>JARQOC010000002.1:258608550-258813220 GCA_033576535.1 Allobates femoralis
TGTCTTATTTGCAGGGGAAGTCTTATTTTTCCATCATCCCTTTGCAAGCCCCAATATTCCCCTTGCAGCCCCCAATATTCTCATGCAATATTTCCCCCCATGTTATTTTAGAGGATATAGGGTAGTATATTGCACCCTCAAAGTCCTCTAAACAGTAAAATTCACCCCCATAATCCTCCATAAAGTATAATACACCCCCATAGTGCTCCATGATATAGTATAATACACATCCAAAGTCCTCCTATGTTATATAGCACATCACATAGTGCTCAATAGTATCCCACTGTACTCACTGATTAAAAGAAAGTAAATACTCACCTCTCAATCAGCTCATTTCTATGTGCTACCATGGCCTGCAGCATCTAGTGACTTGTTTTTTTGTGGAGAACATAATTTTATAGTTGTGAAAGATACATCTGGCAGCAGATCATGATGATTTCTGTGCCCAAGTGCACTCAGCATAGCAGAAAAATTCTTATAAAACCATTAATATCTTCATTGATAGCATGTCAATGCATATTAATTCATGTATTTCTGTGTTTGGCATTCATTCTCAAAATTGAATATCTTAAGATGTTTTGAATTTTTTTTCAATTTTTCATAATGTATATATCTTAGTATTGCACAAGATGCTGGATCCACCCATTATCTCTGAAGGTGATGACATTAGCATCTGTGCAATACTAAGAAAATCCATAAAACGTGCCCTGTTTTCAGACCTTGAGGACTGTAGTTGGCCACCCCTGCCCTAGAAGTCTCTGTGGAAACTCTCTGCAGCTCTCCCTAGTCTCTCTTAGACCCTGTGCCCACAGTGTGTTTTTGATGGTTTTTGATGCAGATTGAGATTCTGCATCAAAATCTGCATGTCTATCCTAAGGCCCGCAAATTCTATGACAGGTCAGAAGTGCTGTGCCTACATTACTTTCCTTTTTTGTTTCCTTGCACATGTGGTCCAGATTTCTTTTTTCTACCCCAAAATCTGCAGTAAATCTGCAACTAAAAAAAATATGTTGGCATGGCACTTCATAACTCTCATAGAGTTTGCTGGCTTCAGGATAGACATGCAGATTATCAAAATCTGCTTCCAAACATGGTTGGGCCACAGTGGGATTCTATGCTGCGTGATGCCAGCTGTACACATGACATAAAATAAATAATGTCAAAAAGGGTTAATTTCCACCCTATTTTTAATTATCAACCAAGGCTAAACTAGGCAGCTGAGGGCTAGTATTCTCAGCAGGGTGAGGGCCCATCATTATTGAGCCCCCCACGCTATAGAATAGCATCCCGCAATATAAAATATTCAACCCTTAAAATGGTGAAAATTAACATTTTAAAATTATTCGTTTTTGGTTCCATTGCCTCTCCAAAAAAAGCTATTAAAAGCTATAAAAAAACTGTATGCACCCCAAAATATCAATGAATATTACATCCCAACACACACAAAAACGTCCCTCACATAGCTTTGGCTATGAAAAAAAAATAAAAATAAATACTGATCTCAGAAAACCATAATACAAAAAACACTTTTATTTGCAAAGTTATTCAAATATGATATATGAAAAATCATGTGGTTAAGGCTGCAATACTCTTGATTTGTGCATCGCCTTTAAAATGAGCATACTGCTCCCCGCTGTGTGGATAATCATCTACCTGAACCTATACACTATAAAGTTCAGGGGTTAATCTTGATTATGGTGCCACCGCAGCATTACAATAAAATTGTGACTTGTCTGAGAAAGTCACAAACAAACAGCAATGAGGAACCAGCAGAGAACATCATCAGACGCAGACAGCGGCAACTTCGCAGACAGAAGAAAAATCATTACACAATGTTCCTTTGGAGAGCGCAGATAAAAGTTCTCCGCCTTGTAAATCCTATTTTCATTTCATAACGAAACAACTAAGCTCATTATAAAAGATCGGCTCATCAAGGCAGAACAATTAAATGTCAGCGCCAATAACACTTAGTCATTTTCATACAGCCAGTGGCAAATAAAATGACACAAAGACAAATGCCCCCGATAATATTTAATAATCTTCAATACTGAATGTAGTGTAAGAAGCACAAATTGCCTCAAACTTCTCCTGGAAATGCTGAGATACTTTCATTTAAAGAAATTAAGGAAACATAAATGTTTGCCGGCTGACAAATATACTGAGAAATGGCAATGAAATCAGACCTGCAAACTTTGTGGAATTTATCAAAGTTTTGGAAAGCAACATATAAAATGTTGTGACTCCATATAACTGATATGAATCAACTATCATCATATATGGTTAGCGAAAGTGTTTTGTAGGGTCTCAATATTTTATATATAGGAGCACAACATGTGTAATGCTGCACCTATCTACTATCATTTATAGTGTTGCTGTCTTAATCATGGGGCATGGGGCCCTTAGTGGTTTATAAACCATACAGACTAGAGGGTTTGTTGTACTATTTTATCTATTAGGTTAGGGTTACCCAATGACAAATGTAATGTCCAAAGTTTCTATATGTCGCTTCTACCCTAAGGTCCTGCATATTGCAAAAAGTCAAACTGTTGTGTATAAAATGGACAGTACAGTTCAATAAAAGTTGTATTGCACTCAAACAAATGTTAAACAATGAGACAGTGCTGATCTGCGATTTTTTTGCCTCAACTGGTTTTGGCCTTAGGAAAAAATTGCAGCATGCTGTGTATGGTTCACGTAAATTGGCTGAGACTCACCAATGCAAGTCTATGGGTGAGAGAAAAAAAGCCGATGTCACATGGACCATTCGTGTGCCGTCTATATTTTAGGGTACCTTTACACACGGCTACATTTCTTGGGTGGCTACAGGTAACTTACTGGTTGCAGTGAAATCATGGAGACAAGGTTCTATCTTGTTGCTGGGTACAAATGGAATAATCTCTCCATGATTTCACTGCAACCAGTAAGTTACCTGTAGCCACCCAAGAAATGTAGCCGCGTGTAAAGGTACCCTTATGGTACCTTTACACGCCGCCACAACAGGATGCATACAACCCGCTACAGGCTACAAATGTAGCTTGTCGAGCCAATATTGCCCGTAGTAGCGGCGTCTGAAGACGGGACGACACAGCCGGCTACAGATACCTCTGTATCCGTGCACTGCCCATAAACATATGGCAACATCGCCGATTGTAGCGAGCTGTATCGGCGTGTAAAGAAGCTACAGAAGGGAACTCTGGACACCCGGCGATGTAGCTGCAATGTGGCTAAGGCGTCACCCATGCTCCGTGATACCGCGCCCCTTCAGCGATCATTGGTGGAAGATGCTGCGTTACGATTGGCCCTTGCCTCACAGCCCTCCATCTTGGATGAGCTGTCCCTTCAGCACTACACATACGCGCCGTATGCACGATCAGATAGTAGTACAATTACGTGGACACACACTTGAACGTAAAATCATAAATGGCCCATGATCTACATACAGTGTGCACATCCTATCAACATGATAACGAATAATGCGGGACACAGCGCACAAGTGTGTGTTACGTACCGCTCTGGCTTATTGCACAGCAGCTGCCGTAGAAGTGTTCCGGGTCTGGCAGTGCGCGCAGCGCGCACACAGATGCACACAATCCCATAGCACATCGGAGGAGATTACCCAGTAGACAGATCAGAGCCGTGTTGTACGGACTGCACTGTGGGTCTTCTGCAGTAGGGGCCGCATAAGTGTGTCGGCCGAGTCACTGCGTGTTGGGCTACTTATAAAGGTGCGTCACCCCCACAGCGGTCGTAATGACGTCATGACGTTGGTTTCATTTTCACTCTGCCTTCAAGGTGCCAGCCCCGCCTCTGCACACACCATAGCAGTCATGGCAGCCGTGCACCGCGCCGCAACATGGGGGATGGCGGAGCTGATCATCCTCATTGATCATTGCGACCGTCGGGACTATTGGGGCCACCATCACCACCGCCACCCCAGGCTGCGCAATCGGTGCACCGTGCGGCGGATCCAGCGGGCCCTGCTCTGCCAACTGGGGGTACAGAGGACAGTCAAAGCGATCCAAAAAAAGATCGCTGACTTGAAGCACAAGTGCCCAGGTCGCATACTGGACATCCGTGCCAGGATTGCCAGGCTGCGTGGTGAGTAATTGTTGCCCCAAAACACACACCGCCACATGTGCATGTCCCACAATACACAAAAAATGATGGAAACATATGACAAGGGACAGTGTGGCCTACACAATCAAACACATCTTCACAGTGTTGTGCTCATCCAGTCAGGCCTAAAAATGTCTCACACGCACAGTCCATGCATACAACATGAGTGTATGCATCCAGCATCACCTGGTTGATGGTAAGTAAGGCTGGGGTCACACACACAGATATCTGCCCACATATTGTTTGCACATCTCTGTTTGCAGTCAAATCATGGTCACATGTTGACATTTGGAGACAGCCTCAAAATGGAACAATGTGTCCATGCTTTCACTGCAACCAGAGATCTGTCAACAATATCTGGCCACATATCTGTGTGTGTGTGACCCCAGCCTTAGCCGTCAAATACATACCCACACAAGCTCTTTGTAGGACAACAATGTGTAGGCATGATCTTATTACGTCTTTTATGTTCAAATTTCAAACTAGATGCTGAATCCTCATCAGAAGAAGGGCCCCATGCCCCACCCCCAGGTGGCCCATCAAGAACCCCACCACATCAGGCTCAAGTGGCACCCTTGTCCCCAGGGTCAACACCTTCCCCCGGGCCTCAGGAGCCAGACGTCCCGTCACCCACCGGGACAGAGGACGTGGAGGACCAGTCCGCACCTGGCAGCCCGCTGGAGTGTGACCAGCTGTCCCCATCTGCCTGGCTGCTGGAGGAACACATCAACTCCCCACAGGAGGGCGAGGAGCAGCAAGTACCTGGCGGCCCAGAGGAGTCTTTGCCCCGTAGCCCAGGACCACTGTTACCCCTGAACCACATAATGTGGCCACGGAGCCCCAGCCCGGGAGTAACACCACCTCCCACTGTCTCCAGCTCAGTGGCGAGTCCTGGGGTGACCATGTCCCCACACAGTGACTATGGTGGTAAGTGGGTTATGTTGCCACAGACACCCTGCACACTGTTGCTTAAATTTCATCTGGGGCCAAACAATTTATGTAAACAAAGTAAACCATGTTGGTTCACCCTTTTTCCAGATGGTGAACGTGCGGGCTCATATGGATGGAGCTTGACCCCATCTCCCTCCCCGCCTGATGGTGAACTGGATTTGGAGGAACAGGGTAAGTGGATGGTTGCGGCCAGTCATGACTAACCATCAGCAGTGACGACTGTGTACTAAAGTTTGTGTTTACTCCCAATACAGGTGCCCCTACCATGGAGGAATTCATCCAGGCCCATCAGGCATTTGTGGCCCGTTTGACCACGGCTCTACAGCGTGGCCTGCAGGACCTTGGCCGCCTGGCTCAAATGCTGGCGGACCTACACCCACACCATGGTTCACACCCATGAATTTGAGGGATGCATTGTATCCTGGCCAAACATGGCCCCACAAACAGTTGTCCTTGTTGGACCCTAAAATTTTCACACGTTGGCTTGTTGCCTTGCAAAAGTGAAAATATATTTTTTTTTTTTTTGCCCCCGTTGGGCTCTTTTCTTATAGTGTCCCACATTGGGACCATCACAAGTGTGGACTGGCTAGCCCCATCTGGCCTACAATCCCTATACTGTCCCACATTGGGACCATCACAAGTGTGGACTGGCTAGCCCCATCTGGCCTACAATCCCTATACTGTCCCACATTGGGACCCATCACAAGTGTGGACTGGCTAGCCCCATCTGGCCTACAATCCCTATACTGTCCCACATTGGGACCATCACAAGTGTGGACTGGCTAGCCCATCTGGCCCACAATCCTATACTGTCCCACATTGGGACCATCACAAGTGTGGACTGCTAGCCCCATCTGGCCTACAATCCCTATACTGTCCCACATTGGGACCATCACAAGTGTGGACTGGCTAGCCCCATCTGGCCTAAGCCTTCCTTGTATGATGGCAAATGTCTGTGACACATGTATGTTTACAATACAATGCTGTTCTAACTTTGTTATACGCTCCTTCATGTGACCTTACTAATATTTGGTGACCAAACCTCACCATAACCTAACTATGTGAGGCACATCACAACATCCCTTTGTGAATGTGCTAAGACATTCCAAATGAACCGATGGTGATCCTGCTGAGCGAGCACTGGCCCATATTGTGTGGCTTGGGGAAACCTATTATTGGCCACAATTACATTCACCCCCAAAAACCCACACAATCCTTATTCTGAAATGAATACACAATTGTGTTAATAAATAAAATTTATTCCAGCCTGGAATTTAAAATAAATTACAAATAATAGAATTTTTGTGGAAAAAAAATAAAAAAAAACCACAAATTATGCCCAAAACTCAATCAACAAAATAAACATATAAAACGCCATTCCTGAAATTATAAAGTCCAGACTGCCAATTCTGTGCATTGGCTACTAGTGTCCAAATTACTCCTCTTCTGTCGGCTCTGACAATGCCGCATCCCCCCTCCTCTGAGGGCAGCCCCGACCTGCCCCAGAACGTCTGGTTGAACGACGATGTGTTGAGGGGGGATGGGGTGACTGTGGCGGGGCCGGTCTTCTCACGGGCCGAGATGGGGCAGCTGGTGAAAGGGGCCACAAGGTGTGTTGCATGGGGGAGGGGACGTGGCAGCCCCATTGAAGGGCCCCATCATCGGCAGCATCAGCGGCATTGTGGAAGACCCTCAGAAGGATCTTCTTCTGGAGCGGCTCCATCCCTCGCATTCTGTTGCTCATGTAGAGGGCGTCGGGGTCCATGTGGGTCCGTTGTTCATCCAACAACACGCGTCGGGCCCAGGTCGCCAGCTCCGTCTCAGGTGGTGCAGGACGTCGGCGGCGACGGATCCCGGAGCTGGGACCTGGGCCTGGACCCACATCACTCGCCGCGCCCTCCTGCTCAGCCCCAGATGTCATGGGCTGAGCATCATCAGCAACAGAATCCTCGGCAATGGAGCCGTCCTCTTCTGGGGCCTGTGGGTGGGGAAAAAAAAAAAAAAAACCATTAGTGGAGGCAATATCAACTGTATACATTCACAACAGGACTCTATATACCACTCCCACACACACCAAGCCCAACTACCAGAATGGAAAATGAGGAATAACACAGTAAAGCAAATAAGGTTCAAGACCCCAACACCAGTGGTTCTCCTGTACACTCACCTCGACCATTCCAGGAGCTCAGCTAAATACATAATTAGTTGTTTGTCACGTAGCCGTAATCCAATATTAGGACATGTCACCACAACACCTTGATACTGGGGGCTGTGCTGGCCAATGACACATATTGGGCACCTTCCCATTAGGACTCCTTTATGGTGAGAATCCACCCCTCACTCAATTACCTTTAACCCACTGGCAACAAAGCCAACACACATGTGAGACAGCACCATTTACTACATGGTACTATGTGGCTGTTTGAGAACAAACCACCTGCTATCTTGAAACCCTTAAATAACTAACCTAAACATACCAAGATGTTGTGGAAGAAGCAACATTGCAATACGGCTGGAAGCATAGAATAGAAAAGTCTGGCAAGTCATGGAAGGAGGGCAGATAGATTGACACCCCAAGGTGTGCCGCAGCAAGGAGGTAAATATGCCAACACATTTGGTGTGAAGGATTTATCGAAGCACACATGTGAAGGAAACATTGTGGCCCACCACTGTCACACAATTACCCACCTCCTGTGGCGCAGGTGGTGATGCAGCCGGGCCTACATGGGACGCAGCAACGGGGCAGTTGGTGGTCGTTCGATGCGGGCGAACCTCGCCCAGGATGAAGGTGAACAGGGGATAGTACCATAGGGTAGGTGATGGTACCTCCTCTGCTCCAGCCCCTGAGCGACGACGCTGGTACTGAATGTGAGCCCGCATGAACGCCGACCTCATGTTTTTGATCTTAAGTGCCACCATTTGCTGGTCCCACGTCTTGCCTACCCTTGGCTCCAAGCGATTTGCCAGAGCCACAAGACTCCTGTAGGCCTCGGCCCTCGCTGCCCGATTTTTATATTCGGGCAGCGAGCTGCGCCACAAACATTCGTGCCGCTGATACTCCGTGAGAAGCTGGGATTCCAATTCCACAGTACCCGTCGGCATCTGCCGATGAAAAATTAAAAAAAAAAGAACACAGTCACAACACAAGGCATACCGACATTTCAAAACTTGCCACAATCATACACATAATCATTAACTTTCTACAGTGATCATCTATGCAGCTATTTTGTGGAGTGAAACTGGCCATGAGTGTGCCATTTTCTAAATCTCAGACCGCTACTAACTCAAACACATGTATGCTGCCAATATCAAGCCCCGGATATCGGTGTCCACCTACAGATGTTTCAAACATGATTTCTGTCCCCAATGTACCTATTGCAACACACCTTGACACGGTGTGTGCGTACATACCTGTAGAGGGCAACATGTGACCTAACACGTTGTGTGCTAACTAGTACCTGGCCAGTGTCCACAATGGTAAGGGGTCACTATATCAGAAAGGCGGGCTGGGTGTGTGCCAACACTGCACATACTACATGTAATGTGCACCCAGATGATCATGTAGGTGTTCCTCCAGACGTGGAAGTCCCATTTTAACACATGTACCCAACATCCCTGGAATGTCCGCCACAATTCAACCACCCCTGAAATGTTGATGTGAAGTACCAGCCAAAGAAATAACACCGTGCTCTTTTACCATTGCCAAAAAGCAGAAGGTGCAATACATACTTACACTATATAAGTAGAGGCACTACCTGGCTACTGGGCGACACAGAATAAGGTTCACATATTTAATATTACGTGTTCAATATTTGCATGCCGCTTCAAACATGGCCATACACACATCGCCTAAGCTGCCTGTGCCAGAACCAGCTGCGTTCATTACATTTTCTTACAAACCGCTAAAGAGGCTTACCGTCAGAGCAACAGAAGTCAAACAGGACACTAGTAGCTCAATGCACATCGACGTCTGGACACGGAGCAGTGGCCATTGACCTGCCTTTATAGTCCGGGACACCAATCACAGCGGACACAATAATGCACATCCTGAAGGGGCACCTGGGTGCGGATTTGCCTTCCGCTAATTGGTGGAGATCGCTGAATCGTGATAGGTTGGCGGCCCTTTAAAAGTTGCCCATCCCGCCAAACATTACGCTTGCTGGGCAGACCCATTAGGTAAGTTTTTGTGTACACACATGGAATTGGCGCAGGGTGGGGTGCATATGTTGATGTTCTTGGAGAGCGCCGGAGACTGGTGTAGCGGCCGATATAGGGGTTTGTATTTTTGGGGACGACATATAGTGTAGTGTGTGGGTTAGGATACGGCATTTTGTGTGGGCCTTGACACTTTTGTTGAGATACATTGCTGTGTTTGTTTGCAGACAACATACAGGAGAATGGATGCATGACTGTAGACGGAACTGTGTCACTCATGTCGACTGGATCGATTTCTGCATACTGGTTGTGGCCAATGGAGACTGTGTTCAACGGGAATGGGATGACACAGGGCTTTGAGGTGTTGGGCGCCAGACATGGCATACATGTGTATTTAAAATGACACCTTCAAAAACCAATTACACCATGGGTAACCATCCGCAGTCATGTGCAATGTTGTTTGGTTCATGTAGCCTTCCTCAACCTTCCATATCGGGGTACGTCACATTCGTTATTCTTCTCATTTTTACTGTAATCAATTGACATTATGGGCTGTGTAATGGATTATGGGACCTGTTTGACCAACATTATTGGTGACACATGTCCCTTTCTAACTCACCTAGGTGCAGATGTGTGAATTTTGGGAGCTCCCATTGACGTTGATGTAGAGGAGGCCACTCTCAATCGCCGTGTGCCATGTTGTTTGGGGTGACTCCTGGGTGTTTGCCGTCCTTGCTTCAGGGTTGTGTTTTGGGCCCACACAAGAGATGCCATCCTCTTGGCTATAGTGTGTAATGGAAAAGAGGTGTGGGTTGCTGAACCTGCTGACTTGCACACATTTTGGTCTATGTACTCATGTTGTGCTTTCACATCTACAGGTGCTGATATTGAGGATGCAGAATATCCATGACCGCAATGTTATCGTGGCTCTTGCGTTGGTGGAAGAGCAAATGTGGTATCAGGATCGGTATGAAAGGTTGATGAGGCGCAGACAGCGGCGGATGTGGACCCGTGATTGGCTTCTGAGGCGGGAAACCCGGGGCCACATGCAGCTGTTGCGGGAGCTGGAGCTTAACTGTCCTGATGATTACCGAAACTATCTCCGTATGCCCGAGGACTGTTTCACCTTCCTATTGGAGCGTGTAGGGCCAATGATAGCGCGTCAGGACACTATAATGCGGCCATCAGTATCAGCTGCTGAGCGGTTGGCGATCACTTTGCGGTTCCTGGCTACAGGGCAGTCCATGACATCCCTCACATACGTGTCACGTGTCTCCCTGCCCCTGCTGAGCCGCCTGATCCCTGAAATGTGTTGGGCCATCTGGAGAGCTCTGCAGCCAGCCTACATGAAAATGCCATTAACCGCCGCAGAATGGCTGGAAGTGGGCCAAGGGTTTGAAACCCGGTGGAACTTCCCCAACTGTGGCGGGGCATTGGATGGTAAGCACGTGAGGATTACCAAACCTGCCCACTCTGGCTCTTTGTATTACAATTACAAAGGGTATTGTAGTATAATCCTCATGGCTGTAGTAGATGCCAACTATGAGTTCCTCTACGTGGATGTTGGAATGCCCGGTCGCAACTCAGATGGGGGTGTGTTTGCCCTAAGCTCCTTGGCAACACTACTAGGGAATGGTGGGCTAAACTTACCCTCAAATGAGCACACGACCGAACATCTCAACTTTGCGTTTGTGGCGGATGAAGCATTCCCACTTCAGGAACACCTACTGCGGCCATATCCCCAGAGGGCCCTTACTTCTGAGAGACGCATTTTCAACTACCGGCTATCCCGGGCCCGCCGTGTGGTTGAAAATGCGTTTGGGATAATGGCGAATAGATTCCGGATTTTTCATACACCTATACATATGAAACCGGAGTCTATTGACGCGGTAGTGGTGGCCTGCTGTGTGCTACATAACTTCCTGCGTCGTAGGGATAGGGCATCATACACGCCAGGAGGTTATGTAGATAATGCAGACGCTACAACAGGGGAGCTCCGTCCAGGGTCTTGGCGTGATGAGGCCCATGTGATTGTGCCACTCCAGCCGCAGAGCCATGGCCGCACTCGGCAGGAGGCCAGGGACAGTAGAGAAGCTTACTGCTCCTACTTCAATGGGTCTGGTGCAGTGAGCTGGCAGGACCAGGCCATATAATGTGGCTGGCTCTGGGAGTTGCTTTTTGTGTTTTCAATGAAGGTGACAGCAGGTTAGCTGCACCCCTTTAATGTTTGGTTGACCTTTTCCATTCTCTTTGTTTTCATTATGTGCATGAGTTTTCATTATGTAGTTATTTAGTTAGTTAGTTTAGGTTATTTTGGTATTTTTTCCATGCACAGTTTGCAATGTGTGGTGATTTGCTTATCCATTGAATTTGCCTGATTAATGTCACCTGCTCTTGAATTCTACAATGTTTTTACTTTATGTATATTTTGTTTGCACAAGACAAGGTCAAGATTCATGCAATATATTAAACCTTTTTCTGTTGGATCCAACATAATCTGTGTGAGCCTGATTACTTGGTGGAGGAGGGCAATGTGATGCAGGGTTGGGTGGGGGCCTGGGATGTCATAGCCACCTATTGGCTGGGATTGTGCACACAATATGTGTGGGTAGCCATGTTTTTCTGAAAGTCTTTTGCCCAACAGTGTTTGTGGCCATTGTGCGTACATGATCCTTTATTTTGTTGTAGGCAGAGGGTCCCCTGCACACAGCACATTGATGCAGGACATATTCTTGTCAGGTGTTTGCTAATACACTGTCACACAGATCTTTGACTTGGTGCCTTGGAAGCTGATCCACTACATTCACATCTGTCAGCACATATATTAAACCCCATTCAGCCTGTATACATACACATACTTCGCCACAGTTGTCACAGATTTTTGACAGAAAACGCACATACTGTCTTTTGTAAGACGCTAATGTGTGGCACACAAACGCACCTCAGTTCAATCTGCACACGCGGCTGTCACAAGCGCTGATCGTGCGTGACACGGCAAACACTTGTACTACGCACACATAGCCCGGACCGCTACTTTCATACACACGGGATATGTGACTGGCCACCGCTCTAGCGTGACCCATTACCATCGATTTGGATGCATTCGCCAGGCTCCGCCATGTCACAAGCGCTTATTCCGTGCCACACTCCGCTCACTAGTACGGCACGTCTCGGCCATCCGCCCTTTCCGTCGTGCCCAATCACAACTCCGTAGTGTTGGCCAATGGTTGTGGTTTGGGCGCGGCGTACAGGTCTGTGGCACGCCTATTTGTTTTACGTCCTGCCTTTGTTGCTCCCAGATCACTCTGTGGTGGCTGTGTGTAAAGCTGGTACGCTGAGCTACAGACGGCTACTTGCGACACCCGGCGATGTATGTAGCTGTAGATGTAGCGTAGCGTAGCGCACCTTGTGGCGGCGTGTATAGAGGGTGCGGTTCCCGTTGGTAACCGTTCGGCCGTGCTCGTGCACGTGAAGTTGCCGTTGGTATCCATCCTGTTGTGGCGGCGTGTAAAGGTACCATCACTGATACATCACCGTTCCGTAGCATAGAAACACTGTAAATGGTTGTAGAATAGGTTCCAAGAAAAAAAAAACATATTGCACACAAATGACATACGCACAGGGGCGGAACTACACTGGTGCAGCTGGTGCAGCTGCCCCATGGCCCCGACCGGCTGGGGGCCCCTTCAAGCCTGGAGGGGGGCCCCCAGCCGACCCCCGCAAGCCGCCGCCAGAGGAGAGGAGGGTCAGGCAAGGGAAGCAGAGAGCTTCCTGCTTCCTCTGCCTGATCCCGCCCCTCCTCTCCTCTGCTCCTCCGGCTCCTAGAACACTTCCGCGCGGCTCCCAGGTAGGAGAGCATCGCGCCTGCGACTCAGTGCGGCCCCCAGCGGCACCCTCCCCCCCCCTTTCTGGGCCGCGCCGACGGCCAGCGGAACCCCTCCCACCCGGGCCGCGCCGACGGCCAGTAGCCCCGCCCCCCGGGCCGTGCCGACGGCCAGTAGCCCCACCCCCCGGTCCTCTC
The DNA here is from genome assembly GCA_033576535.1 of Allobates femoralis. Lineage (NCBI taxonomy): Eukaryota > Metazoa > Chordata > Amphibia > Anura > Aromobatidae > Allobates > Allobates femoralis. Next base: position 258,621,794 of record JARQOC010000002.1, read on the forward strand.
CTGCACCAGGGCCCCCGGGGGTGACGGTCCGCCCCTGTATACGCATGTCATAGGGATTTTTCAACCTATGTAACTAGGGCCATCAAGTTCAACCTTCCTCCATCAAATACACATTTTTGTCACTAAACCATCTATAACCGACAATGTTATATGCACTGAGGAAATCATCCAGCCCTTTTATAAAAGCTGTTATAGTAAAGCTGTTAGAGCATTCCATAGTCTTAGGGTGCGTGCATTGTTCATTGTTTTTCAAAGTTTTCTATTCCCACACTGCAGTCCTTGAACTAAATATAGTCACTGATATTACAGTATGTTAGTATGTTGCAATTAGCTACTGTATTTTGATACATATCCATTATCATGTGATTTTATTTTAATTGTTAACTTTTTTGTTTGTGTGCTACATACAGAATGTTATAAATATTCATTGCCAATTGCGGGTCAGGAGACCATTTTATCTCTGCCTGACAGCATGTTTAGGGTTTTTACTACTTGTATGCTCAATGTTTAGCAGGTGGCATGGTGGTTCAGTGGTAGCACTGCAGCCTTGCCGCTCGGAAGTCATGGAGTTTTTATGTTCTCCCCATGTTTGTGTGGGTTTCCACCAGGTACTCCGGTTCCCTCCTACATTGCAAAGACATACTGATAGGATGTTTAGATTGTAAGCCCTAATGGGGACAGCATTACTGATGTATGTAAAGTGCTATGGAATTAATAGAGCTACATAAATTAATAAACATATTATTACAATTTCATACTCCTTGTTTGAATGCTAGAAAAATTCTTTATTTGAAAATAACAGAGCAACCTCGAGATGTCAACGCATTTCGGCCTATTCAAGACCATTTTCACGACAGTTGCTACAAATGAAACAGAAATAAAAACAACATAAGTATATAAAAAAAAGTGTGAACTCTGTATGTAAAACATACAAAGAAATGGGAATATTATATAGATTTAAAGCGATAATACCATTATGCAAGTGTCACTTGCTGTATCAATCTTAAGCTAGCCTACAGGGTGCCACAGTTCAAAAGTGACATTTGCCCTTGACTAACCTCTGCCATGGCTAAGTAAGACAAATATAGAGTAAGGTGGCAAATTATGCTGCTAGTAACAAACACATACTAGTGCATATCAATGAATTAGAATCTAATCTAAAAGTTCATTTAGTTCACTAATTCAATATAAAAAGTTAAATGTATATATTATATAGAGTCATTACAAACAGAGTGATCTATTTCAAGTGTTTTTTTCTTTTAATTTTGATGATTATGGCTTACAGCCAATGAAAACCCAAAGGTCATTATTTCAGAAAATTAAAGTAGGGAGATGGAAGGATTGAAAAATGTGCTGACGTATTCCACGAGACATCAAAGGGTGAATATAATATTGATTTCTTACTCAAAGTGTTTCAGGGCTCCAAGAAACGCCCTAAAGCATTGCAATATTACATTGATTTTTTATGATAGTCTAATTCATTGAGGTGCACAAGTAGATGTGCTTTAAGCTTTGAGGGCTTTTTGGTTGTACTTTTATTGATTAAATACCAATAAGGCCATTGAGCCAAATAGGAGTGGATATTTAGAACATCTGGTAACAAAATCAAATCATACGGACACAAAATACACCGCATACAGAGATCATACGGACCATGAGCTGATACAAAAAACACAAACTCGCATTAAACTCTTATATCAATCGCATAACACTCACATTACAAAAAAGTCTTATGATAACAAAATAGTATACTGAATTGCAGAAAAATTGCAACACATAAAACATACATGCTTGGCGCATAAAAATAAATAGGGTCTCAGACAACACAGATTTTTATACAGATAAGAGCCATAGAATAAAAAAGCAATAATGCACAATACACGCAGTGACATACGAATGACAATCGGTCCCATTTTCTGCAATGTTTTAGGTCTGAATATTTGCGCACAAGTGGAACCAAGGCCTAATACATGGGATAGGAACAGTGCTCTATTACATGACAGTATTAGAGTAATAGTGCATATTAGCACCCCAGTCCTGTGTGCTGATCTGGTCCGCGGCTGTCTGGGTCTTCCCGGACAGACCCGTACCGGATCACGCCGCAGTGTGAAGCGGCCCTAAGCCTTTAAGGGTCGTAGCTACCAATATTTAACCATATTACTATTTATACTATTAACTTGTGTACTTTATAGTAAATGCTTTGTTTCTCATTAGATCCTTTATTGGTGCATTTGTACCTATTTATCTGTGATTGCTCCAGTATTTAAAGGGATAGTTCTCTTCTTTCTTGGATCAATACTAATTGTGCTGCTATTATTTATTTGTGCCTTAGTGTTGTATTATATCTGATTCAGTTTAGATTTGCACAGACAGAAAGTTGTGTGATTTTTTTTTTACTAATTGCAGCTTCTGATTTAACAGTATCCCCTCCTTTTTTAGCACAGATATTGTGGCTTTTATACTCAATATGCTACTGTCTGAATACTCTAAGGGCCCCATTACACATAGCGACGCATCGGCGATCCCGACAACAATCCAACCTGGCCGGGATCGCTGGTGCATCGCTACATGGTCGCTGGTCAGATGCCAGACAGGCAGACTTACCAGCGATCCCCATTCTGCGGCCGACACCTGACGGTTGTTGAGATCTGTCAGGTTTTTATCCTCAGAATGGGGATCGCTGGTCGTTGCTCCTGTCACACACCACAATGCAGCATGCCCAGCAGGAGATCGCCGATCAAAATACGGTCTAGGCCACCAGGCCATTTGTTAATGATCAGTGATCTCACAGCTGGGCCGCTCGCTGATGTGTGTCATACACAGCGATATCGCTGGTAAGGTCGCTGCTACATCACAAAACCTATGACGTTGCAGCAACATCGCTAGCGATATCGCTGTGTATGAAGTACCCTTGACTGTAAAAACCCTGAATGCTAGGTGGGAAAACAATCTCACACTTTGCATAGCACTCGAACGGCTTATTGAGTGCTAAATGGTTTTCACTCGTCCAAGTTTTCTGAATGAAATCAGTGTAATGTCTTATACTCAGTGAGTGAACCCTTTGCAGCATAAAATCATCAACAAATTTCAATAACTGATTAGTTTTACTCCATGCTGTAAATTTCATAAACCATTTCCTTTCAACATTTTCCCATGTCATATCATTTGTTTGGACTTGTGAAATCCTAGTAGTAAATTCACTTTTCTTCACGTATTTAGTGTCTAATGCTGGTTATAATAATATAAATGTTATGTCCGAGTTCAGCTATGAAATATCAATCCTCCTATTAACAAGCTGTGAAAGCCTCAGAAGTTAAGGGCAGATTCCACTATTGACTGCATTATCAGAGGACTCTTTGCCCTATTATCGATCTAAAGTATAATATCATATAAAACTTCATTATAAGCAGCTCATTCTATCGGTGACTTTGGGGTGGAATAATGCACAAGAGAAATCATAATCCATACAAATAAAACTCCTGTTCTCTGGATTCTCAGCTTGAAACAACAGATCCAAGCAGAGTCCATCATGATGTTCATGTCAATGTCTGATCCACAAGTAAACAACATGATTCCATCAAAATTAAAATGATAAAAAATATGATATTTGGTTCACAGAGAATTGTTTAGTTTGGATACAAATGTACGGAAACTAAAAAAGCAAATTGTCATAGAAAGTTTCCTTCACAGATAGCGAACAAACATCTTAAAAGGAATCTATGACCAGGTTTTTGCTACCTCATCAGACAGCAAAATAACATAGGGAAAAAAGAGACCCTGAATCCAATGAGATATCATATAGGGCCATTACACATCTAAGGCTGGGCTGCGTTTGCATTTCTATGCATCCAAACACAGCCCAGTCTTAGATGTGAACTGGGCCATAGATTACTGGGTGAAGCAGTTCAAAATAATCAAATAATTTCTTTTCCGGTATACAGAAGAGCTGACATAGCTGCCCTTGCCCACACCAAGTTCTCAATAGAGATTATGCTTTCATAGTGAGATATCAATCACAACATGGGCATGAATTTCTAGTCTGTTAATCACAATTTCTAGTATGTTAATCACAAATGGGGTGAACCTAGACTTTCTGCTGCCTGAGGCAAACTGGAAAATGCCCCCCCCCCTACCTCCCACCCATAGTAAATTGTTAAAATCGGTAGAAATAAATCTAGTTCATACAGTTTCATATATATTCTGTAAAAATTGGTACAATAGTGGACATTTTAATTTAGAGAGATTGAAAATAAAGATGTCCAAATACAATGATGTCAGTGCCATCAAATGCACATACATGAACCACACAAGAAAATCTGGAACAAGGATTATTAATGGCAATGGCAGGCTTGGCACAAGCTACAGACACACAATGATGGCTGCAGAGCAGTGGTCCTGTAGACAGACACAATCCTGCATTCTTGCAGCATACACAAAAGGCAGGCACTCATTGTCAACCTATTATCTCTGTTAGGGGGCCGTCACACGGTGAGATATCTTGCCCGATATCGTTTAAGCGATCTCCTTTTTGATCTCTTAAGCGATATCGGGCAAGATATCGTTGCATGTAATCAAGCAATTTACGATGTGAAATCGCTTGATCGTGGCATCGCTGATCTGAGCTCTGGTTCTCAGATCTAGCGATGAGCGATTTGACGATCTGTCTCATCGTGGTGTATAACACCACGATGAGCGATCTCCCAGCGACCGCGCCTATGCTGGGAGATGGTAACTATGGTACACGTCGGGTAACTAAGCGACGCGCAGCGCCTAGTTACCCGATGTGTACCATAGTAACGAGCGAGATCGCGGCTCCGCATCGCTGGTGAGTCTGTCTGTGTGACATCTCACCAGCGATGTGAGCGATATTGTAAGCGATTGCGCGTGCACGTGATCGCTTACAATATCGCTAAAGATGTCGCAGCGTGTGACGGCCCCCTTAGTGTTTTTCAAAATTGCAGAGGGTGGACGGTGTATACGGACCTGCGCTGCATAGACCAGAAAGATCAGACGGTGTTCATCATTGTAGTGTTTATTTCTGACGCGTTTCGGAGTTAGTCCCAACTCCTTCCTTTGCAATTTTGAACTACGTTAACCGTTGTGGTGTGGATCCTTGCAGCAGCTATCACCTTTTTGCCTTGACGCTGGTTGTGTGCTACACAACCCCTCTAGGTGAGTGACTAGTTAAATTTAGTCCACCTTTTTACCAATCATAAGACCCTATTGCACTTCTCTTTCCCTTTTCTAGTATTGATGAACCTATCTCTGGCACACACCTACAAAACTTTGGACAGCTCTAATGTGGCCGCTGCCTGCCACTAACTAGTCAGCCATATCCACCATGCAGCACCGTCCACACATCACATGCTACAACCTGCAGTCTGATCATCTCACTTACAAAGTCCAAAAAGGCTGCAACAAACAGTCACTGCACTACGCTGGTAAATTGGCGCATTGGCCCCAACAGACCAAGCATGCCTCCTTCTCCCGAAATGTTTAGCCTATCACAAGTGCTGCACATGGGGCCATCCCGAGCTAATAGCAGGGGCCTGAGCAAGGGATGTTGGAGCCAGAAGTGGGATCAGCACGACCGACCAACCGCTGTTTGGGAGAAACATGGCTCAAATGCCTGTATGATTTGAGGGTTGGCATTGCAAGTGGTATGTAAGTTATGGCCAATCAGTCCTGCAGCAAAAGGCATATGTACAAGGGACAATGCATCCTGCCCTAGTGGCGTACATAGACATCATGGGGCCCCATAGCAGAAGTTCTAATTAGGCCCCCCCATAAACAATTATATAATGTATATATATATATATATATATATATATATATATATATATATATATATATATATAAATCATCATTGAATTAGAATATCATCAAAAATCAATGTGATGTTGCCATGTTTTAGGGTGTTTCTGGGAGCCCTGATACACATTGAGTATTATATCAATACTATATTCACTCTCGTGAAAACAGCAGTGCAGTTTTTAACCCTTCATACTCCCTACTTTAATTTTCTGAAATAATGGCATTTGGGTTTTCATTGCTTGTAAGCATAATTATCAACATTAACAAAAATAAAAAAAAAACACTTGAAATAGACCATTCTGTATGTAATGACTTTATAATATATGCGTTTCACTTTTTGTATTAAATTACTGAAATAAATTAACTTTTTGGTGATATTCTAATTTATTGAGATGCACTAGTATTTGGCTGGGTCACATAGGTACATATATCACAACTTTGCAGCCCATACAAAGTAATTTTCCTCCTATAGAAACCCCTAGATTCCTCTAATATGGTCTCCATAAAATATGAGGCCAACAAAAGTGCCCCACAAACACTGTATGAACCCCACAGTGAATTCCTCCAAAAGCACATTATGATGACCGTACTGTAACCTCCTCAACCACCTGGCACAGTATGATTCCAAACTTTGACCCCCACATAGTCCCCTAGAAAGTATAATGGGTCTACATACAGTATAATGGCCACTACACCTCTTCACACTAAATAATGGCAACCAACACAGTCCTCAAATATCCCTTTATAAAATATAAAGGCTTTTAGCCCTCCAAATCTTATCATGACTCCACAGAGCCCTCAAAATATTATAATGGCTTCCATATAGTATAGTTGGCTCCATATTGTCCTCTATATATTATAATGCATCATCCATAGTCCTCCATATAGTTTAATGCACCCCATAACCCTCCATATATTATAATTAACCCCCATAGTCCTCCATATATTATAAAGCACTACCCATAGCCCTCCATTTACTATACAGCACATCCAAAAGCCCTCTATATACTATAAAGCACACCCCATAGTTCTCCATATATTACATTGCACAACATATTCGTCCTTATATTATAATGCATCGCCATAGTACTCCATATAGCATAATGCACCCCCATAGTATTTGTTTGCTATAAAAAACTCCCCATAGTCCTCCATAAACTATAAAGCACTCCCCATAGTTGTCCATATGCTATAAAGCACTCTCCATAGCCCTCCATATACTATGATGCACCCCCATAGTTGTCACTATAGGCTCTCTTACTTTGGAGACTTGTGACAGTTTTAGGACCTCTGTCTCACTCCTGTATTGATGCTTCATATTAAACGTTCTTCTCCTTTGGCAGTTGAGGAGTTAATGTCAGTTTCTGTTACTAGCAAGGTAGCTAGTTCTTGTCCAGGTGTGGTTACTCTGTGATCTCTGCCATCCCTTTTATATGGTGACATGGTTCCAGCATTTTTCCTGGTCCTTGAACTCAGTCCTGACCAAGTCTCCTAAGGTGAAGGAGGTTCTTTGGAGAGCTGACTACTATAAAGCCATCTGCTGTCAAGGAGGGTGGCAAGAGCCTTAAAATTGTTTGTTGTTCCCCTGTCTGTCTCTCCTTCCCTTTTATTGTTATTATTACAGTGGTTGGGACTAGTGCTCCCACTAGCCATTTCTCTATTGAGGACTAACATCAGGGAGAGTGTGGCACAAGGTATACTGCTCAGCGATGGGTTGAAAGAACCGGTATAGGGATGTTAGGGAGATCAGGGCACAGCTGCAGGTGAGTGCAGGAGGACACCTCTTCCCTGTTCCCTAAGAGCAGGACCCTCCGATGTAAATGTCCCCCCCCCAGTGTTATACCGTCTTTTGTTTTGTGTAGTGCACTGGATATTTTTGGTCCCTGCGCAACTGTCATGCACTGTAGTCAGACACCCCCTAAGTCCAGCGTGACATAACCACCAGCCCGATACCTTGTTCTTTTCCTGGATCCATTATGAATCCTGCGGCAGTGTTTGCACAATTCAAGTTGACTATTTCACAGGAGATAACAAATCTGCGAGAACAGGTCATGCAACATCTGTGATATATTGCAGGTTTGCTGGTCTAGGCCCAGGTTCAGACACAGCCGGAACTCAAGACTCCCCTCGCTGATAGGTTTTTAGAGGGGCCTGATAAGTTTTGGGATTTCCAGGAGGCCTGAAAGTTATACTTCAGACTCTGCCCACATTTTTCAAGCAGTGAGGAACAGAGAGTGACGATCATTACTTCCCTGTTGCGAGGAGATCCCCAGTACTGGGCTTTCTCTCTACCGACTCTTCATCTATGCGGTCGGTAGATGGCTTGTTTGCAGCTTTGGCCCTTGTTTATGGGGACCATGATGGCGTCTCTCTGGCATAGCCGTATCTCTGTAGACTCTGCCAAGGAAAGTGGCTGGCAGAGAAGTACTGTTCGGAGTTCCGGAGGTGGGCCATGGACACCCAATGAAACAATCCTGCTTTTGGAGTCAGTTCTGTCATGGGTTGTCTATTAGGCTCCAGGACTCCATGACTCAGTATTCTATGGCAAAGTTGCTTAAGGACACTATGCCCCTTGCCATCAGAGGAAGGTGGAAGAACCTATGCAGATAGGGGGAGTGTCTTCTTGTGTTAGGTGCCTGTAGTTCATCTTGGGATGGGAGCATGCTTTTACTGTGGGCTTAAGGGTCACTTTGTTGGGGTTTTTCCATCCATTCCCAGTAAACATCTCTAACGCTGTCTCCCCAAGGTTATGTGGAATCTGGCAACCTGGGCATGTATGTTTCCTCCATTTTTCTCTCTTTTCCGGCTGCTATCCCTCCAGGACAAAAAGGGGATAGCATTCCCTCTCTTCGGCATTATGCTAGGCCTCTGTCTGTGTTCCAGGGTTCTTTGAGAGTTGTCCATACTAGAGACCCTAAATGCACAGTTCCTTAGTCGGTTATGTCAGAGGTGTCTATTCCCAGTACACTATCTGAAGAGCTGTCCTTCTCAGGTTGTTTTGAGGAATGCGAACTGGGTGTATAAATTTCCTATGTACTTCCTTCTCTTCAGATTAATGTTAATAAGATGCAACCAGAGGGAAGATGCACAATTTCACCCTCTGCACAGTTTCTTTCTAGACCTATGTGTCCCCAGGAAAGGTGTTGGAGGGGACGTGGTTGCCCCTATGGCACTTCCTCATTTTGAGAATAGGAGTTGCAGGTTTCGGGGTGAAATCTCGGATGTCAATCCTTCAAGGGCATGTTCACATTCCAAAGGAGGCATACTTGGTAATAAATGTGCAGGTCTGGTCTCGCGTGCGAATGACTGTGTATGGGTGTCCACTAATGCCATCAAGTGGAAGTGTGCTTCAGGAGCTCGAGCTCTGGGTTTGTCGGTCCATATTGGATGACGGACACTGTTAACCCTTCAGTCGTTCGGCTGGAGCTACCCCCAGTACTTGGTACTCATAACGTGTTTCACAGGTCATGGCTCAGGAGATGTGTCGTGATTCTGGATCCGACGTTTCCCACATCTTTACCTTGCTATGCAGGTGATATTGTGGTGCCCCTGCGTCCAGGAAGCCACAAAGGGAACTGCAGCCAGGCAGGTAGGACGACAGTTGCACAACAACACACTCAGAGCCCACATAACCCACGTACAGTAGATGGTAGCATCCAGCCCTGAGATTGGAGACTTTAGGCAAGCGAGGGGTGGTGGATTTAGAGGAGTGGGTTGGGCACACACGTAGTCAGGTGACTTGACAGTAGAAATAGTGAAGGGGGAGGAGGAAGGAGTCAGTAGGCCAGAGGGTGCCGACTAGAAAAGACCAAGAACAGACACAGACCAGCAGCAGGCTGAGGAACATGGCACATGCCAAAAAGACAGCAGAAGGCCGAGCTAAGCTGAGCAGGAGAAGGAATCACACGTCCTGGAAGAGTGAGGTGTAAGGAGCGCAGAATCTGTACCGAGCCAGGGTGAGCCGGAGGAGAGAGAAAGCCTATCCGGAGCCAGATCCCCAGGAGTGTGAAAGGACAGAGAGGGACGGTGATACCCGGGCCCTAGACTTACAGCTGAAGCGACCGACTGCAGGCAGAGTAGCCCTTCTAGGATACTGAAAGACGCAGAGAGAAAGAGCCTGGTAGAGCCTCACACTTGAGGACTGCTGGAGGCTGGGCTGAGTAGAGTGTCGGCTCTAGAGGGGACAGTAGTTTTATCCGGATCCTCAGACAACACGACGGGGGACCACAGCTACACGTTAGGGTCCCTACCTCAAAGGACAGGCAGCTCAGTGACGACCAGGAGGACCCACAGGGGCCCAAGTCACCGCCATACTGTCCGGAGACACCCACCAAGTGTATACAGAGAGTTAACAGCCCGGAAAGGACACAGAGACAGGGTGAGGGGTCACAGAGAGAGACCTGGCTGCAGAGAGTAAAAGGGAACCCCGGAGGGCAGAGTGAGCCCGTGTACTGAACTGAACTGAGACTTGTAAGAACTGTAACCGAACTGTGAGCTGTATTGCAAAGCTTTGAGAGTAAACACGGAAAACCCTGAATCTGCTTCTCTTGTGTCTCTGCGTGAATGCCATTCCTTCCATACAGGATTACAGCAAACCCCCACCTGCAGAGCCACAGCCTGTCAGCTCCAGGGCAGAGGAAGGATTCCTGCAGCGTCTGCATAGTAAGTGTATGGCACATTCCACAATAGACATTAACTCTTACTGCCACAGGGAACACAGTTCTACCCACTGGAACTATCCCATCTATGCTGCTATTCCATCATCCCCGGAGGTTCTGCAGCAGCTGCGGCCCCATCACTGGCTGCATATAGTGAGTGGCGTCACGACTGACAATCCCCTGTATATATCCCCTTTTATTGTCGAGCCAGGGACATGGTCCGGACCAGGACCACCCGTGACTTCCCCAGCAGCCGACCAGTCCGGTACCGAGTACCCTTGTCCCAGTGGGCCCAACAATATCCTTGAGGGACAGGGGGTTACGGAAGTGAACACTGGTAGTTTACGGCGTTCTTTCCGTAGATGTGATCTTGACTAATCTGCACTTGAGGGTTCTGAGGCCCCTTGTAAAGGGAGGGTGGGGGCCTCAAAACTATGGACTCTCTTACTTTGGAGGCTTGTGACAATTTTGCGATCTTTGTCTCATTCCTGTATTGAGACTCTATATTAAGAGTGTTTCTTTAATTTGACAGTTGAGGAGTTAATGTCAGTTGATACTGCTAGCAAGCCAGCTAGTTCTAGTCCCAGGTCTGGCTACTCTGATCACTGTCATCCCTTTATATGGTCACATGGTTCCAGCTTCCTTTGCTGGTGATTGAACTTATTCCTGGCCAATCTTCCTAAGGTGAAGGAGGTTCTCTGGAAATCTGAATACTGCAAAGCCATCTGCTGCCAAGGAGCATGGCAGCAGGAGTGAAGTTTGTTGTTCCCCTGCCTATTTCCCCTTCCCTATTATTATTGCAGTGGTTAGGACTAGTGTTCCCACCGGCCATTTCCCCACTGAGGGCGAACATCAGGGCCAGTGAGGGACAAGGCATCTTGCTTGATGTTGGGATGAAAAAACCCATATAGGAATGGTAGGGAGATCATGGCACAGCTGCAGGATAATGCAGGAGGTTAGCTCTTCCCATCCTTGAGCAGGGTCCTCCACTGTATTTGCCCCCCCATGGTGTCTCCACATCTGTTGTATTGTATATTGCGCCAGACATCGTTGGTCTATGCACCATTTTCAAGCACGATAGCCGGACACCCCTTAGTCCAGCATGACAATAGTCCTCCAAATATGATAAATCTCCCCTTAGTCTTCCATATACTATAAACCACCCTCATAGTCCTCCGTATACTATAAAGAACTCCAAATAGTACTCCTTACACTATGATGCACCTCCATAATTCTCCATATACTATAATGTGCCCCCATAGTCTTCCTGTATTATATTGCACATCACATAGTCATCCATATACTAAAAAGCACCCCCATAATACTCTATACAATAAAATGCACCCCATAGTCTTCTATAAATTAAAATGTACTCCCCATAGTTCTCCATATACTATAAAGCACCCCTATAGCCTTCCATATATTATAATGCACTCCCTATAGTCATCCATATACTATAATGCACCCCCATCATAGCCCTCCATATATTATCATGCATGCCTCATAGTCCTCCATATGCTATAAAGTGCACTCCCTAGTACTCCATATTTTTTAAAGCACCCCCATAGCCCTCCATATATTTTAATGCACCCCCATAGTACTACATCTACTATATAATTGCCGTAGCACGTTTTGTGTCGGACCCCGGCACGCCGTGGATATGTCACACTGTGACGTCACCACGCTCTTCCCTCCACGCTCCACGCTCCCCTGTCTCCCCTCCACGCTCCCCGCTCTCCCCTCCACGCTCCACGCTCCCCTGTCTCCCCTCCACGCTCCCCGCTCTCCCCTCCACGCTCCACGCTCCCCTGTCTCCCCTCCACGCTACCCGGTCTCCCCTCCACTCTCCCCGGAGAGCTTGGTAACCAAGGCCGCGGTCGGGTAACTAAGGGGCGTGTCCGTACCACACACCCGGCCCCAGCCGCATCCATTATGTGCTGAGCCCAGGGGTGGCCCGAACAAGCCCAAGGGGACCACCCCAATCACACAATGATAGGCTGGATGCCACCTCCCCCTTAGATTCCTCACCGCTTCCAGGATCACAGCATCACAGGGGAGGAGCCGCGGTGCATGATGGGAGATGTAGTCCTCAGGGGACCGAAAATGCTGCAAAGCTGAGGAGACAGCTCTAATCACAGAGATAGAGGAGATCTGCGTCTTCTTCATACAAAGTCTGCACTGAAGAGTGAGATTATATGTGTGTGTGTGTGTATACTGTATACGTGTGTGTGTATACTGTATATATGTGTGTGTATGCTGTATATGTGTGTGTCTGTATACTGTATATGTGTGTGTGTATGCTGTATATGTGTGTGTCTGTATACTGTATATATGTGTGTGTATGCTGTATATGTGTGTGTCTGTATACTGTATATGTGTGTGTGTATGCTGTATATGTGTGTGTCTGTATACTGTATATGTGTGTGTGTATGCTGTATATATGTGTATACTGTATATATGTGTGTGTATGCTGTATATGTGTGTGTCTGTATACTGTATATGTGTGTGTGTATGCTGTATATATGTGTGTGTATGCTGTATATGTGTGTGTCTGTATACTGTATGTGTGTGTGTATACTGTATATGTGTGTGTGTATGCTGTATATATGTGTGTGTATGCTGTATATGTGTGTGTCTGTATACTGTATGTGTGTGTGTATACTGTATATGTGTGTGTGTATACTGTATACGTGTGTGTGTATACTGTATATATGTGTGTGTATGCTGTATATGTGTGTGTCTGTATACTGTATACGTGTGTGTGTATACTGTATATATGTGTGTATGCTGTATATGTGTGTGTCTGTATACTGTATATGTGTGTGTGTATGCTGTATATGTGTGTGTATACTGTATGTGTCTGTATACTGTATATGTGTGTGTCTGTATACTGTATATGTGTGTATACTATATATGTGTGTGTGTATGCTGTATATATGTGTATACTGTATGTGTGTGTGTGTATACTGTATATGTGTGTGTGTATACTGTATATATGTGTATACTGTATATGTGTGTGTGTATACTGTATATGTGTATACTGTATATGTGTGTGTATACTGTATGTGTGTGTGTATGCTGTATATATGTGTATACTGTATGTGTGTGTGTGTGTATACACTCTGCCTCCTTCCTGCGCTGACCACTCTGCCTCCTTCCTGCGCTGACCACTCTGCCTCCTTCCTGCGCTGACCACTCTGCCTCCTTCCTGCGTTAGGAAGTGCGTTAGGGTCACTCTGCCTTCTGTCCTCCGCTGATAAACTCTGCCCTCCGTCCTCTGCTCATCACTCTGCCCTCCGTCCTCCGCTGACCACTCTGCCCTCCGTCCTCCACTGACCACTGAGCCACCGAACAGTGCTGACCACTGAGCCACCGTGCAGTGCTGACCACTGAGCCACCGTACAGTGCTGACCACTGAGCCACCATATACAGTGCTAACCACTGAGCCACTATATACAGTGCTAACCACTGAACCTCCATATACAGTGCTAACCACTGAGCCACCATATACAGTGCTAAGCACTGAGCCACCATACAGTGCTAACCACTGAGCCACCATATACAGTGCTATCCACTGAGCCACCATACAGTGCTAACCACTCAGCCACCATATACAGTGCTGACCACTGAGCCACCGTACAGTGCTGACCACTGAGCCACCGTACAGTGCTGACCACTGAGCCACCGTACAGTGCTAACCACTGAGCCACCGAACAGTGCTGACCACTGAGCCACCGTGCAGTGCTGACCACTGAGCCACCGTACAGTGCTGACCACTGAGCCACTGTACAGTGCTGACCACTGAGCCACCGTACAGTGCTGACCACTGAGCCACCGTACAGTGCTGACCACTGAGCCACCGTACAGTGCTGACCACTGAGCCACCGTACAGTGCTGACCACTGAGCCACCGTACAGTGCTGACCACTGAGCCACCATATACAGTGCTAACCACTGAGCCACCATACACAGTGCTAACCACTGAGCCACTGTACAGTGCTGACCACTGAGCCACCGTGCAGTGCTGATCACTGAACCACCATATACAGTGCTAACCACTGAGCCACCATATACAGTGCTAACCACTGAGCCACCGTATACAGTGCTAACCACTGAGCCACCGTATACAGTGCTAACCACTGAGCCACCATATACAGTGCTAACCACTGAGCCACCGTATACAGTGCTAACCACTGAGCCACCATATACAGTGCTAACCACTGAGCCACCGTATACAGTGCTAACCACTGAGCCACCGTACAGTGCTGACCACTGAGCCACCATATACAGTGCTAACCACTGAGCCACCATATACAGTGCTAACCACTGAGCCACCATACAGGGCTAACCACTGAGCCACCGTACAGTGCTAACCACTGAGCCACCGTACAGTGCTAACCACTGAGCCACCGTACAGTGCTAACCACTGAGCCACCGTACAGTGCTAACCACTGAGCCACCGTACAGTGCTAACCACTGACTCACCGTATACAGTCTTAAACACTCAGCCGCCATACAGTGCTAATCACTCAGCCACCTTATACAGTGCTAACCACTGAGCCACCTTATACAGTGCTAACCACTCACCCACCATACTGTGCTAACCAATGAGCCTCCATACAAAGTTAAGCACTCTGCCTCCATATAGTGCTAACCACTGAGCCACCCATACTTTGCTAAACACTAAGCCACCGTGCAGTGCTAACCACTGAGCCACCGCGCTCTGCTAACCACTGAACCACCATACTGTGCTAACCACTAAGCCACCGTACAATGCTAACCACTGAGCCACCATACTGTCCTAACTACTGAGCCACCGTGCAGTGCTAAACATTGAGCCACCATACAGTGCTAACCACTCAGCCACCGTACAGTGCTAACCACTGAGCCACCTTACAGTGCTAACCACTGAGCCACTGTACAGTGCTAACCACTGAGCCAGCATACAGTGCTAACCACTGAGCCACCATATACAGTGCCAACCACTGAGGCACCATACAGTGCTAATCACCGAGTCACCATATACAGTGCTAACCACTGAGCCACCATATACAGTGCCAACCACTGAGGCACCATAGAGTGCTAACCACTGAGTCACCCTATACAGTGCTAACCACTGAGTCACCCTATACAGTGCTAACCACTGAGCCACCCTATACAGTGCTAATCACTGAGTCACATTACTGCTCTAATTATTGAACCACCATATACAGTGCCAATCATTGAGCCACCATAGAGTGCTAACTACTGAGGCTCAGTTTACAGTGCTAACTATTGAGCCAGCGTATACTGTGCTAACCACTGAGACCCTGTATACTCTGCTAACCACTCAGCCGCCGTATACTCTGCTAACCACTGAGCCGCATAAAGTCTGCTAACCACTGAGTTGCTGTAAACTGCTAAGCACAGTGCTGCGGGCAGGAGAGGGCCGGGGGACAGCGGCCGGGTGCGGCCAGGAAGGCCCCCCCGCCCCTACTGCCCGCACCCGGCCGCTGTTCCCCGACCCCCTCCTGCACGCACCCGGCCGCTCTTCCTCGCCCACCTCCTGCCCACACATGGCCGTTGTTCCCCAGCCCCCTTCTGCCCGCTGTTCCCCGGCCCCCTCCTGCCCGCACATGGCCGCTGTCCCCCTGACCCCCTCCTGCCGCACCCGATCGCTGTCTCCCTGCCTCCCTCCTGCCCGCATCCGGCCACTGTCCCCCGGCCCCCTCCTGCACGCACCTGGCCGCTCTTCCTCAGCCTCCTCCTGCCCGCACATGGCTGTTATTCCACCAGCCCCCTTCTGCCCGCTGTTCCCCGGCTTGCTCCTGAACGCACCCGGCCACTGTCCCCCGGCCCCCCTGACCGCACCCGCCTGCTGTCTCCTCCTGGACTCTGGCACCGCTGCACACTGGCACCGCTGCACACCGGTACTGCTGTATGTATTCTATCTACTATATAATTCCGTAGGCACTTCAGTGTCGGACCCCGCAAAAGACCGTGCCTTTGTCACTCTGTGACGTCACCACGTGCGAAGCATTGCCCGCGTAGCGGGCATTGCGACCCCTCGCCGCAGTCAGCACACACCCCCAACCCCTGTCACCACATCCCCCCCATATGTCCGCACACCCCCGCTCCGATCCCGCTCCGGAGCCGCTGCTGTCAGCACATGCTGACACAGTGCTCCGGAGCCTCTCCTGTAACCACACTCCCCGATGTCCACACACACACCCCCCCCCCGCTGTCACCACACACCCCCCATATGTCCGCATCCCATATGTCCGCCAAAATCGCGGCAGATGCGGTGAAAAAACCGCATCTGCCGCGATTGCCGCATAACCGCTGCACTTGCGGCGCGGTTGCGCTAATCCTCATAGAAAGTATAGGGGGACTTGCGGCAGGTGCGGCAAGTGCGGTTTTGCACTTGCGCCAGGTGCGGCCGCGAAAAAATACGCAGTCAGCCGCGGTTTATTTCGCGGCCGCACCTGCCGCAAGTGCAAAACCGCACCTGCCGCACCTGCCGCAAGTCCCCCTATACTTTCTATGGGGATTATTTGAAAATGTTAAAAAAAATTTTAAAATATTCTAGACACCCGATGCATTTGCATCGGGCTCACAGCTAGTATAGTATAATTGTTAAATACTGTCATATTTGCATATATTTTTGTATATAGTACTTATGTGCATAATACTAAGAAAAGACGTCACAGTACTTACAAAAGAAAAATATGTTGTCTATTTATTGTCTATATGATCCAATAATTAAAGATGCAGTTGCATATGTTATATTGCATAATAAATAAAAAATAGTTATTGCCCTTTAAAAGTGGTTGTCTGTTTCATTAGTCCTTCTTGTAGATGATCAGCCTTTCTAAAGAAGTCTTGAACACATCTTTCCAGAGCAGTCAGGTTACTGCAGGGCATAAGGAAGCTGCTACATGTGGTTGTCAGACTCTCAGCCCATGGAGTGAGTGAGAGAGCCCACCACTATCATCGTGTGTTCAATGTATAGTCCACGTGCTATATACTGTTACCATTTGTTCACTATATATGGAAGGTTTTCTAGACGGTTCTATGTCTGACGGAATTATAACTAAAAATATACAGTATATAGCATACACTCTGTTTGTCAGCATTACAGAAATAGTAATATCAGCAGATAGTATATATATATAGATATATTCTTGTAATAATATATTATTACTTTGATCACTATACCCAGTAATAGGTTGGAATAATAATAATAAAGTCAACTATGTTTAAACAATAATGCACCCCCATAGTCCTCCAAATAGTATAATGCACCCCTCATAGTCCTCCTTAAGCTATAAAGCACTCCCCATAGTCCTCCATATACTATAAAGCACTCCACATAGTCCTCCATATACTCTGATGCACCCCAATAGTTCTCCATATACTATAAAGCACCCCGCATAGTCCTTTATATAGTATAAATCTCCCCCCATAGTCCTCTATATACTATGAAGCACTACTCATAGTCCTCCTATAGTCCTCCTATATTATATTGCTCATCACATAGTCCTCCATATATATAATGTACAGCCCATAGTCTCCCATCGGTGTACTCACTGATTAAAAAAAGTAAATTCTCACCTCTCTCCTCACTGCTCCGTTCTCCTAGGCATTTACTCTACTGCTGTGCATGTCTCAGCACAAGGGCTCTTAGTGATGATATTATTGTGCCACGCTGTGCTGAACTGTCAGAAGGCAGACAGAGGTGGCCAGGAGAAATGAATGAAACTATAGGAGCAGCATCTGTGGGGGCCTTCACTGCCACCGGGCCCGATGCACATATTGTCATAGCAGTCATGTCACCTGCACGATATCTGCAGGGTGGTTTCTGCCCTCTATTTACAAGCAGGTGGCACCGCCTGAGGCAACAAACTCAGGTTGCATCCTTATGGTACCTTTACACGCCGCTACAGAAGGTTAGAAACAACCGGGTGTCTCACGTGCACGAGCACGTTTCAACGGTTCCTAATGGTACCTGATACCGCCTTTACACGCCGCTACAAGGTGCTCTACAGAAGGTTTTTTTCTATCCCTGGAGGCACCGACGGGTGCCGCAGGTTACCTTCTGTAGAGCACCTTCCCTCATTTACACGCCGCTACCACAAGGGAATATGGGAGGACCTGGGGCAGCAGGGGCAACACATAGGCGTGCCAGAGTTGTGGATTACGAGAAGCTCGTACGGTGATTGGACA
This sequence comes from Allobates femoralis, assembly GCA_033576535.1. Lineage (NCBI taxonomy): Eukaryota > Metazoa > Chordata > Amphibia > Anura > Aromobatidae > Allobates > Allobates femoralis. The sequence goes on from JARQOC010000002.1 coordinate 258,640,470, forward strand.
ATGCAATAACATCATGATTGGCCAGCCAGCGCAGGAAGGCTGGCTAATACATGATGCTATTGCAATTGTGTAGTGAAACTGGTCAGCCCCTTAAATATGCCGCCCTATGCAGGGACAACCAATCGTAACGCAGGATCTTCCACCAATGATCGCTGAAGGGGGGCGGTATCCCGGAGGCTGTGTCACGCCCTGGGGAGTTAACTAGGTGTCGCAAAAACCTTCCTGTTCCTTGTTTACACGCCGCTACCATCGGGTTGAAATCTACCTGTTTTTGAGCACTGCTGAAAAACAGGTGTCGACAGTGACCGGTGGCAACAACCTGATTTACACGCCGCTACCTCACGGTGTTTTGACGGTGCAAGATACAATTGTCTCCAACACCCGGTTGTTTCTTACCTTCTGTAGCGGCGTGTAAAGGTACCATTTTAGGTGCACCGCTGAGGGTAATAAAGCTATTAGTTTAAGTAGACAATTGCTCAGAGCGTAAAAAGGGAGCACAGTTTGTTTTCATTTTTTAACCCTTGCAGCATTCTGTCCTTATATAGCTTACAGAGCAAAAACCTGCTGACTAATTCTCTTTAAATGGCAAAAAACTGAATAAAATTGCAGCAAACAGAGATCGTCATCCAAATATACAAAAATTAAGCAGAACTTATTGCTCTGCTACATTATTACATATATATTAAACATATTAAAATATGTTTATTTGGGGAATCAATACAGCCCCCCGGTAAGAGAATTGAATGTAAAGTATTTGCATTCTCCCAGTCTACCCTGGACAGTGATTTCACTCTTTACCAGTTTGCCGCCTTCCCTCATCCTCTCTTTTTGCAGTGAGACATGCATGTAATCAAAGTGTTTCAGAAAGCAATAAACTGTGCAGAGCTGAGCTGTGTGATGAATGTCCTCCATTACATTGTGATTTTCAATAAATCTTTCAACCATTAAACGCATTCTCAATATCTTTTAAAAGCCAAAAAGAGTTTTGTCCTTGAGTTGTTTGGCAGACGTCTGCAGACTAAATGAGAGAGAGTAAGAATTTTATAGGGGGGCATTCATTAAACTATTTATGCCAGAAAACAGGTGAATAAAAGTTCCAGTGTAGCTGTGCTATAATTTGTAACTTTTCTGATTTGTCTGGCTTCACACCACGTTGTGTGGCATCCTGTTCTATCCGTTTTGAAAAGGACAAAGCAGGATCCTTTTTTGCCTCCCATGTATCCCCATGGTGCCGGATGTGTCATATATGGCCATCCGTTTTAGTGAATTCAGTCCAGGATTCATTTTTGTCCTATTTTTTTACTGTCCCCAAAATCGAACATTGCACCGTTTTTGGGCGCACTGGACAAAACCGGAAAGAAACAAATCCGGTCCGGTCTGGAGCAGTTAACATAGGGGTCTATGGAGCAGGATCCAAGAAAAAACAGGATCGTTTCCCAGATCCAGTTTTTGGTACTGAGCATGCTCAGATGAAATCCTGACTGTCTTCCCCCCTCTCTTTCTCTCTCTTCCTGTAGTTTCTATGAGGAAAACGGATCCTGTGAAAAACTGAATCTGGAGGCAAAATTGCCATCCGTTTCCATCCCTTTCCACTCATCCCTGCCAGTCCGTATGCTCCTGCAAATTGCAGGAAACAGATGGACAGGCAAAAACCATGGTGTGACATCAGCCAAAGGCTGGAGGCACACTGGCGTTGAACTCGCGCGAGTTTAATGCGAGAAAAACTCGCATTAAACTCGGACCTGTATCTTTCAATGATACAGGTCACATTAATGCGAGTTTCTGGCATTAAACTTGCTTTGCGAGAGCAATCCGAGTGCAATCGCAGCATGCTGTGATTGCACCGCGATTGCCTCGCGCGAGGGGCCATTAAAAGTATATGGGTGCGAGTCTAGCTCACACCCATACAGCACATGGTGCGAGAGCCGCAGCCGTGTGCTGTCAAAATCACTGGCCCCCCTCAGTCCCCATACAGTTACAATAATGTCTCATTGCTGTGACAGCAGCAGTGAAGCAGTATTGTATGTATAATTTATTATTTTTTGCAAAGTTACACTTATCAGCTTGATTTGACATGTTTTTTACCATGTCGGCTGTTCAGGACTTCATTCTGCACTGTGCTACCGAGGGGGTTTTAACCCGGTGAATAAGGGGTTAATCAGACGCTGGTGTCATGACACCATCTGTCCAGGGGTTGTCCTCCCCCCTGGATACATGGTGACATGACATCATGTGTCTGAATGGGTTAATTTTTCTGTAAGCCAGGTTCAAGTGTATGTCGGGTGTAGAGATGTGACAGAAAGAGCTGTGATTTGTGAATGGAAGCCAGGGCTTCAGCACCATGGACAGCTCCTTACAAATCACCGGCTTATTCTGTGTAATCTCTACACCCGACATACACTTGAACCTGGTTTACAGAATAATTAACCCATTCAGACACATGATGTCATGTCACCATGTATCCAGGGGGGAGGACAACCCCTGGACAGATGGTGTCATGACACCAGCATCTGATTAACCCCTTAATCACCGGGTTAAAACCCCCTCGGTAGCACAGTGCAGAATGAAGTCCTGAACAGCCAACATGGTAAAAACATGTCAAATCAGGCTGATAAGTGTAACTTTGCAAAAAATAATAAATTATACATACAATACTGCTTCACTGCTGCTGTCACAGCAATGAAACATTATTGTAACTGCATGGGGATAGCAGGAATTATACAGGCGAGCAGCACTAATGCTGTTCCGTGGTCCATCAAGACCATGGACAGCAGAGAAAAAAAACAACACACACGCACTCACACCTCACACTCGCACCACATACACTTACATACAGCCAGGCACACTCACCACACGCACCACACTCGCACCACACTAGCACTACACTCGCACCAAACTAGCACTGCACTCGCATCACTGTCGTGCATCAATCACGCTCCGTGTTTGATGCACGACAGTGTGCCTGTACCCTAAGGGTATGTGCGCACTGGTCGGGTTAGGGCCGGATTAGGTGTGTAAACCGCCGGTCGGTTTACATAAATTTCATGCAAATTTATGTTAATCCAAACCGGCGTTTGGATTAACATAGAAACCTATGTAAACCAACACCCGCTGTGTACACAGCGGCGGTTTACACATGCTCATCCGTTGCTAACCCGCTGGGTTCCCAGCGGGTTAGCAAAGAATGAGCATGCTCTATATTCCGGCCGGTTCTGCAGCGGCTGCAAGCAGAATCATGTGCTGCTTCCAGCCGCTGCAGAATCGCCGGCGCTAACCCGCTGTGCACCGCCGCACACCCGCCCGTCACCTGCAGCACGGACCCGACAGGAAGCCGGTGGACGGCTCCGGAGCTTCCTGTCGGGTCCCGCCCAGCCACCGCCGCCACTAACCCGCCCCCGTGCGCACATACCCTAAAACAGCTACAGATTAACTATGTGCACTCACAAAGTATTTGATGCAGAAATGTCTGCACTATTTCTGCATCTCTTGAAAAGAAAAATGCAGCTGCAAAAACGTGTGTTTTGATGAAAGAATTGACTTAACTCTGCACCAAATCAACAAAGAGAAAATGCTCAAAGTGTGCATGAGACTTCAAGATTCTCATTCATTTTTTTGGCATCAAGAAACCCATCAGATTTTGTGACAAATCTGCACTGTGTGTACAGAGCCTAATTGTGCTAGAAAGTGGCATCATTCATAACAGACAATAAGCAGGAACCAATTATTTTATTGATTTACTTCCTTCATTAAAAGAAAATGTGTAAGGCTAAAGGCACACTGTGCGAGGGACTCGTGCAAGTGCAATGTGAGGGAAACTCGCATTGCACTTGGACCAGTGTTGCCCTATCAGGCAGGGCAGACTGGTGCGAGTCCCCCACACTAACCTCGCATTGCGAGTCAAAAGCGAGTGCAGTCGCAGCATGCTGTGACTGCATGCGACTTTCACATGCGAGAGGGCAGTAGAAGCGTATGGGTGTGAGAAAATCTTGCCTCCATACAGCACACTGTGCGATATTGGCACAAGTGTGCTGTCAAAATCGATTCAGTGGCTTGCGGTTTAAAAACACCGCAAATGCTGTCCACGGTCCTTCAGGACCACGGACAGCATCACAATCACACACACCCCACACGCACTCACACCTCACACTCGCAGCACACTCACATGAATACAGGCAGGCACACTCACCACACGCACCACATTCGCACCACACACCCAAAAACCCGCATATCATTTGCATCACTCTCGTGCATCAAACACGTGTGCCTCCTGCCTAAAATAAAAGCTCTCTTAAAAAGATGTTTAAAGTAGATTTGAGGCTACGTCCACGCATAGTGTTTTTTTTTTGTGCGGGCGCTTTTTGCAGCGTTTTGCACCTACGCAAAAAAAGCCCCATAAAAAAACACGGTGCATTAACACACCGCGTATTTTTTACGGGCTCTTTTCTCCTACTAAAGCGCAGGGGAGAAGTGATGTCACACAAGGGTGAAACAATTCTCCCCTATGTGACACGTGTGCCAGCCCCTTTTGGGTTTCGTAGTGTATTAATATACACTACGAAACCCAAATTAAAGTAAGCCAAATGTGTGAAAAATAATAAAGAAGGAATACTTACCCTCCGCCGGGCGCTGGGAGATCTACAAGCATCGATCTTCAAAGGCCTGGCAAGATCACTGATTGGCCGCTCACAGTCATGTGATATGTGACGCGCTTTGACCCGCATATCACATATGCGTATCAATCAGTGATGACAGGTCCTAGAAGGACAGTATCTGTGTACCTCTCTTGACTCCCGGTAACTGGAACACCCGGCGGAGAGGTAAGTATTCATTCTTTATTATTTTTCACACATTTGGCTTACTTTAATTTGGATTTCGCAGTGTATATTAATACACTACGAAACCCAAAAGGGGCTGTGACAGATGTCACACAGTGCAGCAGGAACAGGATTGTTCCTCCCCTGTGTGACATCAGCGCCGGCGTATTCCGGCTGGATTTGCACACCATCAGAATGGCGATGCGTAATTCCAGTGGGGATAATGGGCTCCTATGGGAGAAAGCGCCGACGGTGCTGCATAAACAATTGACATGTCAATTCTTTTTATACCTGCGCTTTCTGCCATAAAAGCGCGGCATATTTTTAAGCCGTGTCTGTACGGCAAAGTGAATTTCACATTCACTTTTCCGGCAGACCCAAAGGCACATTGCGCATTTTTGAAAAGTGCGTGCAGAAAAGTGCTCAAAAATGCACAATGTGTGAATGTAGCCTTAAAGTTTCTTGATTTCTCAGCCATCAGGTCTTCTGTCGAGCGTTTTGACTCCAAACCTTCAAGGAACGTTTTAGGGCCATTTTAAGATTTCGCACTTTTCCCCGAACAAAGCCGTGTATGCCAATTTTTTAGTAAATTACTCAGGTTTTCCAATCACTAATAGAATCATAAACAGGAGTGTGAACAGCATTTTCTTACATCGGACCCATGGCATCTCTAGTATTACATTGAAAATATAAAGAAAGAGGCAGCACTCACCAGTATTGTGCAACAAGGGTCTCTTTAACCCGGTATATTCACGGATTCATGACAGGGTGCAGGGAGGTGACCACGGAAGGCGGACGATGACGCCGTTTCGCAAAAAGATTTGCTTCTACGATACCGGACCCGTAGAAGCAAATCTTTTTGCGAAACGGCGTCGTCGTCCACCCTCCGTGGTCACCTCCCTGCACCCTGTCATGAATCCGTGAATATATCGGATTAAAGAGACCCTTGCTCCACAATACTGGTGAGTGCTGCCTCTTTTTTTATATTTTCATTATTGCTTGTGCTGTGGATTAGCACCACCAGGGGAAGAATCTGCATACAGGGCAGTCCGCCCGGAGCATGACGGTTGATACCGCCACTTAGTGCCCTGAAGCAGGGGCGTAACTACAATAGGTGCAGGGGTTGCGATCGCACCCGGGCCCTGCAGCCTAGGGGGGCCCCAAAAGTCCCTTTGGCCTATAGAAAAAGACCAATACTATTGAATATTTGCAATAATTGGGGGCCCCATGGCAGCTTTCGCATCGGGGCTCCTGGGCCTGAAGTTACGCCATTGCCTTGAAGCCTTATCATTTGACAGACTTTTTCTAGTATTACATTACTGACTGGGTAAACAGCTGTGAAACTAGTCACTAATCAGGTGCTAGTAGTGACTGCATTGTCCAGAGGTTAGATACCAAGAAAACTCATAATAACCAAAAGGGGTAAGGCTGCTTTCACATCACATTTTTTTTCCTATCCGTGGGATCCTACTTTTTGCAGGACCCCACGGAGAGGAAAGGAAAGCATCGGAGGTGACCTCCGGATGCCATTTCTGTATTCGGGTTTGTGATTTTCACAGAAAGCCCGTACAGAGAGGGTACTATGGAGGAGTTGGAAGAGTTTCATGCATTTTTGAATTCAATCGATGGCACGATTAAATTCACTAAGGTATTTTCCTTTACAGAAATCCAGTTCTTAGACGTCTTGGTAAAATTGGATCAGCAACAGCTCAGCACTACATTATTTGTTAAACAAACAGATAGGAATAAAATACTGCACTATAATAGTTACCATCCAGAAACATGCTAAGACCTGCTTTCCCCACACAGAAAATGCCCTAAAATTAGATATGCATAGGAATCATAACAAGCTTAACTTGCTATTAAAGGTCAGTTATGAGCGAAAGTATAGGAAGTGGTAACCCCCTCTTTTATCTAATTATAAGCACTACTGGCACCTTACTGTAATAATATGAAGCAAGTATTAATGATATATACAATAGGTATATCACAATGCTGGCCATAATGGTTAATATCTCCGCCGCAGCGGAAAGGTGTAATGTGGCCGAGTGGCTTCTAACACCTACTGCGCAGGCGCAGAGAGCACCAATAAGGCGCCGATGACGAGATTCTGTCTTGCCTAGTGATGAGAGAAGCGTACGCCCGGTGCGCATGCGCTAAAGTGGCGTCACTTCCGGGATAACAAAATACAGAAAGAAACATGTGCAATTACAGTCGGTAAAGGGGGACGGCCAGTATGCGCAGACAAGCAGTGCAATCACCCCTCATCTGGGAGGAGGAACCAATTTAAGGATAATTAAGGTTAGTCACATGATAATATGAATTATATTCATTAATATATGTGCACTGTGATATAAGTATGTACAGATAAGGGAACAGAGTATAGTAAGATTTGATACGATGTGAGTACACAGTTTATTAAGCTGTATAATTTGATTGTAAGATGATTGATGTATATTAATTATGTAAAACAAGAGGTATAAGAGATCAACCTGGGCTACTGGCTAGTTGCTAGAAAAAAGCCCACTGAGGCTGAAATGTCGCAGTGTCGCTGTGAAGGCCTAATAAAGGCGAAAAAAAACTATAAATCGGAGTGCTGCAGTCTTTTTTTTGGTATTTTATATATATATATATATATATATATATATATATATATATATATATATACACATACACATTGTGGGAGTGAACAAAGGGTTAAAAATAAAAGAAAACCATGATCACCTCTCCGATATGTGTCCCGCAGTGTCTCGCTCCTGGTGCTCAAGGACCTGGCATTGCCTTTCAACCCGATCACTACCACATTGTGAACTAATCACACAGGCAGACTCACCAGCGATCAGGACCAGCGAGAATGTTGGTAGCCAGGGTAAACATCGGGTAACTGAGCTGAGTGCGGTGCTTAGTTACCCAATAATTACCCTGGTTACCAGCCTCCCAGCGCTTGCTGTGCAGCGCTGGGAGATCGTTCATCATTGGTCTCCTGCTGACACATGTGCCGATGCTGGCCGCCCAGCGGGATACCAACGATAGATTTATGGTCCTGGCCATAAATCTACGCTCAACGACTTTCGACATCGCTGCAATGTCACCAAACCGGTGACATTGTAACGATATCGTTCACAATATCGTTGTGTGTAACACGCCCTTAAGGCTCCATTCACACTGTGCATTTTTGGTCTGTTTTTGCTCATCAGTTTTTGAAGCCAAAACCAGCAGTGGGTAATAAATACGGAAGTGATGCCCATGTTTTTATTATACTTTTCCACTGATTGTTCCCCTCCTGGTTTTGGCTACAAAAACTGAAGAGCAAAAACAGACCAAAAACACACAGTGTGAATGTACCTTTAAAATTTTAAATGCGTCAACAATCCCAGTGATTACTGTTTTATCAAAAATTTGGGTAAAATATTGAAAATTTTGCAATTTTCAAACTTTTAATTTTTATACCCCTAAACCATCGAGTTATATCACACAAAATAGTTAATAAATAAAATTCACCACATGTCTACTTTACATCAGCACTATATTTGAAACATAATTTTTTTAGGTTAGGAAGTTATAGCGGTTAAAAGTTTATCAGCAATTTATCATTTTTCAACCAAATTTACAAAAAACGTTTTAGTGACCACATCACATTTTTTTTTTAATCAGATAGTTTTTATTAAAACTTTTCAACAACAATACAGAAAGAAATGCATTGCATTAATTCCCCCTCCCCTCCCACCACCCACCATCCCTCCCTTCCCCCCTCCCGGTCCAGTGGGCCAGTATTCCTCAACAAAGATAGTAGTGCACATATGAATATAACATGTACCCAAGATATTCCAAAAATCCGCATAACACATCTCCCAACTTAAAGAAATAACTCAGTCCAAAAGCAATTAATTAACAGTCGGCAGCCCTTGAAGGTCCATCCAGCCTGTCCATATTTTATCAAATACCCTCGATCTGTCCCGTTTGAGGTATATAGCTTTTTCCCTACTCACGGTCAGATTCATGCTACAGATAAACTCTTTGCGAGAGGGTACCGTATCAGATATCCAATGAGCCGCTATTAATTTTCTGGCAGCAAACAACATCCTAGCCACTGCTATATGCGTATATTCATCTCCCCCTACCTCCTCCATATAGCCAAGGACACAGACAATCGGGTCTCTGGGGATGTCCAGCTCCGTTGCCCCTCGGATCAAGTGGAGTACCATAATCCAAAAAAATCTGGACGCGCAGGCACATCCAAAGCATGTGGAGAATATCCACGTCCTCATGTGAACATTTGGGGCAACATGAGTCCCGTCTCAGGCCTAAATCATGAAGCCACTTAGGCGTCCTGTATACCCTATAAAGGATATACAGTTGAGAGAGGCGTCTGGGCTCATTGAGCGACAGCCGGGGTATCATACTCATGATCGACTCCCAGTGTTCAGCTGTTATGCCCTCTATTTGCTGTTCCCATTTGTCCAGTGCCCGTATCGGGTGTTTTAGCAGAGCCATTGCCAAGAGGTATCCGTATACAAAGGAAATTATGCCTTTAGTGGAGGTCTCAGCGCCAATCATGGTGATAGCAGTATCATGGTGTATGTCCATACAATGCGTTCGAGCCTGCGCCATGTAGGCATGTCGCACCTGCAAATACCGGTAGAAAGAGGAGTGTGGGAGCGAAAATTCACTCTGCAAGGTTTCAAATGTTTTAAAGACTCCCTGTTCCACCAGCTGAGAGAGCCACCAAATGCCCACACGTCGCCACTGCGCGAATCCCCTCGGCGCCTGCAGGTGCGGCAGATGAGGGTTGTTCCAAATGGGGGTATACCGTGTAAAACCAGTGATGCCTCTCAGCTTTTTCAATTTTTACCATACTTTAATCATGAGTAGCACCGTGGGGAGCCTATGGGCCCAGGGTCGAAGGGTTCCAGCTTCTAATTTCGCCAGCAGCGGTCCCCGCCCCCCCAGAAACTAAAGGATACCCTTTCCTCCCCCCTGCCCCGCAACTGAGTGCTCCGCGCCCCCGGTCAAATGCTGACACTGTGAGGACAGAAAATACAGCCAAGGGTTGGGCAAGGCCAGCCCCCCCTCCTCCTTACCCCTCTGCAGGTGTTCCAGTTTTATCCGTGCTCCCTTTTTCCCCCAAATAAGCTCCCTAAATAAGGCGTTAATTTTAGAAAATCTATTCTGCGGAAGCCAAATTGGGGAGTTATGAAGGACGTACAAAAGCTGAGGCATGATCACCATCTTCAGCAGGTTCACCCCCCCCCACCACCGAGAGATGTAGCTTGGCCCAGGCCTTAATCTTCTGCTTAATCGTAGACATTAGAGGTGTAAGGTTTACACGCTCATAGTCAGAAATGTCGCCCGATATATTAATGCCCAGGTATTTGAAGCTGTTTACGACTGGCACGTGGGGTATGTCAAGGACTGTGTGATCTATCGGCAAAACCACTGACTTTTCCCAATTTACGGTCAACCCTGAAATGGCCGCAAACTGTGTAAGGAGTGACATGGTATTGTGAAGTGAAGTATCAGGGTCAGCCAAAAACAACAGAAGGTCATTCGCATAGAGAGCCACCTTCTCCTCCAGCTCGCCATATCGAAACCCCTCAATATCCGGAGCACGTCTTATCCTCGAAGCCAAGGGCTCAATAGCCAGGGCGAAAAGCAGCGGGGACAGCGGGCAGCCCTGCCTCGTACCTCTCTGAAGAGCAAAGTACCCAGACAGTGAATGATTGGCCCGTATCCGTGCCCGTGGCTGAGAATACAAGAGCCTGATCCAACCAATAAAGCCAGGTCCAAAGCCCATGCCCTCCAGTACCGCAAAAAGGTACGGCCACTCCACGCTGTCAAATGCTTTGGCGGCATCCAAAGACAGGACTACCCGCCGCCCCACATTATCCGCCTCAACCTGCATATTTAAGAACAATCTACGAATATTCAGAGCCGTTGACTTTCGAGGCATAAAACCAGTCTGATCCAGGTGCACCAACGACTCCACCACCCTTGAGAGGCGTATAGCCAACACCTTCACCAGAAGCTTGATGTCTGCTGTCAGGAGGGAAATAGGCCTATAGGAAGCTGGAGAAGCAGGATCTTTATCTTTCTTAGGCAAAACAGTAATAATTGCCTCCCGCATAGATGGAGGCAGGGTCCCTCGCGTGAGACTGTCATTAAACGTGTCTAGCAATACTGGGAGTAGAACTGTTTTATAAGCCTTATAAACCTCCACCGGTAAGCCGTCCACCCCTGGAGTTTTGCCATTCGTCATAGTGCCTAAAGCCCCTCCAACTCCTCCAGACCCAAAGGTTCATCCAGCAAAGCCCTGTCCGCGTCCGTGAGTCGTGGAAGGCCAGCAGCCCCTATAAAGCCAGCAAGCTCGTCTGCAGATCCCCCCGCATGAGAGGAATATAGTTCAGTGTAGAATAGTTCCAGCGTATTAAGAATATCAGGAGTGTCCATAACTAGTGACCCGTCTTCCCTTTGAAGTCCCGCTATGAATGACGACCCACTCTGAGCTGACGTGATGACCGAAAGCAGATGTCCCACACTCTCCGCACTCTCATAATACTGGGTCGACTGAAACATACATTTCTGCGCCGCCGTTTCCAGAGTCAGTTTATTCACACGGGTCTGAGCCTCCTTAAGTCTCCGTTGTGTAGAGGGGGTGAACCACACCGACAAAGCCTCCTCTGCAGCCCTCAAGTCCCGCAGCAGAAGTTCCGAGTTAGTTCTAGTGCTAGACTTGATCTTAGAGATTTCACGGATATACATGCCCCGCAAGTACGCCTTCAAAGACTCCCAGACTACCAAGCTTGATGTCGTGTTTATATTAAAAGAAAGGAATTCCTGCAGTTCAGAGGCGAAATTACCTGCCCTGTCCACTAGCTGCATCCAGAATGGGTTCAATCGCCATAGGGGCCTTTCCCCGGTTGCATGCACCCCCCCCCCTAATCTTGACAAGTATAGGAGAGTGGTCCGATACCGTTCTTTGTAAATATTTAGCATACACAACCCTCCCCAACATAGGATCATTCCCCAAGGCTAAATCTATACGGGAGAGGGAGGAGAATGTAGAAGAGAAACACGAGTATTGGTATACCTCAGGGTTGTAGCACCTCCATAAGTCAGTTAGTGCCAACTCGCGTATAAGCGTCCCAAAAAGCGTATAGTTACCCCCTGACTTTATTGGTGCGTGATTTCCCCTATCCCAATGAGTGTCAATTATGGTTTCAAAAAAACCCCTTTTAAAGGTAAAAGGCCCTCCAATCACATACCAATTCCTATAAAAACAACCCTGGAGCCAGGCCAAAATAATATTCAAAGTGCTCTTTATTAAAAGTTAGTGCATAAATGCAGCAATAAAAGTAATGTCCAGGCAGCACACAAGACAGGAGACCACATGAAACACAAAATGCAAGTATGGCAGTAGATAACAATGAATCAAATACCAGGCACCAACCAATAGTGCTTCAGATTCTGAGTATATACCATACAAGCACGCAATTAATTCACCATAAATCAATTCATGGGTCTGAAAGTGTTACCTGTCCGTGGCCACCTCCCCCTAACGCGTTTCGCTTAGGCTTCTTCCGAGGGGGGTGACCATGGAGCGAGAATAAGGGGCTTTTATAGCAAGGACCGGAGCCGCGGCGTCTGTCATCACTTCCGGTTGTTAGTCCGGAAGTGACGAAACCGCTACGTCACCTCCGAGGATTACCCGTTTGCTAGGCACCAGATCGCACCTTGCGATCTGTATATAGTGCGGGGCGTCTCTTCCGCCCTCACGTCAGTGTGCCAGATCACATGACTACAATGTCATGTGATCAAAACAAAGGCACATGATCGGGAGGCACCGGATAATACCGCCTCTGTGCAATACACACTGGGAGCAGTGTCATGAAAATACATAGACACATCTCACACTCAATTAGAACAGGCAGTACCATGACCACCTCTATTAGGTAAGTGGTACAATATTATCAGCACCACATTCTGCTACCAACCTATCTAACCAGATGTGTATATAAATGCACGGAGGTGCATATTAAATAAGATATCATTGTGGAGGAATACTGCATATCGTAATTCTGGGCTAATACAGCACTCCTAGTTATAAAGTGCAAAGTGCACACTAAAACAGACACCCATCCATACTTCACCGGCCGGTGAAACACAACCAACCTTTCATACCAAATATAATTGGTGGAAAAAATACAAAAATTGATTCAATATAAGGGGACAACAATTGTCCCAAAACGCTACATAACAATACAATTATAAATATAATGTCCGAAAAACGGAAAGTGCAAAGGTGCATATAAGGTGCTGTCTTCATCCAAATGTAGTTCCTCCAAACTCCAGTTCTTCAACCTGAAAATAGAAAATAATTAAAACATCGAACAGCCAAATTGGTTATATAATATTTTATTAAAAATCTCACACACCATCTACAAAAAGGGGGCAAAGCTCAATATATCATTAAGGCCGTGGGGACGAACACTCCCCACTCTATCTATCCATCTAGCTTCCAACTGTGCCAAAGTCTTCTTCAGGTCACCCCCACGTATGTTCATGTGGATATGGTCAATCCCAAATGCCTTCAATAAATTGGCATTACAATCATGGGCAGTTTTAAAGTGTCTGGCTATTGGTTTCAAGATTGTTAGGTCATCTACTGTTTCCGCTTTGATGATATCCAGCACATGCTCTCTGATCCTCACCTTGATCCTCACCGCACTATATACAGATCGCAAGGCGCGATCTGGTGCCTAGCAACAGGGTAATCCTCGGAGGTGACGTAGCGGTTTCCTCACTTCCGGACTAACAACCGGAAGTGATGTCAGACGCCGCGGCTCCGGTCTTCGCTATAAAAGCCCCTTATTCTCGCTCCATGGTCACCCCCCTCGGAAGAAGCCTAAGCGAAGCGCGTTAGGGGGAGGTGGCCACGGACAGGTAACACTTTCAGACCCATGAATTGATTTATGGTGAATTAATTGTGTGCTTGTATGGTATATACTCACAATCTGAAGCACTATTGGTTGGTGCCTGGTATTTGATTCATTGTTATCTACTGCCATACTTGCATTTTGTGTTTCATGTGGTCTCCTGTCTTGTGTGCTGCCTGGACATTACTTTTATTGCTGCATTTATGCACTAACTTTTAATAAAGAGCACTTTGAATATTATTTTGGCCTGGCTCCAGGGTTGTTTTTATAGGAATTGGTGAGTGTCAATTATGTTGTTAAAGTCACGCACCCACAAACACGGGACCCCTTAAAAATCCCTCAGAATATTCATTATACGATACATAGAATTACTGCTATATGGCGGGGGGATGTAGATAGATACAAGCACCAGAGAAACAGCATATAACGTACAATGTAGAACAACAAACCAGCCTTCATCGTCTTCCACTACCCGTCTACACTCAAACCGGGCATCTCGTCTAACCAGGATGCTAACCCCTCTAGAAAACTGCGAATGTGTAGTGTGGTATCCTGCCTGTATCCATCTCTTGTCTAAAATATCGAGCTTCTCACTGGTAAGGTGCGTTTCCTGTAAGCAGACCACTGTTGGCTTGGGTTCTGAAATAAAAGAAAAAAATCGCCTGCCTCTTGACTGGAGATTTCAGCCCAGTAACATTCCAGCTAAGGACTGTGATGTCTCCCATATCTATAGAGTAAAAGAGGTATCAATCCTCGTTGATGGCTCCTGGGCATGTACAGGTTAACACGTGCAATAGTAGCAAAGGACCTAACTTCCCTCCCCCCCTCTCCCATCCCCTGAACAAAACACCCCAACACTAGTAGTGCCATGTAATTCCCGCAAGGGCAAACGTTGACCCCTAAATGAAGAGCCAACTAGGCACCGGGCGTCTCACTCCTCGACGCTATGCCCCCACTTGTCAGGATACCACCCCACAGCACAAAGTGAGCATCAAGACATGTACTAAAAACCATACATTTGCGAGCCTGTATCATCAACCACGATCCGCTCCCCCCTTCCCCAAATGTTGTTCATTGATGTCCTGCTACTTCGCAGCGGCCTCTGCCTCCAGAAAGAAATGAGTCTTATTCTCGGCCTCCACCCGCAATTTGGCCGCGAATATCATGGAGTACTTGACATCAAGCACTCGTAGCCTCTTTTTGACATCAGTAAATTTTGCTCTCATTTTCTGCACTTTCGGCGAAAAATCCGGGTAAAAGAAGACTCTGGATCCCTCTATGGTCACGTCATGATGTTCTCTGGAAAACCTGAGGATAATGTCTCTGTCCTTATAGTTAAGGAGTTTGGCCAATATACAGTAGGTCGTGGTAGGTGGCCAGGAGGAGGGGGGCGAGCAGGGACCCTGTGAGCACGTTCCACCACATATAGGTGAGTCAGGGTGTCTGAGCCAACTACACCTTTAATCCAATCCTCCACAAAGGCTGTAGGGTCTCTGCCCTCACATCTCTCCAGTACACCCACTATACGCACGTTGTTGCGTCTAAGCCTGTTCTCCAGGTCGTCCGTCTTAGTCCATAGGGCGTCCACATCCTTCCCAGTCTCCTTATGATATTGCAGGGATTTAGTGACTTTAGCCTCTACAGTATCGACCCTGCGTTCCAGCTGCCCAGTTCTGTCTTGTAAGACCACATCACATTTGAAGTGACTTTGAGAAGTCTATAGGCCACTTTATCTATAAAAATGAGAATGCGCATAGGGTCTTACCCTCAATAGGAATCAAATCCCATACAGTGTGAAAACTGCTCACCTGATTAAGTTGTGAAGCCCACAACTAGCTTGATCGCTCAAACACAGCAGCCGCAGCCGGGACCGCACTTCCACAATCGTGGGGGTGAAACTCTATCCGGGACCAAGTGTCTTTCGGTCCGCGCCGCTGCTCCAATAAGTATGAAAAACACAGGAGTGCTTTGAAACAAGGTATCTTCAGTTTTATTTTCCGACGCGTTTTGGAGCTAACACCCAGCTCCTTCCTCAGGGAATGACATGAGCATATTGTGAACAAACACTTATAAACCCAAAGAGGCGCCAAAAAGACTAAAAAGACGCCAAAATACTAGATAATGTCCATTGAAAACTACGTCACATTATGGGGAGGATACACACTGTGACATCACATTGTCTACAAATAACACGTAGTAAAAACTGTCAAAAACGTTTTTGACACGGACAGTGTGTTTCCAACCTATGTATGTGAGGTAGTGCCCCCTGGGTGACTCGCTTGGCAACGGAAAAAACACCAACCCAATGTTTTTTTTAGCATATAACATAATTTAGCAGTTTATTAAGCTGCTCTCATTACATATAATACATACAGTTGTGGCCAAAAGTATTGGCACCCCAGCAATTCTGTCAGATAATACTCAGTTTCTTCCTGAAAATGTTTGCAATCACAAATTCTTTGGTATTATTATCTTCATTTAATTTGTCTTCAATGGAGAAACACAAAAAGAAGTGTCCTAAAGCCAAATTGGATATAAATCCACACCAAACATAAAAAAGGGGGTGGACAAGAGTATTGGCACTGTTAGAAAAATCATGTGATGCTTCTCTAATTTGTGTAATTAACAGCACCTGTAACTTACCTGTGGCATCTAACAGGTGTTGGCAATAACTAAATCACACTTGCAGCCAGTTGACATGGATTAAAGTTGACTCAACCTCTGTCCTGTGTCCTTGTGTGTACCACATTGAGCATGGAGAAAATAAAGAAGACCAAAGAACTGACTGAGGACTTGAGAAACCAAATTGTGAGGAAGCATGAGCAATCTCAAGGCTACAAGTCCATCTCCAAATACCTGAATATTCCTGTGTCTACCGTGCTGTCACGGGTGGCACGGATGACAGGGTAGAGGCCACGCGCAGACGGTCCCAGCGTTTGGCCAATCAGCCATAAGGTTTGAGGACGGTCCGTCTTTCAGGGCATTTACCTTCTGTGTTGATAAAGAGAAGGTATGATAAGATCTCCCTATCATGGGGAGACGGCTGGGAAGGTCTTGTGCTCGGTCTGGTTTCTACACCAGTATTCTGGGTCTCTAGGACCCAGCAGGTTCTTCCCTCCTTTATAAGGAGTTTCATTGCCGTCCCTCGGTGCAGGTGATATTTCCTTGTGGACTCATTATCCTTGCTCCAAGCAGAAGCTGAGGTTGTGGAGGTTGCTGTGCTCTGCTGCAAGATAAGTGTTTTCTTTCCCCATTGTCTGTTTTTCCTTGTGTTGTCTTTAGTTGTTAGTGGAGGGGTCTAGTGAACCTCTCCATCTGATCCTTAGATAAGGTAGTGCTAGGATCAGAGAGGGACGAGGTTCGTGGTCGGCGACAGTTGAGGAAACTGTATAGGGACGTTAGGGCAGACAGGGTCAGCCCTAGTAAGACTAGCGGTCACCCTCTCCCTCTTGTGCCCATAGCTTTAGGGACTCCTTATTCCCCCCCCCCGTCGTGGTCCTACGCTGGGTGCCTCTCCCGCTCCCAGCGTGACACGTGCGCAGTGTCATCAAGACGTTTAAAGCCCATTGTACTGTGGCTAACCTCCCTAGATGTGCACGGAAAAGAAAAATTGATGAGACATTTCAACGCAAGATTGTGCGGATGGTGGATAAAGAACCTCGACTAACATCCAAACAAGTTCAAGCTGCCCTGCAGTCCGAGGGTACAACAGTGTCAACCCGTACTATTCATCGGCATCTGAATGAAAAGGGACTGTATGGTAGGATAATCAGGAAGGCCCCACTTCTTACCCCGAGACATAAAAAAGCCAGGCTGGAGTTTGCCAAAACTTACCTGAGAAAGCCTAAAACGTTTTCGAAGAATGTTCTCTGGTCAGATGAGACAAAAGTAGAGCTTTTTGGGCAAAGGCATCAACATAGCGTTTACAAGAGAAAAAAAGAGGCATTCAAAGAAAAGAACACGGTCCCTACAGTCAAAAATGGCGGAGGTTCCCTGATGTTTTGGGGTTGCTTTGCTGCCTCTGGCACTGGACTGCTTGACCGTGTGCATGGCATTATGAAGTATGAAGACTACCAACAAATTTTGCAGCATAATGAATGGCCCAGTGTGAGAAAGCTGGGTCTCCCTCAGAGGTCATGGGTATTCCAGCAGGCCAATGACCCAAAACACACTTCAAAAAGCACTAGAAAATGGTTTGAGAGAAAGCACTGGTGACTTCTAAGGTGGCCAGAAATGAGTCCAGACCTGAATCCCATAGAACACCTGTGGAGAGATCTAAAAATGGCAGTTTGGAGAAGGCACCCTTCAAATATCAGGGAGCAGTTTGCCAAAGACGAATGCTCTAAAATTCCAGCAGAGCATTGTAAGAAACTCATTGATGGTTACCGGGAGCGGTTGATCGCAGTTATTTTGACTAAAGGTTGTGCAACCAAGTATTAGGCTGAGGGTGCCAATACTTTTCTCTGGCCCATTTTTGGAGTTGTGTGAAATGATCAATGTTTGGTTTTTGCTTCATTCTCTTTTGTGTTTTTTTATTTAAGACAAATTAAATGAAGATAATAATACCAAAGAATTTGTGATTGCAATCATTTTCAGGAAGAAACTGAGTATTATCTGACACAATTGCAGGGGTGTCAATACTTTTGGCCACAACTGTAGTACACTCACATAGTAACATTAATCACATGAAATAACGTTAAACAGCACAAACATCTCAACTATTTATATCACAATATTATATGTTCATCAGAACCTTAAGGCGACCCTGGTTCTAATGAAAGCTATGCCCACCTGGCAATATCTATACCTCATATTTACACATAATACATTCCACATCTCATCAGGAACATTATAGACCTCCCAGTCTATCCTCAATGGCAGTTACAGCTGCCTGGCCCTTTGACAGGTATCATTCCCCATCATATTCAGTCTTGGATACTCCATACATGGTACTTTTCCATACACCATTATGATTCACACCAGGCATCCCCAAGGTCTCCTCACCATGTGTTTGCAGGTCACCAGCCACCACCAAATCTCCATACCTAGGCAGGTCTCCTACCCACGGCTGTGCCCCATGCCTGAATCAAGCACCCTCCAGGTTCAGCCACGGTTCCCCAACTCCGGGAGCCATCACAACCCGCTGTCCGGCCACAGGCTCACACAGGTCTGTCAGAGGGACAGGTTCCTCCCACATGGAGATGTCAGGCTTCCCCCCACATCCCCTCACGTCCCAAAGTGGAACAGAATTCCTCTGACACACGTCCTCACATCTCAGAGGACTGGATTGCTCTAATTCCCATCTCCACTCAGCTCTCAGCTCTAGGCAGATATTATCTTGGCTGCCCCACCCACACCTGCAACTCAGTGTTTTCAATCAGCACCACTACACAGACCTCAGCCCCAAGCAGCAATTAACCTTGTGTGTTCTGCTACAGAGCCTTGTGAGTCATACCGGCCACATGCTGTAGCGTTGGCATGTCTCACAATATACTGTATACTACAACCCCTGGCAAAAATTATGGAATCACCTGGCTCAGAGGATGTACATTCAGTTGTTTAACTTTGTAGAAAAAAAGCAGATCACAGACATGGCGCAAAACTAAAGTCATTTCAAATGGCAACTCTCTGATGTTGGTTGTTCACAGTCAGCTGTGTCTAAAATCTAGTCCAAATACAAACAACATGAGAAGGTTGTTAAAGGGAAACATACTGGTAGACCAAAGAAGACATCAAAGCATCAAGACCGGAAACTTAAGGCAATATGTCTCCAAAACAGGAAATGCGCAAAAAAACAAATGAGGAACGAATGGGAGAAAACTGGAGTCAATGTCTGTGACCGAACTGTAAGAACTGAAAGAAACCGCCTAAAGGAAATGGCATTTACATACATAAAAGCTAAACAAAAGCCATCATTAACAGCTAAACAGAAAAAAACTAAATTACAATGGGCTAAGCAAAAGCAATCGTGGACTATGAATGACTGGATGAAAGTCATTCAGTGGTGAATCGCGAATCTGCATTGGGCAAGGTGATGATGCTGGAACTTTTGTTTGTTGTCGTTCCAATGAAATTTATAAAGATGACTGTCAGAAGAGAACATGTAAATTTCCACAGTCATTGATGATATGGGACTTGATTAGGAAATAGGGAAAGGAAGGCGGCTCTCGAAATACTCACTCCCAGGATTCCTGACACCGTCAGTGGTATGGCAGCCACTCATACAGATATTGAATATAAGAAGAAATCGGTGTCTGCTTAAATTGCTTTTATTCGTGCAATTTATAAAATCATCACATATCCCGTAGGGTATGCTAGACGCATTTCGGGGTGCTCCCCTTAATCGTTAGCATAGTAAAATGACAATATAACATTCATTATATAACACTAGATGGTGGCCCGATTCTAACACATCGGGTATTCTAGAATATAGAAATAGGGATTGCATGGGGAAGGCGGTGAGGGCTGAATAAGGAGGGACATTGAGGATGGAGCCGCGGGGGGAGGATGGCGTGACAGGGGGAGTAGGATGGAGGGGCACAGGTAGGGGGAAGATGGAGTGGCAGGGGGAGGAGGGAGGATGGAGAGGCAGGGGGGAGGAGGATGGAGGCGGTATCGGCGGGGTGGGGGAGGATGGAACGGCACAGGCAGGGGGAGGACAGAGCACAGAGTGGTGGGGGGAGGAGGACGGAGGACAAAGCAGCAGGGTGGGGGACTACGGAGCAGGACAGGCAGGGGGAGAACGGAGGATGGAGTGGTGGAGTTGAGGAGGACAAAGGAAGGAGGAGGAAGCAGTGGGGTGGGGGAGGATGGAGCGGCACTGTCAGGGGAAGGACAGAACGGCAGTGGGAGGACGGAGCACAGAGCGGAGGGGAGAGGAGGATGGAGGACGAAGCGGCGGGGTTGGAGAGGCCGGAGCAGCACAGGCAGGGGGAGGATGGAGGATGGAGTGGCGGAGGGGGAGGAGGACAAAGGAAGGAGGAGGAAGGGGTGGGGGAGAATGGAGCAGCACAGACAGGGGGAGGACGGAGCACAGACCAGCATGGGGGAGGAGGACGGAGGACGAAGTGGCGGAGTGAGGGAGGACGGAGCAGCACAGGCAGGGGGAGGACGGAGCACAGAGCAGTGGGGGAGAGGAGGATGGAGGACGAAACGGCGGGGTGGGAGAGGCCGGAGCAGCACAGGCAGGGGAAAGACAGAGGATGAAGTGGCGGAGGGGAGGAGGACAAAGGAAGGAGGAGGAAGCGGTGGGGTGGGGGAAGATGGAGTGGCACAGGCAGTGGGAGGACGGAGCGGCAGGGGGAGGACAGAGCACAGAGCGGCGGGGGGGATTATGGAGGACGAAGTGGTGGGTTGAGGGAGGACGGGGCAGCACAGGCAGGGGGAGGACGGAGGATGGAGTGGCGTAGGGGAGGAAGAGGATGTGGTGGGGTGGGGGAGGATGGAGTGGCACCGGCAGGGGGAGGACGGAGTGCAGTGGGAGGACAGAGCACAGAGCGGTGGGGGGAGAGAGGACGGTGGACGAAGTGGTGGAGCGGGGGGCCCGGTGCAGCACAGGCAGGGGGAGGACGGAGCAGCAGGGGGAGGACAAAGCACAGAGTTGTGGGGGAGAGGAGGATGGAGAACGAAGCAACAGGGTGGGGGAGGCTGGAGTAACACAGGCAGGGGGAGGACGAGCGGATTGAGAGGATGGAGCACAGAGCAGCGAGGGAGAGGAGGATGGAGGACGAAGCGGCAGGGTGGGGGATGAAGGAGCAGCACAGGCAGGTGGAGGACAGAGGATGGAGTGGCAGAGGGGAGGAGGACAAAGGAAGGAGGAGGAAGCAGTGGAGTGGGGGAGGACAGAGCGGACCAGTCAGGGGGAGGATGGAGGATGGAGTGGCGGAGGGGAGGAGAACAAAGGACGGAGGAGGATGCGGTGTGGTGGGGGAAGGACGGAGCAGCACAGGCAGGGGGAGGACGGAGCACAGAGCGTCAGGGAGAAGGACAGAGGATGAAGCGGCGGGGTGGGGGAGGGTGGAGCAGCACAGGCAGGGGGAGGACGGAGGCTGAAGTGGCACAGGCAGGGGGAGGACGGAGTGGCACAGGCAGGGGGAGGACAGAGTAGCACAGGCAGGGGGAGGATGGAGAACAGAGCGGCGGGGGGGAGGTGGACGAAGCGGCGCTGGGGGGGGTTCAGAAGGAGCAGACTCATACTCTCACACAGACACACCCACACACACACAGAGTCACACCTAGACACAGACTCACACCCACACATATACATACACATACACACACAGACTCACACCCACACACATTCACACAGAGACTCACACCCACACACACAGATTCACACCCACAGCCACACACACACAGGGGCTCTCACCTCTCTGTCCCCTGGCTGTCCTAGTGCTGACGTTGTCCTGCAGAGTAGGTGTGGAGGAGGCGGACGCAGAGGCGGTGGTGTGCAGGTTGATCCCGGGTGTCATGTGCTGCTGCCACCCAGCTGCACTGACAGGAGGCGAACACCCGGGATCATCGTATGGTCACACAGTCTGTGACAGACTGTGCAGCCATAGGAAGCAGGAAAGTGTGGAGGAGCCGCACGATGTGCGCTCCCTGCACCCTGGGAGTACCGAGCCCGGCAGCCCCGAGGTCCCCGGTGTCAGTGGGCGGCTTGTGGCGGGGGTTAGTAACAGGAGGCTGTGGCGAGGCTGCAGCAGGAGACCGCTGCGCCGCACTGGGGCCACCATCAGCTGGACCCATGTATCCCGGCGACAGCGGCTAACTGCTAATTGGCGCGAAATTCGAACTTTGAATTTGCACGTCTATTTGCATAGTCTGGCGGCCATTAATGAGCGGCCTCTGTCTGGCGCGCGATCTCTGTGACTGACAGACGCCTTAAGGTACCTTTACACGCGGCAACTTTTCTAGGAATTTCACTGGCGACTCACTGGTTGCAGTGAAATTATGGAGATATTGCTCCATTTGTACACAGCAACAAGATAGAACAATGTGTCCATGATTTCACTGCAACCAGTAAGTTGCCAGTGAAATTCTAGAAAAGTTGCCGTGTGTAAAGGTACTCTTCGAAAATTATATACAATGTGTTCCAAATTATTATGCAAATGTTCTTTTTCTCTGATTTTCCTAAATGGTCGGTGCAAATGACAGTCAGTGTAATAAAAGTCATCACCCGTTAGATTATACATCGAATTTTATTGAAGAAACCTCCCAATGATAACAGTATAATCAGTATAATCTTCAAAATTTAAAAAAAACTTTAAATGCCCTGTCCCAAATTATTATGCACGGTAGAGTTTCTAAACATTTGATATGTTTGAAAGAACTGAAAATGCTGATTTGTTGAATTTGCAGCATTAGTAGGTCCCATTCACTGAAATAATAAGCTATTTAACTCCAAAACATCCTAACAGGCCAAGCTACATGTTAACATAGGAACCTTTCTTTGATATCACCTTCACAATTCTTGCATCCAATGAACTTGTGAGTTTCTGGAGAGTTTCTGCTTGTATTTCTTTGCATGATGTCAAAATAGCCTCCCAGAGCTGCTGCTTTGATGTGAACTGCCTCCCACCCTCATAGATCTTTTGCTTGATTATACTCCTTAGGTCCTCTATAGGGTTGAGGTCAGGGGAAGATGGTGGCCACACCATGCATTTATCTCCTTTTATGCCCATAGCAGCCAATGGCACAGAGGTATTCTTTGTAGCATGAGATGGTGCATTGACATGAATGAGGATGATTTTGCTCCTAAAGGAACGTTTTTGCTTTTTGTACCATGGAAGAAAGTTCTTAGTTGGAAACTCTATATATGATGCAGAGGTCATTTTCACCAGCCTACCAGCTGTTTTCCAATGATTCCAGCCCAAAACATGACTCCTCCACCTCCTTGCTGACGTTGCAGCCTACTTGGGACTTGGTGGCCATCCACCAACCATTCACTACTCTATTCATCTGGACCATCCAGGGTTGCTCGGCAATCATCAGTAAAAAAGACTGTTTGAAAATTAGTCTTCATGTATATCTGGACCCACTGAGACTGTTTCTGCTTGTGAACACTGTTTAGGGGTGGCCGAATAGTAGGTTTATGCACCACAGCAAGCCTTTGAAGGATCCTACAGCTTGAGGTTTGAGGGACTCCAGAGGCATATTCTATATGTGTCATTATTTTTATATGTGCTTTTTATCCTAATAACAAGTTAATCATGTCTGGACATTAACTCCTGAGTGTTCATACCAATTTCATACTATATAGTTTTCAGGCATAGTCAGCTCACAGCTTCGAAGGAACCAGGAATATGTTCAGCCTATGGTTATAGGTCACACGTAAAACGGATTGGGATGAATTCAATGCATATATAGAAAATAGCTTTTGTTTCTCCAGCTATCAGTCCAGTGGTGGGGTATAATATAACTTTTATTTATCTATTAGCGGTTCCATAGTAACATTAACTGATCCAGTAATAAATATTTCCACTAATAACCTTTCTTGTGCTGTGGTACATCTTAGTATGACATATGAATGTCTGTAAATTTTTGGTATTGGTTGATTTTAATTGTATTTAATTATTATTAAATTTTAATTATTTGTTTTTTCATGTTGATGAAGTCCCTAGGGATGTATCAAAACCGCAAAGGGTTACTGATGGATGAACCAAATCTTGGAATTTTTATATACACCAGTTAGTTTATGGAAAGGGTGACAACCAGAAACCCAGAAGAGTTTTATCTGCCTCCATAACATATATGCGGTTTTGATTCGTTCCTCACTTGGACCTGGAGGAAGACACACGTAATGTCAAAACATGTCGTCCAAAAGCGACTGATTGCGTGCAAAATTGTTCCAGAAGAACGCTGTAATGTTTTAATGGATAAATAAAAGTTATATTTTACCCCAACACTGGACTGATCACTGGATAAACAAAAGCCATTTTATATATACATACGGTCATATTAAAAAGTTTGGGCACCCCTCTTAATCTTACTCATTTGTTTTGGTTTAAAATTGGGTTTTTGCACCAGCTATTTCAGTGTGATATATGTAATAACTGATGGACACAGTAATATTTCAGGATTGAAATGAAGTTTATTGCACTAACCAAAAATGTGAAATATGCATTATTTCAAAATTTGACAGGTGCAAAAGTATGGGCACCCTTCTGATTTTCATGATTTGAATACTCCTAACTACTTTTTACTGACTTACTGAAGCACTAAATTGGTTTGGTAATCTCATTGAGCTTTGTACTTCATAGCCCGGTGTATCCAATCATGAGAAAAGCTATTTCAGGTGTCCACTTGCAAGTTATTCTTCTATTTGCATCTTCTCTGAGGAGTGGCATCATGGGCTCCTCAAAACAGCTCTCAAATGATCTGAAAAAAAAGATTGTTCAACATAGTTGTTCAGGGGAAGGATACAAAAAGTTGTCTCAGAGATTTAACCTACTGTTTCCACTGTGAGGAACATAGTAAGGAAATGGAAAACCACAGGGACAGTTCTTGTAAAGGCCAGAAGTGGCAGGCCAACAAAAATATCAGAAAGGCAGAGAAGAAGAATGGTGAGAACAGTCAAGAACAATCCACAGACCACCTCCAAAGACCTGCAGCATCATCTTGCTGCAGATGGTGTCACTGTGCATCGGTCAACAATACAGCGCACACTGCACAAGGAGAAGCTGTATGGGAGAGTGGTGCGAAAGAAGCCGTTTCTGCATGCACGCCACAAACAGAGTCGCCTGAGGTATGCAAAAGCACATTTGGACAAGCCAGTTTCATTTCATTTCAAAGATTGAGTTGTTTGGTCATACAACAAGGCGTTATTCATGGCGCCACAAAAACAGCATTCCAAGAAAAACACTTGCTACCCACTGTCAAATTTGGGGGAGGGTCCATCATGCTTTGGGGCTGTGTGGCCAATGACGGCACAGGAATCTTGTTAAAGTTGAGGGTCGCATGGATTCCACTCAGTATCAGCAGATTCTTGAGAATAATGTTCAAGAATCAGTGTCAAAGTTGAAGTTATGTCGGGGATGGATCTTGCAGCAAGACAATGATCCAAAACACCGCTCCAAATCTACTCAGGCATTCATGCAGAGGAACAATTACAATGTTCTGGAATGGCCATCCCAGTCCCCAGACCTGAATATCATTGAACATCTGTGGGATGTTTTGAAGCGGGCTGTCCATGCTCGGCGACCATCAAACTTAACTGAACTGGAATTGTTTTGTAAAGAGGAATGGTCAAAAATACCTTCATCCAGGATCCAGGAACTCATTAACAGCTACAGGAAGCGACTAGAGGCTGTTATTTTTGGAAGAGGTGGATCTATTAAATATTAATGTCACTTTTCTGTTGAGGTGCCCATACTTTTGCACCTGTCAATTTTTGAAATAATGCATATTACACATTTTCGTATAGTACAATAAACCTCATTTCAATCCTGAAAATTTTACTGTGTCCATCAGTTATTACATATATCACACTGAAATAGCTGTTGCAAAAACCCAATTTTAAACAAAAAAAAAATGAGTAAGATTGAGAGAGGTGCCCAAACTTTTTCATATGACTGTATATATACCGTATTTTTCGTATTATAAGACGCACTTTTGTTCCCCCAAATTTTGGGAGAAAGTGGGGGGTGCATCTTATAATCCGAATATGTGGAGGCAGCGGAGGCTGGGGGGCAGCTCTGGAACGTGTCCGGGGCTGGAGTGGGCTGGCTGCAGGGCTGCAGAGAGAGCAGGGAGATCTCCTGCTCCCGCTCATTTAATATGCACTGACGCTGTCCACCTCTCAGTGCTGAAGTTGCACTGAGAGATGGACGGCGGGGAGCAGTGCATATTAAATGAGCCTGCACTCACCCCCCGCTCTCTCTGCAGCCCCTCCATATGCCCCCCCCCATGTCCTGTATATGGCTCCCCCACATAATACACCCACCCCCTCAATATGCTGCCCCCATGTAATATGCTGTTTCCCCCCCCTCCATTAGATAGTCCCTTGCCCTGCACTCCCCCCATCATTAATGCGTCCCCACGCTGGCCGGCAGCAGATAGAATAAAAAAAACCTCCTTCCTCACCCTCCGGCGCTAAGCTCAAAGCGTCACCGCCAGCTCCCGGTTTCCATAGTGCTCTGCTTCTTCCGCCCATGTGATCGGGCGATGATGTCATCGCTTATGCCCGATCACATGAGCGGAAGAAGCAGAGCACCATGGAGACCGGGAGCCAGCGGTGACGCTTTGAGCTTAGCGCCGGAAGGTGAGGAAGGAGGTTTTTTTTATTCTATCTGCTGCCGGCCAGCGTGGGGGCACATTAATGATGGGGGGAGTGCAGGGCAAGGGACTATCTTTCTAATGGACGGGGGGGGGGAAACAGCATATTACGTGGGGGCAGCATATTGAGGGGTTGGGTGTATTATGTGGGGGAGCCATGAATAGGGGACGTGTGCCTACAGTAGGGGACATGTGCCATCAAGGGGGACGTGTGCCTGCAGTAGGGGACATGTGCCACCAAGGGGGACGTGTGCCTGCAGTAGGGGACATATGCCATCAAGGAGGACGTGTACATGCAGTAGGGGACATGTGCCATTAAGGGGGACGTGTGCCTGCAGTAGGGGACATGTGCCATCAAGGGGGACGTGTGCCTGCAGTAGGGGACATGTGCCATCAAGGGGGGACGTGTGCCTGCAGTAGGGGACGTGTGCCATCAAGGGGGGACGTGTGCCTGCAGTGGGGGACGTGTGCCTGCAATGGGGGACGTGTTCCAGCACAAGGGGATGTGTGCCTGCAATAGGGGACATGTGCCATCAATGGAGGACTTGTGCCATCAATGGAGGACGTGTGCCAGCTATGGGGGACGTGTGCCAGCTATGGGGGACGTGTGCCAGCTATGTGGAACGTGTGCCAGCTATGGGGAACGTGTGCCAGCTGTGGGGGACGTGTGCCAGCTATGGGGGACGTGTGCCAGCTATAGGGGATGTGTGCCAGCACAAGGGGGCTATATCCAATACAAGGGTGCCATATCCAGATTAAGGGGGCTAATTCTAAGATGTGGGACCATGTACCAGGATGAGGGGGCTATGTGGAACATGTACGCTATATGATTTGTTAGACGGACACTGGCATTATAAGACGGACCCCATTTAACAAAATTGGGGGTGCGTCTTATAATCAGGTGCGTCCTATAAAGCGAAAAATACGGTATATATATATATATACACTAGATGGTTGCCCAATTCTAACACATCGGGTATTCTAGAATATATATGTAGTTTATTTATGAAGATTTAAAAATAATGCAATGAATACATAGGATTTTCCCCGATCAGCGACGCAGCTTCGTTCAATATATCTGCACGTGTGACACCTCACCAGCAATCAGTAAGGTACCGTCACACTTATTGACGCTACAGCGATCCCAACAACCTGGTAGGGATCGCTGGAATGTCAGTACGTGGTCGCTGGTGAGATTGCACACTGAGCAAGATCGCTAGCGCCGGTCGGGTACTTCTGCTGCGAGCGGCATCGGTCATCTCTCGGCTGCGTCGTCGCTGACCTCGGTGACAGGATCAGCGATCTCACAGCGGGGGCCTGGTCACTGCTGCGTGTCACACTGAGCAAGATCACTAGGGCTGCTCGGGATACTTCTGCTTTGAGCAGCCAGGAGATGACCGGCTAACGCCGGCTAGCGGTGCTGATCTTCCGATGGTAGCAGTGGCGTGCGTGGTTCAAATCCCACCCCAATTCACGGCTGTACTGTGCCTGTCGCTGATTAGTTGCGATCGGCCAGGTGCGGCCAATCAGCGACGCTGGATTTCCGTTACAGAGAGACAGATAGAATTGAACGATTATATAGTAGATATTTATTTATTTATTATTAGGTATTTATATAGCGCTATTAGAATACATGGTGCTGTACAAGTTAGAGGGTAGACAAAGACAAGTGTTCGAAAAACAACTACAAATCGACTAATCAATCATATCTAATATATAATTGCCGTAGCGCACTTCCGTCACTTTCGGCAGTGCTTCCGTCGTCGTGTCCGTGGCTGCCTCCCAAAGCCTGTGGCTGCCTCCCAAAGCCTAACTCGCAATGGCTTTGCGAGTCTGCACAGAATAGCCTCCAGTTACTCGCAAAGCCTCACTCACAATGGCTTTGCGAGTCTGCTTCACTTGCAATGTCCGGGACACTCTCTCTCTCCCCCCCCCCACCCTGGGTCCTCCTGTCTCCTGCCCGCGCTCCCCCCCGGTCCTCCTGTCTCCTGCCCGCGCTCCCCCCCGGTCCTCCTGTCTCCTGCCCACGCTCCCCCCCGGGTCCTCCCGTCTCCTGCCCGCGCTCCCCCCGGTCCTCCTGCCCCTCTCCGCCCCCCCTGCCCTCTCCGATTCTCGTGGCCCCCCTTGCTCCCCCTGCCCAGGGCCGCACCATCCATCCGTCCATGTGGCAACAGCCAGGGGGAGCGGCTGTGCAGAAGGAGCCGCCGCTTCCTGCCTGCCGCGCGGCGCCGGGAGCGGCAAGTTTAAGAGCTGTGTGCATGATGCATGTGTGTGCTGTGTGCATGATACATGTGTGTGCTGTGTGCATGATGCATGTGTGTGCTGTGTGCATGATGCAGGTGTGTGCTGTGTGCATGATGCATGTGTGTGCTGTGTGCATGATGCATGTGTGTGCTGTGTGCATGATGCATGTGTGTGCTGTGTGCATGATGCATGTGTGTGCTGTGTGCATGATGCATGTGTGTGCTGCGTGCATGATGCATGTGTGTGCTGCGTGCATGATGCATGTGTGTGCTGTGTGCATGATGCATGTGTGTGCTGTGTGCATGATGCATGTGTGTGCTGTGTGCATGATGCATGTGTGTGCTGTATGCATGATGCATGTGTGTGCTGTGTGCATGATGCATGTGTGTGCTGTGTGCAGCCCCGCCACGCTTAGGCCCGCCCCTACACTGCCCAAAACACACACACATCACGGCCATGAAATGAGCGGCGTTAGCCGGTCGTCTCCCGCCCGCCACACACCACTTCGGGAGATGACCGGCTAATTCCGGTCGTCTCCCGAGTGCCTCGCGCTCGCTCCCGCCGGTTTCACAGGTGCAAGCTCCTCCCCCTCACTTCCGGTGCCCGGGGCTGTTGATAGCTCTCAGCGAAATGGCGGCCGCACGGATCGGCCTCCGCTCCTAGACTGGCCCGAGCCTCCGGGGGTAAGCCCTGTGCCGGATCGCCAGCAGTAGGCCAAGTAGCCCTGAGGATATGGAGCCAGCTGGTGTGCAGCCTGAAAGAAGGGAGAGAGGTGTGCAGCCTAGAGGAGGACAGGTGTACCGAGCGGTGATGTCGCCGCTCCAGCCTCCTCTCTCCTCACCCCTCCAGCCAGACCTCTCCTCACCCCTCCAGCGCCACCTCTCCTCACCCCTCCAGCGCCACCTCTCCTCACCTCTCCTCCCCCCTCCATCCGCATCTCTCCTCATCACTCCATCCGCACCTCTCCTCACCCGTCCAGCGCCCACCTCTCCTCACCCCTCCAGCGCCACCTCTCCTCACCCCTCCAGCGCCACCTCTCCTCACCCCTCCATCCGCACCTCTCCTCACTCCTCCAGCCGCACCTCCCCTCACTCCTCCATCCGCACCTCTCCTCACCCCTCCAGCCGCACCTCTCCTCACCCCTCCAGCACCACCTCTCCTCACCCCTCCATCCGCACCTCTCCTCACCCCTCCAGCGCCACCTCTCCTAACCCCTCCAGACTCCCGCCACATCATACTCTGCTATCCACAGAGTCGCCTCTATACTCTGCTACCCACAGAGCCGCCTCTATACTCTGCTACCCACAGAGCCCCCTGTATACTCTGCTACCCACTGACCCGCCTGTATACACACAATTGATTTCACCGCGCTCCCGATGCTATTGCATCGGGCCCCTGACCACTGCACTCTGCCCCTGACCACTGCACTCTGCCCCTGACCACTGCACTCTGCCCCTGACCACTGCACTCTACCCCTGACCACTGCATTCTGCCCTGAGGCAGACTACGAGCCACTGAGCCTCTGTATACTCTGCTAACCACTGAGCCGCTCTATAGTCCGCTAACCACTGAGCCCCCCGTATACTCTGCAAACCATAGGCTAGAATACCCGATTCTTTAGCTCGGGCCGGCATCTAGTACATATATATACATATATATGTGTATATATATATATATATATATATATAACAAGAAAAAAACTGCACAGCACTCACAGACTAGTGTGAACTGGTGCAAGCAAAGACGCAGGGTCAAATAATTTGAAAAAAATTCTTGCAGCACACAGCTACTACCAATGATGTACAAATGCTATAAGCTATATGTATATGAGAAAAAAGTTTAAAAACTTATACATATAGCTTATAGCATTTGTACAACATTGGTAGTAGCTGTGTGCTGCAAGAATTTTTTTCAAATGATTTGACCCTGCGTCTTTGCTTGCACCAGTTCACACTAGTCTGTGAGTGCTGTGCAGTTTTTTTCTTGTTATATATATATATATATATATATATATATATATATATATACACATATATATGTATATATATGTACTAGATGCCGGCCCGAGCTAAAGAATCGGGTATTCTAGCCTATGGTTTGCAGGGTATAAGGGGGGCTCAGTGGTTAGCGGACTATAGAGCGGCTCAGTGGTTAGCAGAGTATACAGAGGCTCAGTGGCTCGTAGTCTGCCTCAGGGCAGAGTGCAGTGGTCAGAGGCAGAGTGCAGTGGTCAGGGGCAGAGTGCAGTGTTAGTCCGCTAACCACTGAGCCCCCCGTATACCCTGCACAGCACTCACAGACTAGTGTGAACTGGTGCAAGCAAAGACGCAGGGTCAAATAATTTGAAAAAAATTCTTGCAGCACACAGCTACTACCAATGATGTACAAATGCTATAAGCTATATGTATATGAGGAAAAAGTTTAAAAACTTACGTTTTTTTCAAAAAACTCAAAAATTCTAATTTTTTATTTCTGAAGTTCTTAGTACACACATTGGCCAATGTCTGCTTGCTCATCAACTGCGACAAAGTGACTTCAGGTCTGATGAGTCCTACTCTGATATCCCTATCCTCCTTGTCCACCCCCCACTTCTCAGTGGGCAGACTCCATCTAGACCCTCGATCACCTGTAGGTTAATGAGGGTGCACATTTCAGCAAGGAGCCTGCAACTCCATATGTTAAATAACAAGAAAAAAACTGCACAGCACTCACAGACTAGTGTGAACTGGTGCTAGCAAAGACGCAGGGTCAAATAATTTGAAAAAAATTCTTGCAGCACACAGCTACTACCAATGTTGTACAAATGCTATAAGCTATATGTATAAGGCGGCCGTCACACGCACAGATATCTTTAGCGATATTGTAAGCGATCACGTGCACGCGCAATCGCTTACAATATCGCTCACATCGCTGGTGAGATGTCACACAGACAGACTCACCAGCGATGCGGAGCCGCGATCTCGCTCGTTACTATGGTACACATCGGGTTACTAGGGCCGCGCGTCGCTTAGTTACCCGACGTGTACCATAGTTACCATCTCCCAGCATAGGCTCTGCCGCTGGGAGATCGCTCATCGTGGTGTCATACACCACGATGAAGGAGATCGTGAAATCGTTCATCGCTAGATCTGAGAACCGGACCTCAGATCAGCGATGTCACGATCAAGCGATTTCACATCGTAAATCGCTTGATTACATCCATCGATTTTAAGCCCGATATCGCTTAAGCGATCAAAAAGGAGATCGCTTAAACGATATCGGGCAAGATATCTGTGCGCGTGACGGCCGCCTATGTTTTTAAACTTTTTCCTCATATACATAAAGCTTATAGCATTTGTACATCATTGGTAGTAGCTGTGTGTGGCAAGAATTTTTTTCAAATGATATATATATATATATATAAACAAAAGTCACACAAGTATCAGCAGCACACAGTCTCTTAAAGTGGTGGAAGCTCCATGAACGAGTACCGTAATATTCGTAATCGCTATACTGGTTACAAGTACTTTCTAATACTTGCATATTTGTTCCGAATAGCGAGTACAATGTAAGTCAATGGGAATGCAAATAATTTTCTGCTGACCGTTCAAAAGGGTCTGGGGCCAGAGGAAAAGGCTGAAATGGCTGGGAAAGTGATGAAACAGAATGGGAAGAGCCTGGAGAATATGCCTGCATGCATTTCTGACTCCCATATGGTTTGTGGGAATAGCTTTGTTGCAGGATTACGCCACTGTTACAGATACACAAGAACACCTACCAAACCTAACCTAAATTGCATTTAACAGGCCAAAAAGGTTCAGAGACAGTTTTTCCTGCATAATTACCTATATACAAGGCTAAATAAGCCAGAGACACAAAAAAAAATATTTCTAACATTTGTTCATATGTAGTATTGTGGCTTTTTTTTGCCTTTTACAGTTGGGAGAGCCCTGACTTATACTTTTTGTCGATCCCACTGTCATACATCATTTTTAGTTAGCTATTCCCCAGCACTTTACAAGGCCAGCTACAACCTACCAGTAAGTATGTTGGTCTTTGACCTCAGAGGCCTCAGGTGGTCCTGTAACATACGTTTTGGAAGGACTGCTTTTACTTAGACATTTGTGCGGTCCCTCCCTCATTGTTCTCATTGACACTGTGATAGTGGAATACATATTCCATAGCAGTTTACAATGTGTCCATTGTTGCATTGGGCTTCACCGTCCTCCTCCTCCACCTCCATGACATTTGTGGCCCTAAATTCAAATGTTCAGTGGGTCTGCAGTAGGCAGGAAACCTGAGATTGCTGAGGGCCCAGAGATGGTCCTGTAATGTACGTTGTGGAGGGACCGCTCTTACTTAGGGTAGGGTCACATTGGAAATCTAAATTGCATTCACCGCATCCGGATCCGGATGTGGTGAATGCAATGCCGGTCACACACATTTTTCTCAAAAATGTGTGCATAATACCGCACTGCGGTCACCGGATGGCTCAGGATGTGTAATCCCTGAGCCATCCGGTAACTGCATAGCTTGCGGTTCCCGATCGGCAAAGTTAATAAAGATTTAATTTGAGTACCGAAATGAATGTTAGAGGTCTGTAGGGGGGCTTAGACCCCCCCTACAGACCGGGCGGCCACTTCTATAGTGTGTTCTTCTACAATTGTACCTATGGCACGGGCTGATCTGAGCTCCGTGCATGTGATCCAAATATCCCCCCTCTCCCTATCACTATACAGGGGTGCATACACCCCTCTAGTACAGTACTGCTTTATTTCGGTTATAAACAACTAGAATTGTCCCAATCGCAAGATAAGTATATAGTTACATGTTCCGTAGGCAGAGTCCACTGATGTCCATGGGCGGGGCTGTGTGCAGAAGCCTCCGCCCGCTCCTTCTTGATGCCCGCCCCCTCTGGCCGTAATCCAGTGTTGTGGGGGTGGCCGAGTCATTAAAGGGGCGTGGCTAACTATGTGCCGCGGTTAGCCACGCCCCTTTAACGACTCGGCCACCCCCACAACACTGGATTACGGCCAGAGGGGGCGGGCATCAAGAAGGAGCGGGCGGAGGCTACTGCTCACAGCCCCGCCCATGGAAATCAGTGGACTATGCCTACGGAACATGTAAATATCTAATTATCTTGCGATTGGGACAATTCTAGTTGTTTATAACATAATTAAAGCAGTACTGTATTAGAGGGGTGTATGCACCCCTGTATAGTGATAGGGGGAGGGGGGATATTTGGATCACATGCACGGAGCTCAGATCAGCCCGTGCCATAGGTACAATTGTAGAAGAACACACTATAGAAGTGGCCGCCCGGTCTGTAGGGGGGGTCTAAGCCCCCCTACAGACCTCTAACAGTCAGTTCTGTGCTCTAATTAAATCTTTATTAACTTTGCCGATCGGGAACCGCAAGCTATGCGGTTACCGGATGGCTCAGGATTACACATCCTGAGCCATCCGGTGACCGCAGTGCGGTCCCTGGAAACGCTGCGAAAACTGCTGCCTGCATGATTTTAAACGCAGGCAGCAGTGCCGGATCCGGCCACCGGATGGCTTGTGAAGCCATCCGGTGTTTTGCATAGGCTTCCATCAGGAGCCTTTCCTGGTCCGGTTTTGAGCTTTTTTAAAGCTCAAAACCGGATCAGGATTTGAAACAAAAAACGCCAATGTGACCCTACCCTTAGACATTTGTGCGGTCCCTTCCTCATTGGCACTGTGATAGTGGAATGCATATTCCATAGCAGTTTACAACGTGCACATTTTATCGTTGGGCAAAAACCCTCCTTCTCCACCTCCATGACATTTTGCGGCCTTGAATACAAATGATCAGAGGGTCTGCAGTAGGCAAGAAATCTTAGTTTAGTGAGAGCCCTCATGTGGCCCTGCAACATGTATTTGTAAGTGCCCTCCTATTAAAAATATGGAGGTCCCTCTTATGTACATTTGAGACTGCTTTCACTTATTCATATTGTAGGACCCTCACTCTATTGTTTAACTCATTAAAGGGACTACATTGGAAAAGGGCAAGCGACATGGAGTAATAGAAGGTAGCTGTGAGTGTGGCCTATGATCCTCAGGTTTGGCTGAACTCTGTGAACTGGAAAAATAAAGCTGCAATAGTCAACTGGATGACGAACTCAAATATGCAGTACATCTTGTAAAAGTCAATGGACAAAGGATATATGGTACCCCCCTTCAGGATGAGTTGAAGAAGCTTCTCCAAATGGCTCAGAGATTGTGATTGACAACATTCCCTTAATTATACAGGAAGAGAAGACTTCTTGATACTTTACTACTTGGTCCACTGCAGAATGTGGATCATATTTTCAAAAATGACTCCTGCTGGCTGTGTCGTAGGTGCAGGAAGATACCATGACAAGGGCCTCCCTTGACAAACATTATCTACGATAGACTACTGTAGTAGTTGTGACCCTCAATTCAAGTTTTCATGGGACCATCAGTCGGTCATCAACAGTCTGTGTAAATTTTGATCGGATGTGTATTCCCTATCTAAGTCACAATGTGGCACAAGCCAGGCATGTTTTTTTTGCCAGATACGGTGACTGACTGTAGAGTTCTATTGAATATATATCCCTTATCTTAATCACAATGTTATGGCACACCCCAGTAATGTTTTATTGCCAGATGGGGTGACTGACTGTAGATTTCTATTGAATATGTATCCCTACCTTAGTCACAATGTGGGACAACCTGTGACAAGGGCCCCCAATCACAAATAGTAGTTAGGCTGTAGTAGGAATACAGTTTTAGTCTAGTTTGTCCACTGCACAATGTGCCAAGGATTTGTAAGTGAAGGTTGACGCAGGAAGACACCATCCTAAGGGCCCCCAATCACAGATAGTAGCTAGACTGGAGTAGGGATGGCTGTCCTAGTTTGTGCACTGCAGAATGTGCATAGGGTTTCTAAAAATTAACCCTATGGGCTGAGTGAAGGTTGATGCAGGAATCCCCCAGCCCAAGGGCCTTAAATCACAAATCGTAGTTACTTAGGCTGGAGTAGGAATACTGTCTTACACTACTTTGTCCACTGCACAATGTACATAGGGTTTGTAAAAACTAGCCCTATGAGCCGAGTCATGGTTGACAAAGGATGGAAATGGGTTTTTATGGGAAGGGATGACGTTAATGGCAGTAGCATGAAGAATCACCATTGTAATACAGCATGTGAACGGAGCCTAAGCCTTGCAGTCCTTAGATTGGGGGCTGGTTTCCTCTGCGACGCAGTCCCTCCACACGCCTGCAGCCGGCACTGAATTCGGGGCTACATGAGTGGTTCCTCCACTCCTGTGTCCCCTAGGACTATGTTCTTTCTCCCTCCTTCTTCCACTTGCCTTCTACTTCTCTCTCTGTTTCCACCTCCTCTGCTTATCCCTTCCCTAAGCCAGCAGATGGGGCCCTTCCTGTATAGGATCTAACCAAGATCCCCTGGCCTGGGGTTAGGATGGTGTTGGGTGCAAGTGTGTGTGTCTTAGTATTGCAACCCCTCTCACCCGAGAGCGGTAACACCACACCTGTGGAGTAGGGGCAGTATTACTGTAGCGACCAATCCACACGGGCACTACACAATTATTAGGAAATGATAAAAATCTGCACTGTTGGTAGACATTGAGGCCTGCAGTTCCCCTCCCCTGGTTTAGGGTTTTACATCACTTTGGCAGAGCCACTGATGTGCTGGAAAAACAATACTCCACTTTACAAACTACACTGCTCAGTAAGTTATCTAGGGATACAGTTATCACATTGACACCACAAGTGTGTCACAGAATTTTATTCCATTGGGCAGTGAAGAAAATATGATTACGGTTTTACCACAAAAATTTACTTTAATATTTTCACAAAGGGAAGTGGGTAAAAATGGCACCAAAATTTGTCCCACAATTTCTGCTGAATGTGATAATACCCCACATGTGACTATAAGTATTACTTTGGCACACAGCGAGACTTGTCAGGGTGAGGGAAGCACTATTTGACTCTTGGAGCACAGATTTTTTTTTATATGGAGTTTGCAAACTCCATATACAGAGCCCTTAAGTGCCAGAAGACCAGAATCCCAGCCAAATGACCCTTGTTTTAAATGACACCCCTCTTTGAATTTATCTACAGGTGTAGTGACCATTTTGACTTAATTGGTGTTTTATAGAAACTTGATGTTGCTGAGTGAAAATTGCAAATCTGCTATTGTTATGCTCTTATGTTTTTGTGCCTGTACATTGTGCCCAGCTCATGCATTTGGAGATGTGCACCCTGTATATTAAGAGGGCTCTCCTCAGTACAGTAATATCAAACATGTGGATGCTAAATGTGGTTGAGGCAGATCTTGCTGGGTTGCTAGCAGCAGCCAATGAGCGCTGGTACACGATTTTGGCGTCAGACAGACACGATTATGAGATTATATAGTAGACATGCGACTTTTTGATGTGTTTTTGCACTTTTTTGTGTTACTTTATTTTCCGATATTTACTGAAGAGATTGTATGACAGTTTTATAGATTGGCATGTAACAGACACAGTAATATTTAATGTGACGCCACCCGCAGATTCTGGTGATGTAGCACCAGCGCTGCTTCAGACCTCCGGAAGGCGATGGTACAGCAGCCGAGATGGTACAGCTCCCTCCGGGGCAGGGATGCACCTGTAGTGATGGAAGTGCTGATGATGGAAATAAGTAAGTTGCAGTGCAGCAGTGAATAAGCACATAGAGACTCTGTCACTCTACCCAGGTAGTTTACTGGAACAATGTTGATGGTGGTACAGTTCACAGAAGATAACCATTGTTAAGTAAGGGTAGTCACAGTGGGCTGCAGGATGCCTTGGAGTCTCCCGTTGTATGCTTTCCTTGTCTCTAACCCGTGTCCTGCTGCTACTGCCTGTCCGGGAACAGCCCGCTTAGTACCAGGCCCGATTGGGGTGCTTTCTGAGTGTCCCAGCTTCCCGCTCTCCTCTCTCCTGTACTGGATCTCCACCACGATGGGTTATCCTGGTGTGACTGGTTTCCTTTCTGACAGGGTGTCTGGGCCAGTAGATGGACCCACGACCTCCAGTGTTACAACTCAGGGGCTGAACTCCCTTTGCCGCGTCTTCGGAACCGGCACTCCGGTGTATGGACCAGAATGGGTGCCCTTTTTTTTTATATTTCATGAATTTCTATGTCTAGCCAGGTACAGCTAAGCAGCTGGGGGCTGGAATCTGCAGCGCAGGGAGGCCCAAGCTGCAAATTGCAGCCCGCAGCCGCCCCAGAAGATTGCGCATTCATTGAAGCGCCATCCTCTGGCGCTGAACCCCGCTCTTCCAGTGGCCCTGGTGGCGGGTGGCTCACTGGGTAATAATGAGGTTAAGGCCAGCTTTGTATTAGCAGCTGGCCCTAAGCCCGAAATTTATGGCGGTCACGCCAATATTAGACATGACCGCCATGAATTTCTATTAAATTGTTTTAAAAAAAAACACAACACAGAGACAATTTTTTTTATTAGGAATAAAAAAAAAAAAGCCATTAGGGACTCCATCTTTAATTAAAAAAATCCTCTTCCGTCCAACGTAGTCCAAAACACAATCTCAGCTCTACTACTTCCCTGTCTGTGCTTAGACAGACAGGGATGTAGCAGAGCTGAGAACTGACTAAACAGTCAGGGTTCAGCTCAGGTCATTATGACCTGAGCTGAACTCTGCTGTCAGCCAGACTCGCTCTGCTGCTGACGATTCCCGAGCAGTGACGGAAGTTAATTTATTCACTGCTTCTGTCAGTGTTCGGGAATCTCCGGAAAAAGCAGCAGAGACTCGGGGAGCGAGTCTGCAGCCGGCGCCGACGGAGGCAGCGGTAAGTAGCCGGCCGGTCTGGTGCACCGCCACCCTCTCCACCCTCAGCAGGTTTGAGTACAGCATCTGAGATCAACATAATGTAGAGCAGAGATCTTGATGCCAATGATATATCCTTTACTGATCTGCTTGCTATAGTTTTGATAAAATCACAATTATATCTATGCACAGATCTACCTGTTCTCTGAATGCTGAGTGCTTTCTAACTTCGCCCACACCACTGATTGGCAGAATTCTGTTTACACTGCATAGGCAGAAAGCTGTAAATAAGTGGTCGGTGTGGGGTTATACAGAGCTTATAAATATGAAGTACTATATGGCATCCGGTTTTATCTTATAGTGATAATTTTCTGCTGATAAAACAGTGATTTTATAGATACACTAGATAGTGGCCCGATTCTAACGCATCGGGTATTCTAGAATATGCATGTAGTTGACATACTGTGACTGACACAACTTGTTCAGTCAACGTGAGTGAACTAAATATATATATATATATATATAGATATATATATAGCAGCGCTATGGTATATGATGGTACATTACAGCACATGTATAGCAGCACTATAGTATATGGTGGTACATTACAGCACATGTATAGCAGCACTATAGTATATGGCGGTACATTACAGTACATGTATAGCAGCGCTATGGTATATGGCGGTACATTACAGTACATGTATAGCAGCACTATAGTACATGGCGGTACATTACAGTACATGTATAGTAGCGCTATGGGATATGGCAGTACATTACAGTACATGTATAGCAGCACTATAGTATAGGGCAGTACATTAGAGTACATGTGTAGCAGCGCTATGGTATATGGTGGTACATTACAGTACATGTATAGCAGCACTATAGTATATGGCCGTATGTGGCACCCTGGTTGGGCACCACAGAACTCTTAGAACACAAATAGAGTGTACACAGCAAGCAGATCTCACTAACTTACACAACCTTTAACACCCCTTTTCACCCCAGGCCTCTAGGGAGAGCTCCACTGGTTACCTTAAGCCAGTTCCCCCTATAAATACGGGTCCTGGAGGGAGAAACAGCGGAGTGTGCAGTCACTTTAGAACTGTGAACAGCTAGGAAAGCTGACCTGGTACTGGAGCCACACTAGCCCCATACCAGCACACCCGAAAAGTGAGGGACTCTCGCAACAAGAGTCTTAGGAACAGGAGGCAAATACTTACAGGGACAGAGGAGTTACCACAACTCACCCTAACAATGCGGTCACTGGGTCCGAGCTGCAGGAGCCATAGCGCAGGCTGCAGAGAAACCAGCATCTCAACCAAGGGAGTTTAGCTCCCTGGACACCTGAAGCACCACCAGATGAGAGCCCGGAGGAAGGAAAGTACACCCCACAACCCTTTATAGTGCCCTCAGTGCAGCAAACTCAGGTGAAGCACGTCCCACCAGAACGTGCAACCCCGGTCCGGTAGGATTTTACACCCACCAGACCTTGTCAGAACTGTGTATACAAGGAAGCCTACACCACTTATTGCTGTGGAAACTCCAGGAGTGTCTACTTCATCACCCGGTCGAGTGTACCTGTTGTCACCAGTAAAAAGGTACAGTAAAGACTTTATGTGTCCGTTCATCATTGCTGGATTAACACTCAGAACTACCCGAGCTGCCGTATTCCATCCAGTGCAGCTCCTGGCCCCGGGGACTCCTGCTCATCCTGTGGGGAGCATCTCATGTAGCTGCTGCACATCCCCCGGAGGCCCAAGCAGCGCCGGTGCATTCACCGGACTCCCACAGGTGGCGTCACGACAATCAAGAAACATCCCTATCCTTTAATATCCCCTTTGATCTGACCACCAGGCCCCAAAGCCTCAGGCGCGGAACCGTGACAAATGCTGCATCGCCTGAGACGTGAGCATCTGGCAACGGTGAGTCACGTACATTACAGTACATGTAGAGCAGCGCTATGGTACATGGCGGTACATTATAGTACATGTGCAGCAGCACTATGGTATATGGCGATACTCCGCTACCCGCGGCCCCCGGCTCCTCCTGGCCCCCAGTCCTCCACAGTAAAAGTAAAAATAAAAAAATTCTCAGTGAGAATACTCACCTGTCCATCGGCTCGCTCCACCTCCGTCTTCTAGGTCCTACAGTGCTTTAGGACCTGTGGTTGCCTGGGATACCAAATAGCTGAGGGGGGAGGGGGGGCAGGATTGTGTCGGGGGGGGCAGGATGGAGCACGCGGGGGGGCAGGATGGAGCCAGAGGGGGCAGGATGGAGCCTGGCGGGGGCAGGATGGAGCCGGGGGGGGGGCAGGATGGAGCCGGGGGGTGGGGCAGGATGGAGCAAGCAGGGCAGGATGGAGACGGGGGAGTAAGAACAGCGGGGGGCAGGATGGCGCAAGCGGGGCAGGATGGAGCAAGCGGGGCAGGATGGAGCGAGTGGGGCAGGATGGAGCTGGAGGAGCAGGATGGTGGTGGGGGGCAGGGCAGGATGGTAGCGGGGGGTAGGATGGAGTGAGCGGGGCAGGATGGTGGGAAAGGGGCAGGATGCAGTGAGCAGGGCAGGATGGAGCCGAAGGGGCAGGATGGAGCCAGAGGATCAGGATGGAGACGGAGGAGCAGGATGGAGCGAGCGGGGCAGGACGGAGGCGGGGGGGGCAGGATGGAGGGGGGGGGGGGGTGGGGGGGGGGGGGGGGGGGGGGGGGGGGCAGGATGGAGCGGAGGGAGGATGGTGGCGCGGGTCAGGATGGTGGCGGGGGGGATCAGGATGGTGTGGGGCGCAGGATGAAGCCGGTGGGGCAGGATGGAGCCAGCGGGGCAGGATGGAGCGGCAGGGCAGTATGGAGCCGGCGGGCAGGAAGGAGCCGGTGGGCCAGGAATGGTGGGGGGAAGAGGATGGTGGTGGGGGGGCAGGATGGTGGCCGGTGGGGCAGGATGGAGCCGCGGGGAGGATGGAGCCGGCAGGGCAGGATGATGGGGGGGGCAGGAAGGAGCCGGCGGGGCAGAATGGTGGTCGGGGGAGCAGGATGGAGGCCGCAGGGCAGGATGGTGGCGGGGGGTGCAAGATGGAGCCGGGGGGCAGGATGGAGCCGGCAGGGCAGGATGATGGTGGGGGGGCAGGATGGAGCCGGTGGGGCAGGATGGGGTGGGGGGGGCAGGATGGAGCCCGCAGGGCAGGATGGTGGCGGGGGGGCAAGGATGGAGCGAGCGGGGCAGGATGGAGCCAGAGGGCAGGATGTGGTGGGGGGGCAGGATGGTGGCGAGGGGGGGGGGCAGGATGGTGCTGCAGGGCAGGATGAAGCTGTGGGGCAGGATGGATGCGAGGGGCAGGATGGAGCTGAAGGGGCAGGATGGTGGCGGGGGGGGATCAGGATGGTGGTGGGGTGGCAGGATGGAGCCGGGGGCAGGATGGTGCGGGGGCAGGATGGGCTGGGGGGACAGGATGGTGGGTGGGGGGATCAGGATGGTGGTGGGGGGCAGGATGGAGCCGGCGGGGCAGGATGGGCCGGGGGGCAGGATTGGTGGGACAGGTGGGGCAGGATGGATACGGGGAACAGGATGGAGGCGCTCTCCTGCCCATCCATGCTACTGCACCCGTACGCTCCCCTCCCCCTTCCACTGCCCTCCCCGTGCTCTCCGCTCCCCCATGGTGATAATAATAAAAAAAAAACCTCAGTTAGGATACTTACCCGTCCTTGGCTCGCTTCACCTACTCTGTTGTAGCTCCCAGGACAGCACCTGTCGTTGCCTGGGAAACTGATCAACTGATCGGTTTCCTAGGCAACGACAGTTCCTCAAGCCTTATAGAAGCTTGAATACAGAAGTGCAGCGAGCCGGCAGAGGGTAAGTATCCTCACTGAGGGTTTTTATTTTTTTATTATCACTGTGGAGGAGTGGGGAGGGCCAGGGGGAGCGGAGGGGCAGAGGGAGGGAGGCTGCGGGGAGCAGAGGAGGGGCAGGAGCAGAGGAGGGGGGCAGGAGGAGCGGAGGGGGCAGGAAGAGCGGAGGGGCCGCAGGGAGTGCGGGCAGGAGGAACGGGGGCTGTGAGGAGAGACCGTGTGTCCCGGCCACAGCGGCGCTGACGTGCCAC
Organism: Allobates femoralis; assembly: GCA_033576535.1. NCBI lineage: Eukaryota > Metazoa > Chordata > Amphibia > Anura > Aromobatidae > Allobates > Allobates femoralis. The sequence continues at coordinate 258,683,623 of JARQOC010000002.1, forward strand.
TGTAGCTGGGCTGCAAATTGGCGCAGAATTCGAACTTCGAATTCTCACGCCCATTTGCATTGTCTGCGCTCATTGGCGCCCGCCTCCGGCGGTCACCAATGAGCGGCCTCTTTCTGGCGTGCGATTTCTGTGACCGACAGACCCCTTAGACAATTATATAGTAGAAGAGTGCACATTTTGTAATAGACAAATTGCTGGAATCAGGCTCTCTACCTCTATATTATGTTACTCTTAGATTACATGACAAAATCTTGGTGATAGATTCCCATTAAATAGTATCTACTACCGTATATACTCGTGTATAAGCCGACCCGTGTATAAGCCGACCCCCCTACTTTTGCCCCAAAAATCTGGAAAAACCTATTGACTCGTGTATAAGCCGAGGTTGGACCTCAGCACAGGTATACAGCCCCCAGCAGTGTGGTATACAGGCCCCCCCAGTGGTATACAGGCCTCCCCAGTGGTAGTATACAGCATCCCCAGTGGTAGTATGTAGCATCCCCAGCAGCCCCAGTGGTAGTATACAGCAGCCCCAGTGGTAGTATATAGGAGCCCCAGCAGCCCCAGTGGTAGTATACAGCAGCAGCCCCAGTGGTATATACAGCAGCAGCCCCAGTAGTATATACAGCCCAAGTGGTAGTATACAGGCAGCCCCAGTAGTATACAGGCAGCCCCAGTAGTATATACAGCCCCAGTGGTAGTATACAGGCAGCCCCAGTAGTATATACAGCCCCAGTGGTGTATACAGCCCCAGTGGTAGTATATTGCAGCCCCAGTGGTGTACACAGCCCCAGTGGTAGTATATTGCAGCCCCAGTGGTGTATACAGCCCCAGTGGTAGTATATTGCAGCCCCAGTGGTGTATACAGCCCCAGTGGTAGTATATTGCAGCCCCAGTTGTGTATACAGCCCCAGTGGTAGTATATTGCAGCCCCAGTGGTGTATACAGCCCCAGTGGTAGTATACTGCAGCCCCAGCGGTGGTATACAGCAGCCCCCGGCATCCAGGGCCCCCCCAGCCTGACTCCGGTCACCTGTAAAGGAAACTATACTTATCACAGTGTCGCTTTCAAAAAGCTCAAAACTGCATCAGGAAACGCTCCTCATAGGAGCCCATTATGGTAACTGGATTGCTTTACAAGCAGACCGGTTACCAGTTCCAGATCTGCAGCCTGCATGAAAAATCATGCAGGCTGCAGTTTTCGGAGCGCTTCTAGCCTCCGCAATGTGGTAACCGGATTGCTCCAGATGTGTAATCCTGATCAATGAGGGTAACCGTATAGTTTGCTCATTCCTGCTGCCACAGGGATGAGCAAACTGTAAAATATGTGAAAAAAGATTAAATATTAATAATAATTGTGGGCAACATGACTCTAGGGGGTGCCCACCCCCCCAGAGACATGCTGCCAACTCAGAATGGCATGTCATGTCATGTGTTAATTTTCCCTGTACAGTAAGCCGGTTCCCGGCGGCTCTGTACATTTTTCTCTGTCAGCTGCGCACATACTATACGTAATGTACGTATAGTATGTGCCGCTGTCCATGGTCCTGATACCTATAACAATAGGTCTATGGGCAACTCACCACCATAGATCTACTGTAAATGCATACAGGACCTCGGACAGTGGCACATACTATACATACATTACGAAAAAAATGTACAGAGCCGACAATAGACAGCTAACTGTACAAGGAAAATTAACACATGACATGCCGTCCTGAGTGAGCAGCATGTCTCTAGGGGGGTGGGCACATAGAGACAAGTTGCCCACAATTATTATTATTATTTAATCTTTTTTCACAGACTTTGCAGTTTGCTCATCTCTGCCGCAGGGATGAGCAAACTATACGGTAACCGCATTGCTCAGGATTACACATCCGGAGCAATCCGTTTAGCAGATTGCAGCTTTAGCCACACATTCTGCTTGCAAAATGTGTGTGAAGCCAATTGCATTCACCGCATCCAGATCTGGATGCGGTGAACGCAATTTCATTTCCAAATGTGACCCTAGCCTGATTCCTCTGAAATCTGAATAACCAGCAGAAAGGTAATGTGACCATAGAGAAAATATAAATATGCAGTCATTTAGCAATTGCCAAGAGCCTGAAGATGACAACTTCTAACTGATCTATTGTATTTCATACCTAAATTTAGAAAAAGAATATAATTTGCAGTGAACCATCCTGCATCTATATTTACAATATATCCTCACTAAAGTAAATTTTAATCTGCACTTTACGTACTGGACAGGGGCGTAACTAGAACTGGCAGGGCCCCATAGCAAACTTTTGAACGGGGCCCCCTCCAAGACACGCACCCAATGACACGCCCCCTTCAAGACACACCCCCTTACCGAATCAGTGTTAACAGTCTGACGTCACCCAGTTTACCGTATATACTCATGTATAAGCCGACCCGTGGATAAGCCGACCCCCCTACTTTTGCCCACAAAACCTGGGAAAACCTATTGACTCGTGTATAAGCCGAGGGTGGACCCCAGCATAGGTATACAGCCCCCAGCAGTGTGGTATACAGGCCTCCCCAGTGGTAGTATACAGCAGCCTCCCCAGTGGTATATACAGGCCCCAGCAGTATATACAGTAGCCCCAGTGGTATACAGCAGCCTCCCCAGTGGTATACAGCAGCCTCCCCAGTGGTATATCCAGGCCCCAGCGGTATATACAGCAGCCCCAGTGGTATACAGCAGCCTCCCCAGTGGTATACAGCAGCATCCCCAGTGGTATATACAGGCCCCAGCAGTATATACAGCAGCCCCAGTGGTATACAGCAGCCTCCCCAGTGGGTATATACAAGGCCCTAGTGGGTATATACAGGGCCCCAGTGGGTATATAAAGGGCCCCAGTGGGTATATACAGGCCCCCAGTGGGTATATACAGGCCCCTAGTGGGTATATTCAGGCCCCAGTGGGTATATACAGGCCCCAGTGGGTATATACAGGGCCCCAGTGGGTATACAGTCAGGGCCCCAGTGGGTATATAAAGGGCCCCAGTGGGTTTATACAGGCCCCCAGTGGGTATATACAGGCCCCAGTGGGTATATACAGGCCCCCAGTGGGTATATACAGGCCCCCAGTGGGTATATACAGGCCCCCAGTGTGTATATACAGGCCCCCAGTGTGTATATACAGGCCCCCAGTGGGTATATACAGGCCCCCCACTCCTCCCTTTCTGCTGCACACGTCACCTGTAAAGGAATACATCATACTTACTTATCCCTGCCGGCTGCCGCTGTCGCCGCTCTGCACCGCGCTCCGGCTTCATCCGGCTTCTTCCTGGTTGTGGCGGGAGCAGGCAATGACGTCACAACCAGGAAGAAGCCGGATGAGGCCGGAGCGCGGTGCAGAGCGGCGACAGCGGCAGCCGGCAGGGATAAGTAAGTATGATGTATTCCTTTACAGGTGACGTGTGCAGCAGAAAGGGAGGAGTGGGGGGCCTGTATATACCCACTGGGGGCCTGTAGCTGACCGGATAGCAGCGTAGCGGCGCTGGGTCCGGGCCCCCCACAAGCGCCGGGCCCCAAAGCGACCGCTACGTCTGCTATGTCGGTAGTTACGCCCCTGGTACTGGAACACAATCACTGGAGAAAGCAGGTGATACTGGTGTTCAGTTCCATATGTGACCACTAGATGACAGCAAAGTGATTACAAATGGCAACTAAAAATTCCTGGTGTGAGAGGCTAAACTCAGCAATGGCATTTTTACTAATCGGAATGAGAAAGCAAAGAAGCTGGCTATATTGTAAATTATATATTAGACTTTTAAATATAATGTACAAAATAATACAAATCAAATGGAAAGAAACCGTACCCCCATATATTGCCATCTAAACTATAGGTGGCCAGGTCATCAATTACAGAATGGGTTAAGAGCCAGATCATGTAACACAGGTGACATCATTCTGCTTCAAGTATATATGTATGTGTGTATATATATATATATATATATATATATATATATATATATATATTCTATGATGACTTCACTGTTTCAAAGCAACTGAAACAATATTGTTTTCCTAGAGAAGAATATCCAGTTTTTGTGCCCAGCACACTGATCCATTAATAGCCCTTGGTCCGTGTATACACTAGTCTGCACCGATTTGTGGACCGGGCTTGTACTTTTAAATACAGGCAGGTCTACCTTCCATCTGCTATTCCAATGTGCACAAAAGCTGGACGGATCCCGGTATGCCCACAATTTTATTAGCATGACAGGCTTGTTTATTTCATAGGGTCATCTGAATCCATCCATAAGTGAATTGGGCTATTCTCTAACGTGCAAAATTCCATAATATAATAATGAGGCAGAACCAGCAAATCTTGACAATATATAATGAATTCTGGATGACAAAGATGATTGTAGTGCAAATACTGTGACAATGACAGATGAGCGGCGTCTCCTCGGAATCCTTAATTGAAGATTTACATGACTGCAGTTCGTTCATTAATATCTATGTAACTTTAGAATCCAGGGTGATTTTAGAGAAATGCAGTCATAGCAAACAGTTTTGAGACTGAAACAAAGTTTGATATTGACATCCGCCAGCAGGAGACACAAGGCCGAGTGCTGTATTACTTGGTTTTGGTTGATGAGCGCCTGACGGCTCTGCAGGGCACTGGAAATCAAGCCCCAATCCAGCCAGTGGTTTCTGCTTCAGTTGTGGTTCCAATGTCCACCCCTCCACCTTGTCTCTGCAAACCATCTCACTACAAGGGAGATTCCAAGTTGTGCAGGTGTTTCTTCAACCAGTGCCAACTGCACTTTAATCTATTGCTGCAGCAATACCCCATGGACTCTCTCTTTGATGAACTGTGTCAGGTGGCCTCCACCACCTAAGCACTGTACAACCTCCAGCAAGGCTACCTCACAGTGGGTAAGTATGCTATCCAGATCCAAACCTTTTCATCTGAACAACAATGGACTAACAAGTCCCTGATCAGAGCATTCAAGCAAGGTCTTTCTGGAAGTATCAAAGATGAACTGGCAGGACATGATTTGCCTTTCACATTGGGCAATCTCATCTCTCTCGCCATCCAAATCGACGTGACGTTCCAAGAGTGATTCAGTTAGAAGAATCAGGAGAGCACACTCCCTTGTCTGGTGCCTTCCTTCCAGAGGTCTCTCTCTCCTTGAGAACCAGTTCCTCAGCCTATGGAAGTCAATCGCATCAAGATGGCAAGTCGGTAGCAGTTGTCCTGAGACGATGGAAAACTCCTCCACTTAGGTCAGGTAAGAGAGTCCTCCCTAACAGAAAAAAAATCCCTTTCTGCGTCTAACTCATTATTCATGTATCTGATTCACCCAGGAGTCTATGGGAACTCGGTACCAGGGTGTTGTTTTGGGGAGCTGCTGTCTCGGTGGCTAGTGCCCAGGCCTGTAGCCCTGGTTGTCAATTGTAAATTAGAAAAAGGGAATAAATGTCTAGTGACGCCACCTGCAGTTCTGGTGATGCTCACCAGCATCGCTGTCAGACCTCCGGGGATAATGGTAATGCAGCTAGATGGTTCAGCTCCTTGCAGGCAGAGCAAGTCCCGGGGCAACGCTGCCACTGCACTTGTTGTCGTTGTAGCAGCTATTCAACAGTTCACGTAGAAAGAAACACTGAGGCTTGTTAGCTCTTTAAGGGTACTTTACTGGAAGCTGGTTATGATGGTATGCAGGTTCACAGGTACAAAGTCTTTGTGGGTAGCTGGCCATGTAGTTACTGAGGAGAATAATGTCTCTTTTAGGCACCCAGAGAGTACCTTCTGCTTGCTTCACTGTCCGGTTATCTTCCGTTTGTCTCCTTACTTCCTTGCGCTGCCCTGCACAGCCCACTTGTCTACCAGGCCTGTTGGGTGCTATGAGGTACCCTTCTTCTCTTCTAAGGGGCTCAACCCTGTTTAGTGATCCTGGTGGGGCTGCAGGTTCAGGACGGGGGAGTCGGGGCTATTAGATAGACCCACGACCTACCAGTGTTGACGGCTCAGGGATAGACCTCTGCACCGCGACGCGGAGCCGGTTCTCCATTGTGGACTAGGATGCCCCTGGACTGTAGAAGGTCTGGCACTGGGTCTCCTCCTTCCGTCTGGGCCGCCGTTCCTTTTAGGCGCCCTCCCTGGGGGTCCGCTATAGGGCTTCCTCCCTCAGACTAGATAATATCTGTCTCTTAGCTTCCCGCTTCTCCCTACCCTAACTCTCCTCCCACCGGGACCGGTTACCCTGGTAACAGGTTGCCAATTGGTCCCCTAGTCTAGATGTAGGGATGCCAGGATGAGAGCCTCAGGTTGACGTTACACTCCCCAGTGACAGGAATACCACACACTCTGTTATGGGTGCAGTACCCCTACTGTGGCGCACTGACCAGTGGGGCTCAACATATCCTTTGAAAGGTTTTGGTTGCCAGAGGTGACCTGTCTAAACTCTGGTTCCATGGGAAACTTCATCCAACAAGTCTTGGTCAATCGATTCGCAAATCCAGTGACTCCTTTGCAGCACCCTCAGCCTATCACCTCTGTCGATCAAAGACTCCTGAAGGACACTATTTTAGGTATCACTAAAGAAGTGGAACTTCAGAAAGGAGCTCTTCACAAGGAGAGGATGGTTTTGTACATGCTGTTCAACCTCTCTTCACCACTCCTTCTCAGTCTTCCATGGTTATGCATCCACGACCTGATCCTGGATTGGTGCTCTGCAGGTGTCCAATGACATGGACAGGCCTGCATAACAAATAACTAAAATCCATGTGACCAGGCGCATCTACTGTCTTCATCCGCATTACCAGGTTTGCCATCGGTCTATTAGGCATTCGCTGTTTTAGCTGACAAGAAGGAGGCAGAGACTCTTTCGCCACACAGGTTGTATGATTGTCCTATTGACTTCATTCTAGGATCCATGCCACCTAGAGTCGTCATATATAACCTCTGTCTTCGGCCAAGATTCAATCCATGTTGGACTACATCAAAGAGAACCTTGATAGGGATTCCATTAAAAAATCCTCCTTGCCGGCTAGAGCAAGTTTCCAGCGCCTCAGTCCTTAGTGGAGTTGCTTTTTTATAGGCCCCTCTCTTGTCCCTTGCCCCTGCCTTGTCCCTTGGTCTTGTGCCTAATACTCCATTACTTATCCCTTGTCTCATTCTAGAGAGCCTGTTACGACTGTTAGCCTGCACCTAAGTTGAGGAGAGCCTGCTATGCCCATCAACTTGTACCTACGTCCAGGGAGTCTGCTACGCCTGCTGACCCCTGACCTTTGGCGAGCCTGCTTCTTGTCTTCAATCACTTAGCTCTGGACTCTGCGGTGCAAGAAACTGTACCAAGTACTTTTCTATTTGCATACTTTACAAAGACATTGTTTGTGGTCTGGCTTGGTCTCTCTTGCTGAGTTACTCATTAAAGACTGTACTTCTACCTAAATCATTGCTCAAGCCTGGTTCAGTTCTGCAGTCAGCTCCCTTGGCTCATCTGTGTCCATCAAGTCCACTTCCGACATTCATGCTCTTTGAACATAACACAAAGTTTGCTGCTTCACTGTTTTTAGATGTTTTAGTTAAAGGATTTTATAGTTTTTACACTTTTATTGATACAAATGTCAAGTTTATGCTATGACTCAATATATATGACATGCCTTGGGGCTGTGGGGTACTCGGAACCAGGCTTCTGAAGCTTCCTGAGGAGTCACAGAGGTTGAGGGCCCGGCTCCGTGGCTCCGGGTGTCAAGTTAAAAGCTTTGTGGGAAGTGAATTAGGGATGGTTGTCGTGATGCCACCTGTGGTATGCATCTATTAGTGGCCATTGCTGCTGTGCCGGACCTCTAGGGATGATGGGAGTGCAGCGGTGATGGTTTCGCTTCCCACGGGTGGAGCGGATTCCCAGAGCAACTGGAACGTTCTATGGCAGTGGTAGGCCATTGGGGGTGCAGGACCAAGGGCGCAGAATAATCGACAGACACACAGGTTGAAGTCTCTATTACCTTTACTGGTAGTAGTAGAACATTTAGTCCAGGGTATCATCTACAACAGATGTCAGGAATCTCAGGTGGCCTAGAATCAAGTTGGGGATTTCCTCAACCGGTGAGTTCTGAGGCCTCCCTGTTGCACTACTCTTGGTGGGTCCTGGCTGCCTGTAGCTAAGCTGCGACCCTCTCCTCCCGCATAAGGCATGGCAAGCAGCTTGAGCCCTTCCCGGGTACCACTCATCTGGTTGCTGTCTCTCAGCTCTCTCTGGTGCTGCTGTGCCTCCTGGGCTTCGTTGTGGATGGAAGACTTGGAATCTCCCATCCTCCGGGTTTGGCTGCTGGGCCTGGAATACCCTCACAACCTCGGACACCGGTGTCTGCTACTGGCGCTCTGCAATGGGGTGAGCCTTGCAACCGGCTCCACTCATCAAACCTGCTTCTTCACTTCCTCAGACCATCTCCAATGGGTCCCTCACGCTGGCTAGTCTTCGTCCTGGGATGAGCCTTACTCTGCTCCAGTACACGGGACCTCTTCACAATCCTCCTAAGAACTGAACTCCTAACTCCGCCTCCAGGCCAACATTTATAGGAGACCTCCCCTGAACTCTGGTTTCAGAGCTCCCCCTTCTGGTCTGGAGTCAGGAAGGTGTTGTGTGTGGTGGGCTTACCTAATGTGGATACCTCTCCTTGCTTCCAAGCACAACATGACCCCTCCGAGGGAGGCAATGTCATTGTGGCAACCGGACTCTGGGGTGCCACATTTACAGTGCTACTCCTAAAGTCTAAAACTATTTCATTTTATTTATTTTTATACCATGATCCTTAGTCTACAATGTTCCTCCTGCAGGTATGTGGGTTGCTCTGCTCTGAGTATCTGGGTAACAGCTGGTTTTCTAAGGGTACCTTTACACGCCGCAACCACAGCAAGAAATATTGTCAGCGATATTGCGACCTGGCAATATCGCTGCCACATTGCTTCCCAATTGCCTCCTTATTGCGGCATGTATTTGTGGAATTTGGCGGCAATAAGACAAATGTCGCCTGGTTTCGATTAGAGAGCACTGCTCTGAAATCGAAACCAGGCGACATTGGTTTTTATGATCATTTCAGCGAGAAATATCGCCACTAAAAATGTCTCCTCTGGTTGTGGCGTATAAAGGTTCCCTAAGGGTACCTTTACACACCACCACTGTGCCTAGCAACAGGTATCCACCGCACGTGCACGCGCACGTTTTTGACGGTGGATACTGATCGCTGATGCCACATGTACACGCCGCCATTACGTTGTCAAGGTATCTTTGTTGCCCGGAAGTTCCAACAATACCTGCGGATAACTTCCTGTGGAATACCTTCGCTGCTTCACACGCCGCTATCCACATAGGAATATGGGCGTACATGTTTTGCGCCGCAAGTACATAGGCATAACAGAGTTGTGTATTCCGTGTCGCTAATACGCTGATTGGACAATGCAATAGCGTCATGATTGGCCAGCCTACACAGGAAGGCTGGCTAATACATGACACCATTGCAAATTTGTATTTTGAATGGACAGCTCTTTAAATATGGCGCCCTGTGAAGGGACAGCCAATGGTTACACAGTAGCCCCCACCAATCATCGCTGATGGAGCGCGGTATCCAGCACGCTGTGGCACGCCCAGGGGAAATCACTAGGCGACGCAAATTCCATGCCTGTGCCCCATTTAGACGCCACTACCACTGTGCCTTTGTGTTGCCTTCGGTTTTTGAGCACGGCTCAGCAACAGGTATCTGAGTCAACTGCAGGACACTAGAGGAAATTTCCCTATTTACACGTCGCCATTTTGTAGCAATTTCATGGCAACAGGCACAATTATCCCCATTGCCAGGCAGTTGCTACCACGCAGTAGCGACGTGTAAAGGGGCCCTAAGGGTACCTTTACACGCGGCAACTTTTGTAGGAAAATCACAGGCAACTTACTGGTTGCAGTGAAATCATGGACACATTGTTCTATCTTGTTGCTGTGTACAAATGGAACAATGTCTCCATGATTTCACTGCAACCAGTAAGTTGCCAGTGAAATTCCTAGAAAAGTTCCCGCGTGTAAAGGTACCTTAAGATATTTCTACAACAATTATTGTAATAGTATTGTTCATCTTGTAAACTATAACCACTAGTTAAACATGGACATAGAAATAATAATTTCTTGGGGTAGAGCATTCTAGAGACTTGGTGAAGCTCGAGAGAAGTCTAAGAGAAGCGAAGAGAAAAGGTTGGGTGACAGAGATGAGGGTGGAGAGGTAGGTAGGTCCTGCGCTGTTAAGAGCTTTGTGTGTGAGAACAAGCAATTTGAATTGGATCCTATAATGTATGTGCAGCCAGTGCAATGACTGGCACAGAGTGGAAGCGCATGAGTAATGGTGGGTTTACACGCTTCAATATCGTTGCGATATCGCAACTCAATGGCGCGGGAGCGCGCAATTAGTGCACGTTTCTCCCGCATTGCACTGGATGTTTACACGCTGCGATATCGGAATACAACGTCCGTGCGATGTCTACGCCCCCCAACCCAGGATCGAACATTTAACATGGGAGTGAATGGGTGACCTTTCAAATCGCATCGTAGTTGTGCGTTTACACAGCACGATCGGCTCCAATCTCCCTTCAATATCGGGGCATTGAATAGCACGCTCATTCAATCCCCGATATCGCATTGACATCATTCCTGCATCGTATTGGACGTTCACACCATACAACGCAGGAACGATTTCGGCTCCAACGATTGAACCACGTGACTTTTCATTGAAATTGGACACCGATATCGCAACGTGTAAACCCGCCATAACGGTTAGCTAGATAGGAGACCTTGGCTACTGCATTAAGAATGGATTTGAGAGGGAAAAGTCTAGTGAAGGGAAGACCAGTCAATAAAGACTTACAATGAATAAGGCCGGAGTGGATCAGACCAGATAAGGCTGGAGTGGATAAAAACCCAGTGAGAGTTTTTATTGTTTCCATGGTGAGAAAGGAGCAGATTCTAGAGATGTTCTTCGGGTGCAAGGGCCAAGAGTGGCAAAGGATTGTTTATACAGTGAAGGAAATAATTATTTGATCCCTTGCTGAATTTGTAAGTTTGCCCACTGACAGACATGAACAAACTATAATTTTAAGGGTAGGCTATTTTATATTATATTTATATTCATTACATTTATATTATAATCTATTATATAAAACCCGAAGGCCACTTCCGCCCAAAATCCGCTTCCGCTTCCGTGATGGCCTCCCTCCTGTGTCAAACACCGGAACCGGAAGCACCAGACCCACAGAGCCCCAGCCACCGGCCCTGCACAGAGCCCCGTCTGCGCCCACCCACATCCGGCCCACAGCCCTGCTGCCCCATCACCCCCCTGCCTGTCACCATAGCCATCCTCCACTGCCCGGGCTCCCCGCCTGTCACAACACTTCCCCCCCGCTGCCCCATCACCCCCCTGCCTGTCACCATAGCCGCCCTCCACTCTCCGGTCACCCCCCACTCTCCTCTCACCCCCCCACTCTCCGGTCACCCCCCCGCCTCTTACCACAGCTCTCTCCAGCCAGCCACGATCTCTATTCATGGGGCTTGAGGACCTCTGATGACGTCACGATGATGGGTGGAGTCACATATCACATGACCGTGACGTCATCAAAGGTCCTGTCCCGATCTCACCTACTCTGCCTATTCATCCCCCTGCGCTGCACACTGACCCACGATCTCCTCACCCCCGCTCTGCCCACCCACCCCCACACTGACCACTGACCCTCACTCTGCCCCTGACCCCCACACTGACCCCCACTCTGACCACCCACCCCCACACTGACCACTGACCCCCACTCTGCCCCTGACGCCCACTCTGACCACCCACCCCCACACTGACCACTGACCCCCACTCTGCCCCTGACGCCCACTCTGACCACCCACCCCCACACTGACCACTGACCCCCACTCTGCCCCTGACCCCCACTCTGACCACCCACCCCCACACTGACCACTGACCCCCACTCTGCCCCTGACCCCCACTCTGACCACTCACCCCCTCTCTGCCCCCCTCACCCCCACTCTGCCCCTGCTCTGCCCACTGACCCCCACTCTGACCACCACTCTGCCCACTCACCCCCAAACTCTGCCCACTCACCCCCCTACTCTTCCCCCTGACCCCCTCTCTGCCCTCTCACCCCCCTACTCTTCCCCCTGACCCCCACTCTGACCACTCACCCCCACTCTGCCCACTGACCCCCACTCTGCCCCTGCTCTGCCCACTGACCCCCACTCTGACCACTGGCCCCCACTCTGCCCACTCACCCCCAAACTCTGCCCACTCACCCCCTACTCTTCCCCCTGAACCCCTCTCTGCCCCTGACCCCCACTCTGACCACTCACCCCCCAACTCTGCCCCCTCACCCTCTCTCTGCCCCCCTCACCCCCACTCTGCCCCTGCTCTGCCCACTGACCCCCACTCTGACCACTGGCCCCCACTCTGCCCACTCACCCCCAAACTCTGCCCACTCACCCCCCTACTCTTCCCCCTGACCCCCTCTCTGCCCCCTCACCCCCACTCTGCCCCCTCACCCCCACTCTGCCCCCTCACCCCCACTCTGCCCCTGACCCTGCTCTGCCCACTGACCCCCACTCTGACCACTGACCCCCACTCTGACCACTGACCCCAACTCTGCCCACTCACCCCCCAACTCTGCCCACTCACCCCCTCTGCCCCCCTCACCCCCTGCTCTGCCCACTGACCCCCACTCTGCCCCTGACCCTGCCCACTCACCCCCACTCTGCACACTGACCCCCACTCTGCCACTGCTCTGCCCACTGACCCCCACTCTGACCACTGGCCCCCACTCTGCCCACTCACCCCCAAACTCTGCCCACTCACCCCCCTACTCTTCCCCCTGAACCCCTCTCTGCCCCCCTCACCCCCACTCTGCACACTGACCCCCACTCTGCCCCTGCTCTGCCCACTGACCCCCACTCTGACCACTGGCCCCCACTCTGCCCACTCATCCCCAAACTCTGCCCACTCACACCCCCTACTCTTCCCCCTGAACCCCTCTCTGCCCCCCTCACCCCCACTCTGCACACTGACCCTCTCTCTGCCCCTGACCCCTGCTCTGCCCCACTCCCCCCACTCTGACCACTGACCCTCACTCTGCCCACTCACCCCCAAACTCTGCCCACTCACCCCCCTACTCTTCCCCCTGACCCCCCTCTTTGCCCCCTCACCCCCACTCTGCACACTGACCCCCACTCTGCCCCTGACCCTGCTCTGCCCACCCACCCCCACTCTGACCATTGACCCCCCACTCTGACCCTGCCCACTCAACCCCCACTCTGACCACTGACCCCAACTCTGCCCACTCACCCCCCAACTCTGCCCACTCACCCCCCAACTCTGCCCACTCACCCCCCAACTCTGCCCACTCACCCCCTCTGCCCCCTCACCCCCACTCTGCCCCCTGCTCTGCCCACTGACCCCCACTCTGACCACTGACCCCCACTCTGACACACTCACCCCCAAACTCTGCCCACTCACCCCCTCTCTGCCCCCTCACCCACATTCTGCCCACTCCACCCCCTCTCTGCTCACTCACCCCCTCTCTGTCCACTCACCCACCATTATGCCCACTGACCATGCTCTGCCCACTCACCCTGCTCGCCCCATTGACCCCTCACACTGCCCACTCATCCTGCTCTGCCTACTCACCCCCCACTGACCCCTCACACTGACCCTGCTCTGCCCACTGACCCCTCACTGACCCTGCTCTGCCCACTCACCCTGCTCAGCCCACTGACCCCTCACACTGCCCACTGACCCTCCTCTGCCCACTGAACATGCTCTGCCCACTGACCCCTCAATGCCCACTCACCCTGCTCTGCCCACTCACCCCTCACACACCCCACTGACCCTGCTCTGCCCACTCACCCCTCACACTGACCCTGCTCTGCCCACTGACCCCTCACACTGCCCACTCACGCCTCACACTGCCCACTGAACATGCTATGCCCACTTACCCCTCACACTGCCCACTGACCATGCTCTGGCCACTCACCCCTCACACTGCCTACTGACCCTGCTCTGCTCATTTACTCCCGCTCTGCCCACTCACCCCCGCTCTGCCCACTCGCCCCTGCTTTTACCACTCACCCTGGCCTGCCCACTGACCACCCTCTGTTCACTCACCCCCCGCTCTGCCCTTTCACCATGCCCACTGACCCCTGCTCTGCCAACTGACCGTGCCCACTCACCCATGCTCTACCCACTCACCCTTCTCTGCCCACTCACTGTGCCCACTGACCGCCGCTCTGCCCACTAACCCCTGTTCTGCCCACTGACTGTGCCCAATAACCCTTGCTATGCCCACTAAACCCTGCTCTGCCCACTCACCCCCGCTCTGCCCGCTGACCCCTGCTCTGCTCACTGACTGTGCCCACTCACCCCTGCTCTGCCCACTCACCCCTGCTCTACCCACTGATTTTTCCCACTAACCCCTGCTGTGCCTACTGACTGTGCCCACTGACCCCTGCTCTGCCCAATCACTCTGCCCATTAACCCCTGCTCTGACCACTGACCCCCGCTATGACCCTGCTCTGACCACTGATGCCCCAATCCTGCTCACTGACCATGCTCTGCCCATTCACCCCCCACTCTGCCCACTCACCCCCGCTCTGCCCTCTGACCCTGCTCTGCCTACCTACCCCCCCCCCCCCTCTGGCTACTGACCATGCCCACTGACCCCAGCTCTGCCCACAGACCCCAGCTCTGCCTACTGACCCTGCTCTGACTACTGATTATGCCCACTGACCCCTGCTCTGCCCAATGACTCTGCCCACTAACCCCTGCTCTTCCCACTCATCCCCCACTCTGCCCACTGACCCCCGCTTTGCCCACTCACCCCCAGCAGATCGGTTTCCCAGCCAACGACAGCTCCTGTCCTGCCACCTACAAGACGGGTGGAGCGAGCCGCCGCAGGGTAAGTATCCTCACTGAGGTTTTTTTATTTTTATTATCACCATGAAGGGGAGGGGGGTGTGCAGCCCCAGAGGGAGGGCGGCCGCAGAGACTGGAGGCCCAGAGGGACGGGTGCCGCGGGGAGCGGAAGGGGTCAGGAGGAGCGCCTCCATCCTGCCCCCCCTATCCATCCTGCCCCCCAACACCATCCTGCCCCCCCGACTCCATCCCGCACCCCCACCACCATCCTCACCCCCCGCCAACATCCTGCCCCGCCCCCTACATCCTCCCCCCTCCCCCACCACCATCCTGCCCTGCCATCTCCATCCTGCCCTGCCGCCTCCATCCTGCCCTGCCTTCTCCATCCTGCCTCGCTCTGTCCATCCTGCGCCACTCACCTCCCATCCTGCCCCTCCGTCTCCATCCTGCCCCTCCGTCTCCATCCTGCCCCTCCGTCTCCATCCTGCCCCTCCGTCTCCATCCTGCCCCGCCGCCTCCATCCTGCTCCGCCCCCTCCATCCTGCTCCGCCCCCTCCATCCTGCTCCGCCCCCTCCATCCTGCTCCGCCACCCACCATCCTGCTCCGCAACCCACCATCCTGCCCCCCTTGCACCTTCCTGCCCCCCTTGCACCTTCCTGCCCCGCTCGCTCCTCCTGCCCCGCTCGCTCCATCCTGCCCCGCTCGCTCCATCCTGCCCCGCTCGCTCCATCCTGCCCCGCTCGCTCCATCCTGCCCCGCTCGCTCTATCCTGCCCTGCTCGCTCCATCCTCACCCCCGCTGTTCTTGCTCCCCCGCCTCCATCCTGCCCTCACGCTTACTCATCCTGCCCCGCTTGCTCCATTCTGCTCATCTGCCTCCATCCTGCTCCTCCCGCTCCATCCTGCTCAATCCTGCCCCTTCGGCTTCATCCTGCTCCTCCGCCTCCATCCTGCCCCGCTCAATCCATCCTGCCCCCCGCTCTTCTTGCTCCCCCGCCTCCATCCTGCCCCGCTCGCTCCATCCTGCCCCCCCGCCTCCATCCTGCCCCCCCGCCTCCATCCATCCTGCCCCCCCGCCTCCATCCTGTTGCCCCGCCTCCATCCTGTTGCCCCGCCTCCATCCTGTTGCCCCGCCTCCATACTGTTGCCCCGCCTCCATACTCTTTCCCCACTCGCTCCATTCTGCCCCCCCAACACAATCCTGCCCCCCCTCACCTCCTCAGCTGATTGCTTGCCCAGGCAACTACAGGTCCTAAAGGCCTGTAGGACCTACAAGGCGGAGGCGGAGCGACCCGCCGGACAGGTGAGTATCCTCACTGAGGATTTTTTTATTTTTACTGTGGACGACCGGGGGCCAGGAGGAGTGGGGGACCGCGCTCACCGCAGTATTGCCATATACCAGAGTGCTGCTATACATGTGCTATAATGTACTGCCATATACCATAGTGCTGCTATACATGTACTGTAATGTACCGCCATATACCATAGCACTGCTATACATGTACTGTAATGTACCGCCATATACCATAGTGCTGCTATACATGTGCTATAATGTACCACCATATACTATAGTGCTGCTATACATGTACTGTAATGTACCGCCATATACTATAGTGCTGCTATACATTTACTATAATCTACCGCCATATACTATAGTGCTGCTATACATGTGCTCTAATTACCACCATATACCATCGTACTGCTATATATATATCTTATATATAAAAACCGAAGGCCACTTCCCGCCAATCCGCTCAACTTCCGTGATGGCCTGCGCCCTGTGTCAAAGACCGGAACCGGAAGTACCAGACCCACGAGCGGTGAGCGCATAGCGCTCACCGCGAGCCGCTGTCAAAATGGCACAGCGCCTCGCCGTGGGCGCTAAAGCGCCACCACTCGCCGTTATCCCGCCACCGGCCCTGCACAGAGCCCCGTCTGCGCCCACCCACATCCGGCCCACAGCCCTGCTCCTCACCGCCCACTCTCCATCAGGGACCGCCATCCCGCCACTGGCTCCGCACACAGCCTGCTGTGCGCCCACCAACATGCGGGAACCGGCCCGGACTGGCCCACACTCCGGTGTGCGGCCTCCGCCGGCACCGCTCCCAGTCCTGCCACTCTCTCCACACACCCGCTGACTCTCCTCCATCACGGAGCTAGCCCCGCCCGCACTCCGGGCCGGCCTCCGGAACCGCCGCCAGCCTTGCCGCTGACCGCCAACAGCCCAGTGAGTGTTCAGCCCTCCAGCCTCCGCTCTCCTCTGCCCCCCCAGCCTCCGCTCTCCTCTGCCCCCCCAGCCTCCGCTCTCCTCTGCCCCCCCAGCCTCCGCTCTCCTCTGCCCCCCCAGCCTCCGCTCTCCTCTGCCCCTCAGCCTCCGCTCTCCTCTGCCCCCCCAGCCTCCGCTCTCCTCTGCCCCCCAGCCTCCGCTCTCCTCTGCCCCCCCAGCCTCCGCTCTCCTCTGCCCCCCCAGCCTCCGCTCTCCTCTGCCCCCCCAGCCTCCGCTCTCCTCTGCCCCCCCAGCCTCCGCTCTCCTCTGCCCCCCCAGCCTCCGCTCTCCTCTGCCCCCCCAGCCTCCGCTCTCCTCTGCCCCCCCAGCCTCTGCTCTCCTCTGCCCCCCCAGCCTCCGCTCTCCTCTGCCCCCCAGCCTCCGCCCCCTCCCTCCTCTGACCCCTCCCTCCTCTAACCCCTCCAGTTTCTGCCTCCTCTGCCTCCTCCCTCCTTTCCCCCTCCAGCCTCTGCCCCTCCAGCCTGTGCTGCACTCACTGCTGACCACTGAGCCACCGCACTCTCTGC
This sequence comes from Allobates femoralis, assembly GCA_033576535.1. Lineage (NCBI taxonomy): Eukaryota > Metazoa > Chordata > Amphibia > Anura > Aromobatidae > Allobates > Allobates femoralis. The sequence goes on from JARQOC010000002.1 coordinate 258,701,313, forward strand.
TGACCACTGAGCCACCGCACTCACTGCTGACCACTGAGCCACCGCACTCACTGCTGACCACTGAGCCACCGCACTCACTGCTGACCACTGAGCCACCGCACTCACTGCTGACCACTGAGCCACCGCACTCACTGCTGACCACTGAGCCACCGCACTCACTGCTGACCACTGACTCGCCACCGCACTCACTGCTGACCACTGAGCCACCGCACTCACTGCTGACCACTGAGCCACCGCACTCACTGCTGACCACTGAGCCACCGCACTCACTGCTGACCACTGAGCCACCGTATACTCTGCTAACCACTGAGCCGCCTGTATACACACAATTAATTTCACAGCACTCCCCTATTACTAAATAAACTCTATATAGATTCTAGACTACCCGATTCTTTAGAATCGGGCCACCATCTAGTTATATTATAATTATATAAATTTCTGACACACGCAACTGCAGTTTTGAAATCCATTGTTTTCATAATAATAGATCCTTTATTGCCATGATATATTAATACTAGCCTTTCATGGTAATTCATGACATTAATCTTAGGCATATATAATTCTTGCAAAGATTTTTTAATGTATATTTGGGATCTTTAATTCATATGGTACTTACAATTGCCTTCCTATAGCCATATATTGTAAACCACAACACTGGTTGTTTCACTGGTGATATTATATCGGATATACTACATTTATGTGTCAATTTAAAAAAAAAAATCCCCTTTACACATTAATGACAACTCTTTGATTATATGTGGCTCCTCAATTTTTATTAACTATTTCTATGTCTCCAATCTATGTCTAGGTCTGTCTTCACATTGGATTGTTTTCCTTAATTAATGCAGGAGCTTCCTCCAATGATCACTGAAGGGGCGCGGTATCCCGGAGCCTGTGTCACGCCCCAGCTACATACCAGGTACATCGCTTGGTGTATAGACATCCCTTCTGTAGCTTCTTTACACGCCAATACAGCTCGCTGCAATCGGCTTTGTAGCCACCTGTTTCAGAGCAGTGCTCGGAAACAGATGTATCTGTTGCCGGCTGCCTCCTACCGTCTTCACACGCCGCTACTACGGGCTATATTGACGACGCAAGCTACGATCGTAGCCTGTAGCGGGTTGTATCCATCCTGTTGTAGCGGCGTGTAAAGGTACCTTAAGAGTGGAATGAAACGTCTCCAACTTATAGTCTTGTCTACCTGTGAGGCTCTCACTGGTGTAAAGAATTATCTTGACGATTGGTAGTTGCTGCATAGGGCGGCATATTTAAGGAGCTGACCAGTCACACTACACAATTGCTCGAGCGTCATGTATTAAACTGCCTCCTGCGATGCCTGCCCAATCATGGGTTTCTTGCTTTGTCCTATCAGCGTACGGACGTCTCGTACTCCACAATTGTGGCACGCCTATGTGCTGTCCCTGCTGCACCAGGTCCGCCCATATTAGCTTGTTGTAGTGGTGTGTAAATGAGGTAAGATGAGCTACAGATGGCTACTTGAGACACCCGGCGATGTATCTAGCTGTAGATGTAACGTAGCGTAGCGCACCTTGTGGCGACGTGTAAAGGTGGTGCGTTTCCCGTTTGTAACCGTTTGGGCGTGCTCGTGCACGTGAAGTAGCGGGTTGTATCCATCCTGTTGTAGCGGCGTGTAAAGGTACCTTTATGGCCACTTTACACGTCCCAACATCGGTCCGATGTTGGATACAACGACGCGGGAGCACGCTTTTTCTGGGCAGAATTCCAAGATCGCATGGAGATGTTACACAGCGCGATATCGGCAGGCTAAGCATCTGCGATGTGTACGATCACTTGTACGGCCGACCCAGGAAAATCCATTTAATGGTACCTTTACACGCCGCTACTGGATGGTGGCAACAACTGGGTACATGAGAGAAATGTATCTTGCACCGCCAATTCAACCCGAGGTAGCGGCGTGTGAAGAAGGTTGTAGCCACCCGCCAGCGGCAGCACCTGTTTCAGAGCACTGCCCTAAAACAGGTGGTTACCCAGCCGATGGTAGCGACCTGTATCGGCATGTGAAGAAGGAACAGAAGGATTGTTTCGACACCAGGCTATGTACCTGGTATGTACCTGGGGCGTGACACAGGCTCCGGGTTACCGCGCCCCATCAGAGATCATTGGTGGAAGATGCTGCGTTCCGATTTGTAGTCGCTCCATAGGGCGGCATATTTAAGGAGCTGACCAGTCACACTACACAATTGCTCGAGCGTCATGTATTAATCAGCCTCCTGCGCTGCCTGGCCAATCATGATGTTAATGCTTTGTCCTATCAGCGTATGGAATTCTCGTAATCCACAATTGTGGCACGCCTATGTGTTGTCCCTGCTGCACCAGGTCCGCCCATATTAGCTTGTTGTAGCGGTGTGTAAATGAGGTAAGGTGCTCTGCAGAAGGTAACTTGAGACACCCGGCAGTGTATCCAGAGATAGATGTAACCTATTGTAGCGCACCTTGTGTAAAGGTGGTGCGATTACCGTTTGCAACTGTTTGTGCGTGCTCGTGCACATGAAGCACTCGGTTGTTGCCACCATCCAGTAGCGGCGTGTAAAGGTACCATAACATGGAAGAGAATAGGGGAAGTTGTACTCCAAATCGTTGTTGGGCTGTCACACAGCACGATCCGGCCACATCGTCCATCCAATATCAGGCCGTTGGAGAGCCTGCTCATTTCTTCCCCGATATCGTTTTGGCATCGTTCTTGCATCAAATTGGACATTTACACCATACAACGCATGAATGATATCGGGGCCAACGCACGAACCACGTGACTTTTTATCGGAGTTGGACGCCGATATCGGGACGTGTAAAGTGGCCATCAGAGCCGCTTTACACACACCAACTTCTGAACAGATCTCTGGTTGCAGTGAAATCATGGACACATTGTTCCATTTTGTGGCTGTGTACAAATAGAACAATGTGTCAATGATTTCTTTGCAACCAGAGATCTGTTCAGAAGTTGGACACAGATATCTGTGTGTGTAAAGTGGCCTTTAGGGTACCGTTACACATCGCAACATTGCATGCAATTTCACTTGCAACTTACTGGTTGCAGTGAAATCATGGACACATTGTTCTATTTTGTGACCGTGTACAAATGGAACAATGTGTCCATGATTTCACTGCAACCAGTAAGTTGTAAGTGAAATTGCATGCAATGTTGCGACATGTAAATGTACCCTAATGGCCACTTTACACACACCAACTTATCTGTCCAACTTCTGAACAACTTACTGGTTGCAGTGAAATCATGGACACATTGTTCCATTTGTACACAGCCACAAAATGGAGCAATGTGTCCATGATTTCACTGCAACCAGTAAGTTGTTCAGAAGTTGGACAGATAAGTTGGTGTTTGTAAAGTGGCCCTTAGGGCACTGTGGCACCCTGTGCAGGGCACCACAGGATCTCTTAGAACATGGATGGAAAGTAGACAGCAAGCAGACCCCACTAACAAGCAACACCTTTCACCCAGACCTGTAGGGGGAGCTCCACTGGTTGCCTTAGGGCTAGGTCTCACATAACGATATTGGTAACGATATCGTCCATTTGTGACGTAGGAACGATATCCTTACCGATATCGTTGCGTGTGACTGATAGCAGCGATCAGGCCCCTGCTGTGAGGTCGCTGATCGTTGCACAGGGCTCCTGACCATTTTTTGGTCGTTGGCCCCCCCGCTGGTCACCACACATCGGTGTGTGTGACCGGCGGGGGCAGCGATCAGCGACCTGTCAGGATCCCCCGCCATGTCACAGCGCCGCACAGCAGCGCTGTAACATGACATCCAGGGTGACAAGCGGGCTTAGAGACCCGCTTGTTTACCATGGTTACCGGCACCCGCCCGCTTCCGAGTTGCGGGGAGCGAGCGGGTGCATCCTCTCCTATCCTGTCCCTCACTATTCTCATCTCTCCCTGCTATTTCCCTGTTCCCTACTCTATCCCCTATCCTAAACCCTAATCCTATCCCTCTCCTTGTTCTAAATAAAGAAATCCCCCCCCCCCCCGAGGCTCACCGGCATCAGAGGCTCCCATACCGGCATCTCTGGAGATCTCAGGGGTAAAGGACCTGTGATGAGGTCACAGTCATGTGACCGGCCTATACTATACAGTATAGGTGGGTCACATGACTGTGACCTCATCACAGGTCCTTTACCCCTGAGATCTCCAGAGATGCCGGTATGGGAGCCTCTGATGCCGGTGAGCCTCGGGGGGGGGGGGGGATTTCTTTATTTAGAACAAGGAGAGGGATAGGATTAGGGTTTAGGATAGGGGATAGAGTAGGGAACAGGGAAATAGCAGGGAGAGATGAGAATAGTGAGGGACAGGATAGGAGAGGTCGGCACCCGCTCGCTCCCCGCAACTCGGAAGCGGGCGGGTGCCGGTAACCATGGTAAACAAGCGGGTCTCTAAGTGCAGGAGAGACCCGCTGTCACCATGGTTACCAGCGTCCGTCCGCTCCCAGGATGCAGGGAACGAGCGGACGCTGGGTACCAACGATCTGGCTGCCAGAGGTCGCTGGTGAAGTCTGTCAGTGTGACAGCTCACCAGCGACCTGATAACGATGTGTCAACGATGCAACAACGATGCTGATTGTTGTCGGCATCGCTGACACATCGTTATGTGAGACCGGGGCTTTAAGCCAGTTCCCCCTATAAATACGGTCCTGGAGGGAGAAACACCAGAGTGTGCAGTCACTAGAGAACTGTAAACAGCTAAGGTAGCTGACCTGGTACTGGAGCTACGCTAGGCCCATGCCAGAGACACCTGGAAAGTGGTAGATCCTAAGAGTAAGGGTCACAGGAACAGGAGAGAAGCAAGTACTAAATAGGGGCAGAGGAGTCATCCTGACTCACCCTAACAGAGTTCCGGTCACTGGGTCCGAGCTACAAGGACACAGTACAGACTTTGTAGAGAAACCAGCACCGAAAATATTGGGTTTAGCTCCCCAAACACCCGAAGCACCACCAAATGAGAGCCCGGAGTCAGGAGCTCGACAGGAATCCCTTGGAGTGCCCTCAGTGCAGCAAATCCGGGTGTGCAGAGTCACACAAGAAAGTGCAGCAACGGTTTGGTCAGGTTACATACCTGCCAGACTCCAACAGAACAACGTGTACTAGGAAGCCTACAACACTGCTTGCTGTGGAAAATCCAGAAGTGTTTTACCTCATCCCCGGTCGAGTGTACCAGCCAACACCAGTAAAAGGTACCAAAAGACTGCATGTGTGCGTGTCCCTCTTTCCACTTACACCACACCGACCGCGCTACCCTATTCCCCTCAACTTCAATAACTGCCCCGGGGACCCCCAGCTCTCCCTGTAGGGAGCGGTTCCATCCAAGCTGCCGCACATCACCCCGGAGGTCTGAGCAGCGCCGGTGCCATCACCGGACACCTACAGGTGGCGTCACGAAACAAACTTTATCTTTATTTAACCGAGCATTGACCACCGGGCCCCTACAGCCTCAGGCACCGAACCGTGACCGCAGCCAGCGCCTGAGACTTGAGAACCCGGCAACGGTGAGTCAGTACCGTCACACCTGGCGATGTCAGCAGCGATTTTATAGGCGACGCTGGGGCGTGGCCTATCGCCTGTGAAACCAGGTGACCACTCTGGGGCAATGTGTACACATCGCCCCATGTAAACGGGGGACGGCGATCTCACAGGCAAGGGGAGCCATAGGCTCCCATGTTACGGCATCGCCGCTGGGGTTTTTAAACACCCCAGCGACGACGCCGTTTGTAAGATCGCCGGTGCTTGTAAACATGCGACGGCGACGCTGGCATGGTGCCAAAAACGTGCGCTCTCCCGCCCGTTGCCGCAGACATCTGGTGTAATGGGCCCCTTAGGGTACCGTTACACGTCGCAACATTGCATGCAATTTCACTTGCAATTTGCTGATTGCAGTAAAATCATGGACACATTGTTCCATTTGTACACGGCAACAAAATAGAACAATGTGTCCATGATTTCACTGCAACCAGCAAATTGCAAGTGAAATTGCATGCAATGTTGAGACTTGTAACGGTACCCTTAAGGTACCGTCACACGGGGCGATATTGCTAGCAACTCACGGGAGCGCACACTTTTTTGGCGTGCTGCCATAGTTGCTGTTGCGATGTCACATGCAGCGATATCGCGGGCAACGCATCTGTGATCTTGCCGGCAACTAACGCTGCCAGGGTTAAACTCTACCCTGGCAGCGATCCATAACATGGGAGTCTATAGGGGAAGTTGCCGGCAACATCGCAGTTGCGGCGCCAAACAGGCCGATGCAGGCAGATCGCTTGAGCAACATCGTCAGGTTTCAGGACCGTCACAAGTGGCAATATTGCTTGCAATTTCGCTGGCAATTTGCTGGTTGCAGTGAAATCATGGACACATTGTTCCATTTGTACACGACAACAAAATAAAACAATGTTTCCCTGATTTCACTGCAACCAGCAAATTGCCAGTGAAATTGCAAGCAATATTGCCGCTTGTGACGGTACCTTTAGGCAATGATTAAGACACATTAAAAAGTGCTGAAACGCGTTTTCTGTAAACAACTCCCCTCCCCTATATGGATTAACTGCTACCAGTGACCATTTTTACCACTTACAATAAAAGTTCAATTTTCAATTAAAAGTAGCACCACCTGGATTCCTTGCTGGACCTTGTTCACATTTGTCATAGGAACTTCTCCAATCCTTGCATTTTCCATGCAGATGGACCTGAATATCGGTATGGATTGTCACAAACTCTGGAAATAAAGGTGAGCTGGCTTTATTTACCTTTATTGTTATATTATTATTATTATTTATTTATTTATATAGTGCTATTGGTTCCATGGCGCTTTACAATAGAAGTGGGGGTAACAAGGACAAGTACAGTACATATGAACAATCGAAGCTTGCTGATACACGATGAGAGAGGACCCTGTCCACGAGGGCTCACAGACTACACGGGTGGGAGAGGACACGATAGGAGGGGAAGCGCCAAGCGTGTGGTGGGGAGGCACTGGAACTCCTCATATGTTGTAGGCTTGGTGGAACAAATGAGTTTTCAGGTTCTTTTTGAAACTCTCAAGGGAAGGTGAGTGTCTGATATGCTGGGGGAGAGAGTTCCAGAGTATGGCGCAGGCGCGGGAGAAATCTTGTATGCGGTTGTGGGAGGATGCGATAAGGGGGGAGGAGAGGAGGAGTTCTTGTGAGGAGCGCAGGTTGCGCATGGGTAGGTAATTGGGAGACCATGTCAGAGATGTAAGGGGGACAGGTTGTGGATGGCTTTGTATGTCAGGGTTAGGACTTTAAATCGAGATCTTTGGGGGGTGGGGAGCCAGTGAAGGCCTTGGCGGAGGGGGGAGACAGGGGAATAGTGAGGAGGCAGGTAGATTAGGCGGGCAGCAGAGTTTAGGATAGAGCGGAGGGGTGCAAGGGAGGAAGCACGGAGACCAGTGAATAGTAGGTTGCAGTAGTCAAGGCGGGAGATGATGAGGGCGTGAACAAGAGTTCTGGCAGTCTCATTATTGAGGAAGGAGCGGATCCGGTAGATGTTCCTAAGTTGGAGTCGGCAGGAGGTGGCGAGGGCTTGCATGTGGGGCTTGAAGGAGAGGGAGGAGTCGAGGGTAACCCCAAGGCACTTGGCGTGGGGGACTGAGGAGAGGGAGCAGTCGTTAACTAGGATGGACAGGTCCGGTAGAGGGGAAGGGCGGCTGGGGAGGAAGATGATGAACTCTGTTTTGTCCATGTTCAGCTTGAGGAAGCGAGCAGAGAAGAAAGATGAGATGGCGGACAGGCATTGGGGGATTTTAGACAGAAGGGAGGTGATGTCGGGGCCGGAGAGGTAGATCTGGGTGTCGTCGGTGTAGAGATGGTACTGGAGGCCATGGGACTCAATGAGTTGCCCTAGGCCGAGGGTGTAGATGGAGAAGAGTAATGGCCCCAAAACTGATCCCTGGGGGACGCAGACAGTAAGGGGGTAGGACGAGGAAGAGGTGTGGGAGTGGGTGACACCAAAAGTGCGGTCCGTAAGGTATGAGGAGATCTAAGAGAGGGTGAGGTCAGTAATACCAAGGAATTCTAGGATTTGAAGTAGAGAGTGGTCGACCGTGTCAAAGGTCAAGGAGGAGGAGGACAGAGTAGTGTCGTTTAAGGTACCTTTACACGCTGCCACTGTGCCTAGGAACAAGTATCCACTGCACGTGCACGCGCACGTTTTTGACGGTGGATACCGATCGCCGATGCCGCATTTACACGCCGCCATTGCGTTGCCAACTGAAGGTATCTTTGTTCCCCGGAAGTTCCCACAGACCCTGCGGCTTACTTCTTGTTGAATACCTTCGCTTCATCACACGCCGCTACCACAAAGGAATATGGGCATACATCTTTCGCGCCGCAAGTACATAGGCGTGACAGAGTTGTGTATTCCGTGATGCTAATACGCTGATTGGACAACGCAATATCGTCAAGATTGGCCAGTCTGCACAGGAAGGCTAGCTGATACATGACGTCTTTGCAATTGTGTAGTGTGAATGGACAGCTCTTTAAATATGGCGCCCTGTGAAGGGACAGCCAATCGTTACACAGTAGCCCCCACCAATGATCGCTGATGGGGCGTGGTATCCATGACGCTGTGGCACGCTCCGGGGAAATCACTAGGTGACGCAACATCCATCATCTCACCTCCCCCTCCTACTGTCTCCCTCCCCACCCCCTTTAGACTGTGAGCCCTCGCGGACAGGATCCCCGACCCTGCTGTACCCGTATGACTAATTGTGATATGTCATCGTTTGTCGTCGTTTGTGTCTACCCTCCAAATTGTAAAGCGCCATGTATCCTAATGGCGCTATATAAATACCTATTAATAATAATAATAATAATAATCCCTGTGCCGCATTTAGACGCCACTACCATGGCAATTGTGCCTTTGTGTTGCCTTCAGTTTTTGAGCACGGCTCAGCAACAGGTATCTGAGTCAACTACAGGACACCGGCAGAAATTTCCCTATTTACACGCCGCCATTAGTAGAAGAGCGCCATTAGTAGAAGAGCACTGCAGGCACCGGGAGCCTGCGGGAGCCACCGGAAGCCTGGCGGAAGACGGCGGGAGACGGCGGGGGCTCGGGGAGAGGTGAGGATTTTTTTTTTTTAACTGTAGAGCGGCTGCGGCTCGTGATGACGCTGCGCGTCATCACTCGCAGTGCCGCTAAGGAGTCTGGGATTCGGCGACAACGCCCGAATTCCCAACTCCCGATTATATAAGTAGATATATATTATATATATATATATATATAATTTAATCTTATTGCTATGGTGTATTTGAGGTATTTTCATTTGTTACTGGTGTTAGCAAGTGTAGTTTCCCCCAAAGTGTCTTCTTATTATTTTTTAGGGCCTTTACTATATCACTATATATATATAAAGTATTGGATAGATAGATTGAGTGGATTTTTTGTACTGTGATTCTTGTATATGACCTAATTAGAATGTCCAGTCCAGAGTATTCTCTATATGATCTCTTTATTGGCGTAAACTACCCTCAGTTTTTTTAATGTGAGTAATGTATATCTCTTCTGCCTGAGGCACTTGTCTCTTTGAAATGCTTATGTAATTCCTATATAGCCACAGTACAGTTTTCCTGGTGTTTCTATTTATTACATGTATTTTTTTGTAAAAAAAAAATAATGAATGTTTCAATAAAAATTGTACATATTTTGTAACTCACCTTTTGTCTTCTTTGGACTTTTTGAGTTATGTATGTTTTGGGTGATTATCCCTTTAAGAGTTATAATTAATTTATACCACTACAAAACTGTGGTAGCTCCTTCCTTCTGATAACACTGGGGAACACAATTTTTTAGGAGTTAGGTCAGACAACTGTTCTTAATTAATTTTTGGATGCTGAATCCAGAAATGATCTCAGTTTTTCTCTATCACGTCAAGTTTTTGAACTATAGGATTTTTGTCTTCTCAAAAATATGTAAACTACTGTACCTAAAAAGTGTTTTTTTTTTTTTTAAATAGTACAAATATGAACAAAAAATGAAATATATAAGAAATAGGCATGACAAATATGTTTTTTAACACTATCATATGCCACGTAGCTCTATATGAGTCGAATTGTAATCAGATAACAAGTCTTATTACAGATATCAGAGCAATTGTGCATCTCTGGCAGGTAAGTTGTGGAGGAAAAACTTGACGTGCTAGAAAAAAACTGACTACATATTTGGAATCAGCATGCCAATTTTAGTGTAAATCAGCTCAAAAACCTAACTCAACAGAAGTTTTTTTTCAAATTGTTCCCCAGTGTAATAGAAGTCAAATACAGAATGCAATTAAAGGGATCCTGTCACCCCCAAACCCCCAAAGTAACACTTACCCTACACTCCTTTTAGCTTCTAAATGCATATATTGAAACTGAATATAAACGTTCTTAAAGTACCTCATTAGTGATGTTAATGAGTGACTATGGTATTCATAGTCACCCAGCCAGGCTGTCCCTCTTCATAATATCACGCCTGAAGAGGCGTGATCTTCATCACACATTCAAATGCGCGCCTTCCTGCGCACCTCCCCCGCTCTCCTCTCGGCCTGGCGCTGCAGTGTGGGGCTGTATGACGCGATTCGCGTCATTTCCGGCTCCGGGTGACGTATTTACACTCGCGCCGCTGTTAGCTTCAAGCCCCGCAAGCGCATGCGTGGTACGGGGCTTAAAGCTCTAACAGCGGCGCGGGTTTACATACGTCACTCGGAGCCAGAAATGACGCGAATCGCGTCATACAGCCCCACACTGCAGCCCGGCCGGAATAGGAGAGCGGGGAGGCGCGCAGGGAGGCGCGCATTTGAATGTGTGATGAAGATCACGCCTCTTCAGGCGTGATATTATGAAGAGGGACAGCCTGGCTGGGTGACTAAGAATACCATAGTCACTCATTAACATCACTAATGAGGTACTTTAAGAACGTTTATATTCAGTTTCAATATATGCATTTAGGAGGTAAAAGGAGTGTAGGGTAAGTGTTACTATGCTCTAGGGACAGCTTTTAATAGCTTAGGAGGTGGTTTGGGGGTGACAGGATCCCTTTAAATGGTATAACATGAAGGAGAAGGGACTTTACCTAAGACAACGTTTTGCTATTGGAAAAATTGTTAGATGCTAAAGGAAGAAACAAAATAATATCAAAAGTTCTTAAAAGCCATTGATTGTAAAAGGTGAAGAGATTCAAGTGGCTCCACAATTATATGTTCTGCCTAGAGCTGGCAGAAACACAAGTCAAGTGAGCAGAAGCCAACATAAGAGCGATCAATAGTCAGCAAGCCTAAAAATTACAAGAAGACATTTTTTGCTTTAAAATTTGTGTAATGCAATAGAGATGAAAAAACAAAGTACCCAAACAAGGAATATGAATTGAGAATATGGAACTACGGTAGCAAGCAACAAGAAGTTTAAAGGTGAAACAATCAATGTGAACAAGGACTGCAAGTATGGAACAATCAAATAATATAGCCATGGTTAAAGAACAGGAGACAAAGCACGGACAACAAGCATCATAAACATGTACAAGTGATGTAAACTTAGAATACATAATATTATGGTACCTTTACACGCCGCTACCGAAGGTTAGAAACCACCGGGTGTCGGCGACAATTGTACCTTGTACCGTCAAAACACCGCGAGGTAGCAGCGTGTAATTCAGGTAACACCGTCCTGTCTCTGTCGATACCTGTCTTTCAGCCGTGCTCAAAAACAAGTAGGTACAAACCCTATGGTAGCGGCGTGTAATCGAGGAACAGGAAGGTATTTTCAACACCTAGTGAACTCCCTGGGGCGTGACACAGCCTCCGGGATACCGCGCCCCATCAGCGATCATTGGTGGAAGATCCTGCGTTATGATTGGCACTCCCTTCACAGGGCGCCTTCTTGGATGAGCTGTCACTTCAGCACTAGAGATACGCGCCGTATGCATGATCAGATATATTAGTACAATTATGCGGCCACACAATTGTGGAAGGCCAAAGTATAGTGCGGCATGGTCCTATATAGTGTGGACATTCTCATACCACATACAAAGGAATAATGCTGCACACAGCGCACATGCATGCCGTACGTAGCGGCCTGGGTCTTTTTATTAGCTAACGCACAAGTGTTTTTGCTGTGCCGCATTGCGCGCACTATATAGTGTTCATATTCTCATACCACACAAAGGAATATTGCTGTACACAGCGCATAAGGTTGCGGTAAGCAACGCCCTGGGTTATTGTTCTGTAGGTGCCGCAGAAGTGTTTCTGCCATGTCACAGGCGCTTATTCCGTGTGACAATGCAAACACTTCTACTACGCACACATAGCCCAACACTTAATTTTTAATACGCACGGAGTGTGTGACTGTAAACCGCTCCTGTGTGACGCATAACCATCCCCTAGCTCAATATCGCCACACTCAGCCATGTCACAAGCGCTTATTCCGTGTGACAAGCAAACACTACTACGTCACGTCTCCGCCATCCGCCCTTCGCGCTGTGCCCAATCAGTACACTATTGTGTTGGCCAATGGTTGTCGTTTGGGGCGCGTGTGACGGACTGTGGCACGCCTATGTGTTGTCCCTGCTGCCCCAGGTCCGTCCATATTCCCTTGTGATAGCGGCGTGTAAATGAGGGAGGGTGCTCTACAGAAGGTAACCTGCGGCACCCGTCGGTGCTTCCAGGGATAGAAAAAGCCTACTGTGGAGCACCTTGTAGCGGCGTGTAAATGTGGTATCAGGTACCGTTAGGAACCGTTGAAACGCGCGCATGCACGTGCGATACCCGGTGGTTTCTAACCTTCGGTAGTGGCGTGTAAAAGTACCATTAGAGATCAGTATCAATATACAACAATGCAATATGGGAACCAACAGACAAGAAAAGTGCAGAGAAGACGTTAACCAAGTGGTACAAAAATGGGACAAGATGCGTACCAGCATAATCATAGGCTTAGCAATGTAAACAAAAGACAAGTGGATCTATGGAACACTGCAATGTATGTCAAGCAGTGAAAACAAGGTATGCAAAACAAGATAACATGTACAAGAATATTTTATCTGAATCATGGAACTTTTTTCTATACACTAATCATCATTGCACCAATCTGAAAGGGCCTGTCCAGCCTTAGGTTATAAGTCTGGAATCACTCTCTGTGATGGCAGACTTGTGAATTCTCACAGTGTGAACACTGTCAAGATTCTCTGATGCTGGGACCAGGAAGAGGTGGACATGTGATTGCAAGCATGTGATTTGCATACTTTTGGCCACAGTCTGACAATAAATAACTAACTGGCCTGATCCTATTCACTTGTAGTCGGTTTGTGGCCAAATGCATGTAAATCAAAAACTTTCAGTCATGAGCCAATCATCTTCCTGCACCAGCAATGGAGATTCCAGACAGGGCGCACACTATGGCTAGGGTCACACTTGTAAGGGTAATTGCGGTTCTCCCATCCAGATTTGGATGCGGTAACCGCAATTGCCTTCACACACATTTTGGACACAAAATGTGTCCTTAACCTCGAATCCGGTACCCAGATTGCTCAGAATGTGCAATCTGGTTGCCGGATACTTTGTTCATCTCTGCTGCCGCAGGGATGAACAAAGGGTTAATGTCCAGAATTCATGTGGGCAACATGTCTCTAGGGGGTGCCCACCCGGGGGGTGCCCACCCTCCCTAGAGACATGCTGTCCACACAGGACAGCATGTGAGGAGTTAATTCTACTGTTAACTCTTTTGCCGGCAATTGCTGGCATTTAACTATACTTCTGTATTAAAGCCGCCGGCTCGTGCATCAGGACCACTATCCTACGTAATGTGCATAACCACATTACAGAACAGCATCCTTAATAAGGAACTGTCTGTGGCGCTTACTCCATTTGCGTAGTGTAGTGGCTGCTGTCCAGGGTCCTGATATCATTTACAGTAGTTCTATAGCGGTGTGCTGCCCATAGACCTAATGTAAAGCTTTCTGGATTGCGCTCATACAGTATGTAGATTACTTACTGTATCTCCTCAACTGTGAGGAGCCGCCGGGTTTCATTCATAAAATTGTAAATGCAGACAATAGCCGGCAATACTATAATTGCACATATTAACCCCTCACATGCTGACCTGTGTGGACAGCATGTCTCTAGGGAAGGTGGGCACCCCCTAGAGACATGTTGCCCACATCTATTATTAACACTTAAACCTTCATTCATCCCTGCGGCAGCAGGGATAAACAAAGCATATGACTGCCACAGGCATTCACACGTACCTTGCGGCAGCCGCATGGGCTCCCACAGGAGCCCATTATTGCAATCCTGCTGCGGATTGCAAACCGCTCAGATAACTGTAGCCTGCATGATTTTTCATGCAGGCTGCAAATCCGAATGTGGTAACCGGATTGCATGTAGTGCAATCCGGTTTAAATAATGGGCTCCTATGGGCTGCAGGTTCCTCATCCGGTTTTGAGCTTTTTAACAGCTCAAAACCGGATCAGGATCTGAATTTTGGAACGCAAATGTGACCCTAGCCTAAGATCAGTGACAGCAGAAACAATTCTTAATGGTTTGCTAATTCTATAAGGCTGGTTTCACATTAGCGTTTGTGATGCTTGCATAGGCAGGCGTCACAAACACATGCGTACTGCATCCCTATGTTTTTTAAACCATTACTTTTTATTGAGATTACCGGTATGTCAGAATAACCATATATAACCAATACTTTTAACATTTAGAAGGATAACACATAGGGATTAGGGGGGAAGGAAAGAAGGGGGGTACCACCTCTGTGCGCAGTAATATGGAGAGGGATAGCCGATATATCAGAGACCAGTTAGGTAACTGCTGTTAGTGCGGTACATGATAAACAGAGGAAATCCATGGGTCCCACCATGTCAAAATTTTGTTCTTTCTGGAAAGATCATGGGTGAGAATTCTTTCATAATTGTAGTGCATGTCTAGTTGAGTCACCAATTGCGACATGGAGGGTGTTGTGGGGAGCCTCCAGTGTCTGGTGATGCATTGTCTGCCAGCTATCAAGACATTAGTAACTATGGGTTGGTACAGCTTCGGTATTTCTGCAATACCCATCCCCAGTAATGCCATTTGACCAGTTAGGGTGATCAGGAGACCCGTCACCTCTGTTAATACCTCCTGCACAGCCGACCAGAACCTTTGTAGTTTTGGGCATTCCCACCACATGTGTACTAGGGAGCCTATCTGACCACATCCCTTCCAACACAGCCTGGAAGAGGTTTTACCAAATTTGGCCAGTTTGGACGGGCAGATATACCAGCCCAGTTGGATTTTTTTTGCTTGTTCGAGGTGGTTAACACAAGATGTGAATCTGGAAGCGTGGTTTGTAGCCAGTTGCCAAGTACTATTTGAGGTTTTGAATGAGAGGCCCGCTTCCCATTTTTGCATGTAGGGAAATTTATCAGATTCCTTTGGGCTGAGGAGCAATTTGTATAGTATCGAAATGCCATGTGATAGGGGGCCCATTGTTTTATAGAGGCGTTGCAGAGGGTTGGTGAGACTTGGGATACTCAGAGAGAGGAGGCCAGAGGCAGCCAATAAGTGGCAGATCTGTAGATATTGATAGAACATTGAATTAGGCAGGCCAAATTTGTGGTGCAGAGACTCGAAAGGGACCAATCTCGAGTCCTCGAGTACATAATGTAATGTGGCAATGCCCCTTCGCGTCCACTCCAAAAGTGACAAGTCCCCAATCATCAGTTGCAGAGCCCGCAGAGAAACATCTCGAAAAAGGAAAGAGTAGTGAGATCTGCCTAGCGACGACCATGTTCTGAGAAGCGAGGACATGGTGCGCAGAGGGGGGGACGGTTTTACAGTTTGGAGCAGAGATGCCTCTAGGAGGAGCCTTAGGGAGCCCCTGGGTGAAAACTGAGCTTCAATATTGATCCAGGTGTGTTGAGAAGAGGTGCAGTCCCACCAGAGTTTTGCTGGTTCGAGTAAGGCTGCTAAATGGTAAGTTTTTAAATCAGGGACTCCCAACCCTCCCTCCTTAAGTGGTAGTGACATTATTCTGTGAGATACCCTAGGGGGTTTGTTGTTCCATAGGAAGCCATTCAGTGCTCTTTGTAGAGTTGAAATGTGTCTGCTTGGGAAACAGAGAGGAAGATTTCTAAATACATAAAGGATTTTTGGTAAAATGAGCATCTTCACCACATGGATTCTAGCGATCCAAGATAGAATTGTTGCAGGGATGTTAGCTATGGTGGATTTGACCTCAGCGAGCAGGAGATCGTTGTTGAGTTGGACAATTTTATGCATGTGGGTTATTTGTATCCCTAGGTATGTAAAGCCTGAGGGGGCCCATTTAAATGGATAGGTGGCTTGAAGACGAGACAAGATCACAGGTGGCAAGTTCAGAGGGAATATAGAAGATTTAGATAGGTTAAGGCGATAGAGTGAGGCGTTGGTAAAGTCAGTCAAGGTGGAGAGAAGTTCAGGCAGAGAGCATTCGACAGACGTACAGGTTACAATCACGTCATCTGCATGAAGGCCTATTTTATAGGACCTGTCCCCCATTTGCACCCCAGAGATGTTGCCATTGAGTCTGATTATAGAGACCAACGGCTCCATCACCAAGGCAAAGATCACCGGAGAGAGCAGACATCCCTGGCGGGTGCCATTTGATATGTTGAAAGAAGGCGACAAGAAGCCTGAGGCAAGGACCGAGGCAGAGGGAGATGAGTACAGGGCTGCGATAGCCCCCTCCACAGGACCCCTCAAGCCGAATCTTCAGAGAACCTCAGTCACGTATCCCCAGTGCACTCTATCAAAGGCCTTTTCCGCATCTAGTGACAAGAATACACTGGGGATGCCTCCCCTCTCTACCACGTCCAGGAGGTCCACAACTCTACAGGTTCCATCCCTGGTTTGACGGCCTGGGACAAATCCCACCTGGTCCGGGTCCACCAGTGACGGGAGAACCTCCTGTAGTCTGGTTGCCCAAATTCTCGCGTACAGTTTGATGTCACAATTCAGGATGGCTATTGGCATTTAGTCACTCGGGGAAGTCAATAGCTTCCCTGGCTTCGGAAGGGTGACTATTGTGGCCTCCAGACCCTCCTTTTTGATTGAACCTGCAGTCTGCCAATGAGAAAAAAGATGGAGTAGATAGGGAGCTAAGATGGAGGAAAATTGCGAGTAGTAAGGGTACGTGAACCCATCCGGGCCAGGGGCAGAACGTTTAGAAGCCTGTGTAATAGCCGATGGGATTTCAGTTAAGGAAAGAGGGGCATTTAGAGCTTTTAATTGTTCAGCTGACACCTTGGGCAGAGCGGCCCTATCCAGGAACTTGTTTATAGTTGTCGGGGAGGGTCGAGGAGACCGAGGGTCAGAATTTAAATTGTATAATGAGGAGTAAAAACTGCCAAATTCAGATGCAATGTCAATAGGGTTGGTCACCCTAGATCCATTTTTTTTAAGTAAAAAGGGGATATTGGAGTGGATTTCAGCACGTCTGACTCTGTTAGCCAGAAGCGCTCCCGCCCTGTCTCCCATGGCATAGTACTTGGCTCTAGACTTTTTAAGGTTTTTTTCCACCTTTACCAGCATCAACGACTTCAGGTCGTGCCTAGTCTTGGTCAGTTCCGCCAGACCCTTGGGAGTGGGGGCCGATTTATTTTGGTTTTCCAGCAATCGTAGACGCTCAGTCGCCTCCAACATCTCTGCCTGGTGCTTCTTTCTGAACATAGCCAAGACCTTAACAAGAAAGCCACGGGTCACCGCCTTATGGGCAAACCAAAGCACATCGTCCGTCACATCTTTTGTGTCATTATAGTTAAAGTATTCCACTAGGTGATTCGAAAGTTTTTCAGAGGTGGTGGGGTCTGTGAGGAGGTACTCATTTAGTCTCCATCTACCATGGGGACGAATGGCCTGGGTATCTGCTATTCAGATAGAAACAGGAGCATGGTCTGTCCAGGTTATGTTTCCAATGTCAGCTGATAAGCAATGTGGGAGCAGAGAGTCATCGACTAATATATAATCAATTCTGCGAAAGGAACGAAATCTGGGGGACAAATATGTGTAGTCTTTTTCTGTCCCATGTAAATATCGCCAGACGTCGTGTAGATGCTGGGATTCTATCAGAGAACACATCTCCGATCTGGAAAACGCTGGACCCGTACAGTCCAGCGTCTTGGACATTGGGATGTTAAAATCCCTGGCTATCACCTTGTTTCGACCCGCAGCAGAATCGAGAATGTCGAAGAATTTCCTCAAGTATTTAAGTTGACCCACATTCGGACCATATAGTGAAACTATGGTGAAAGGAACCTGATTGATGGAGCATAGTACAATGATATACCAGCCTTTAGGATCCCTAATCACCCTATCCAGAGCAAAGGATACAGATCTAGAAATCAAAATCCCCACTCCAGCCTTTTTCACCTCCCCGCTGGCATAAAATTGGTAAAGGTAACGAGTCGAGCCCATTCTATGTTCATCTTGCGGGAGAAGGTGAGTGTCTTGCAGGCATATTACCTCACTGTTCGTCTTTAGAAGTTGGCGCCACGTCAATGATCTTTTGATGGGCGAGTTCAGGCCGTTAATGTTAACGGATACCACCGAGACACTCATGACAAGTGTGACCGGGCGTCTCTTCTATGAATAATCAATAAACAGTGTAACAGTGCAAAGGGGCAATTATAAGGGAAGAGGGGGGAAGGAAAGGCGAGGGAGACAACACACAAATCAAGACTAATAGCAAAAAATTAGTAAAATCAAACAAGCGTAGATTCTCGTCGTGGAGAATCTACAAACAGTAGCAGAGTGCACAAAAAGCACCCTGGGGGCTGGACCTAAGTTCCATATGGAACAGATTAGGATATTAGAAAAAAAAGGAACAGAAAAGGGATCAGTTCCGGTCATCCCACTTTGTCACATTCTCGCACTCCTTCAAGTTGCTTCTTTTGCAGGGCTAGGAGTAGAACCAGGGGCGCCATGACCGCGGTCAGAGATGGGTGAGGGTAGGTTAGATAATAAATATGGGTAAGCAAAGGAATGTTTGGTGCCTTTGTATCTAAAGTTCAGGGAGACAGGAGATCCCCAGGAGTACACAATGTTCTTGTCCCGGAGTATCTGGCAGCATGAGCCGAATTCTCTGCGGCGTGAGAGAGTCTCGGGGGAGAGGTCAGGGTACACTGATAGACCTTCAAATGGGTCCGGCAGTTGTGCAGTTCTCCTCATGGCCTGTAGAAGAGTGTCTCTGATACCGGGGCGGATCAGGAGAATCAATACATCTCTCGGTATATCTTTGGGGAGGCGATTAGGCTTGGGGATCCTATATGCCTTTTCAATTGCTAGGTTTTCGCGAGGTACGCCAGGTAGGATAGTGGTTAGGAATTCAGTGACCGTTGCAAGAAGATCCGAGTCTTCCACTGATTCTGATAAGCCCCTTAATTTGAAGTTATTTCGACGTAACTTGTCCTCTAGATGACAAATTGTCGTGTTAACTGAGCCCATCTCCCGGTCCAAGGCAGAATAACTGTCAGCAAGATCGTTGTGGGCTGATGAGTACTCCGCTATTTTGGATTCTAGATGAGAGGTCCAGTCTGCTACCGCCACTAAATCGTCTCGTATTTCATGCACAAGACCCTTCATGTCTTCGAACCAGGTTTGTTGCATAAAACCCAGTAGGGACTTAAGATATGTCTTTGTCACCGGAGAGTCAGCCCGTTCCCCCCCGGTTGCGCCATCGGCCTCCCCTAGGAAATCGAGGACCCGAATGAGAAGACCGCTGAGAGCTCTGAGGGCCCTACGCCATTTTGGAGGCAGGTGTGCGTTGACCCTCCGTCACAAAAAAGTCAGTTACCTTGGGATCTTTGTTGCGTTTATGGGAGGACCTGGACATTGCCAGATTTGGCTGAAAGTCTATATACTAGAAAGATTGTAGGTCCGTGCCAATAGATTTATGACAAAGTCTCTATGCGAAACTGTTTTGGTCTGTGAAATGTGCTGGTTTCACTAGGGCACTGGGAGTCAGTACAACAGTCAGTACTCATATATCTCAGTTGTTGGGGAATAGTGCACCACTTTATGTATATGGATATGGACTTATGACAGTCTCCCTCTGAATACGGGGTTAGGGAGTTAATAGCTGCACAGGTCTGCCTCCTTATGTACACAATTCTCCAAACCAGGCATACGGGGTTAATAGACAGTGTCCACATGCACTCCAGGGGTCTGGGAGATCACCTGCGCTCCACAGGGCGGCAATCCTAGTAGTGAACGGCAGGCTGGCGTCCTCCTCCACCCGCCAGGTCTTCCCCGCTGCACCGCCTCACCTCAGCAGCCCGTGGGCGTCCTAAGATCCCCGTCGCTCAGCACCGTCCGGTCTCTCCGCTCTCCAGACGCCTCCCGGACGATGCAGGAAGGGAGCCGGCTTCTGGTAGGTAGCAGGGAGGCAAAGGGTTCCCGCCACAGTTCAACCTCGTGGTGTGGGGAGGGAACCTCCGCGGCTTCCAGAGGGGCCCGAAATCCCGCTCCGGGATCAACAACCAGCTCCTCACCTCGCCGGTAAGCTCCGGTTTACAGCCCCCAGATTCTGAAGTGTGTTGGAGTGCTGGAAGTGCCGTTCAGACGCCGTTATGGAGGGAAGACCGGGAGAGCTCCTCTAATGTGCGTCCGGCGCCATAGGCTGCAGGACACGCCCCCTGCATCCCTATGTTTAACATGGGGATGCATGATACCTGTGTTTGGCTGCAATCACATGCGTTTATTCTAGGTGCCCTTTGAACGCAACATGTTGTATTTTTTGTGCGCTTGATGATGCTTGCTTCCTACACAAGCTTCCTGATGCGCACAAACAATGCATATGGCTTAATGGAGCTGCACTGCCATCCGGATGTCACTGCAGCCAAATGCAGCATCTCTCTCTTTTTATTTAACTCTGAAGGTCAAGTGTTGGATTTTTTTAGCTTCGATATTACCAATTCACCTGGCTAAATGCTTAGGCTGTGTATAGAAGGGGGCGCAATACTGAATTTTTGCATCAGGTAATGTAAATTGTAGATTCACCTTGGAAAATGGGTACTTGGCATCAGAACTGAACTATGGAGCAATGGAAGCAGGTTGCTTGGTCTGATGAAGCCTGTTTGTTGAGGGGTGGGTGTGTTAATTAATAAATAATGAAAGTATTTACTCACAAATTATAGACTATAGAAAAGCCTTTATTACCCTGGATTGATATCCTTGTTTTTCTCCTTTTTGCTCGGGGTCCGCCTTCCTGGTCCCCATACAGCTCCTCCCAGGTCGCTTGCCTTTTTTCCCCTCTCCTCTCCGTATCATTCTTGCTACTTCTCTTCCCTGATCTTCTCCTCTCCCCTACCCTACGTCTCCCTCCGTCTCTTTCTCTTACTCTCTCTCTTCTCCTTGATCTACTTAATTTTCACTACAGGCTATTGCGATCCTGGGAGTGTGCCCCCGCCAAGCAAATTTTTACGCTTTGGTGTGCTTTTTCTCCACCTATTTTTCTTTTTTTTTTTTTTTTTTTTTTTTTTTACGTCGCTATTTGTACTCCTCTACTCTCTCAGAGGCGACGTCTCTTCTCTTTTTGATTAACGTTACCGTCATCCTTGAGACGGAAGAATTGTGTCCAAGCATCGCCCTGGGAATACAGATCGCTAATGCAATTGTTTTTTGTGGTTCTCTTTTCTTTTTCGGCAATTGCCGTACCTGCTGTTTTTTCCTCTGTCAGAATGTGTCAGTCGTGTCCGTGGTGAACGCTGGCCGTATTGGGTTCCAGACTGACGCTTCGGAATACCGACTGATATCTTCTGTCCCTTGCCCTTACCATCCTCCCTTCCCTTCTTCCACCCTGATGCAGTCTTTGTTATCTAAATTCTGTTGCCTAGCTACTGAGTTGTATTTACTGTTTGTTTATGCCTATAACTGTTCAGGCTCATAATGTTAATGGGTTAAATTCGCCCCAGAAGCGGACGCTCCTGCGTGCCAGCCTCAAGAGGTCCCGAGCAGACGTGGTTCTCCTACAGGAGACGCATCTTCTGGAGGGTGATAATCATTGCCTAGCCTCATCTTTCTACCCACACCAGTATTTTTCAAATCATACTGAGAAGAAAGCTGGGGTGGCTATATTGATTGGGTCCTCTATTGACTTCGAATTGGTTAGCAGGACGGCTGATTCTGAAGGTAGATTTCTACTGGTGGTAGCGAAACTAAACGGAATCCTTTTTTCTCTTCTAGTCGTTTATTCCCTTAACGTGGGCCAAAGCAAATTTCTCAGGTCACTCCTGGACGCTCACGTCCCCTCCATGCCAGGCCATAAGCTAGTGGCGGGCGACCTCAACGCCCCCTTGCACAAACACCTTGATTGTTCTTCCCCCTCCTCATTCAGAACAGACCTCGCCCCGGTGGTGGACTCTCACGGTCTACACGACATTTGGCGTTATCTTCACGCTAATGAACGAGACTACTCATTTTTCTCCCCCAGACATAAATCCTTTAGCCGAATAGACTACCTCTTGATTAGTGACTCTCTTTTACCTCTTTGTCCTCAGGCCGACATTGGCACAATCACCTGGTCGGACCACGCCCCTCTTACTCTTGTCATTACGGACTCTTCCCCACGACTCCCCAGGGCCCCATGGAAGCTGAATGACTGACCTCACAGACGAATCAGGATGCTCTAGCCGCACCCTTAAAAGAATATTTCCACCTGAATGACACACCTGATGTAACCACGGAGGGTCTTTGGTTCGCCCATAAGGCGGTTATCAGGGGACACTGTCTGAAGCTGGCAGCTCATGCTAAGAGAATGTATAACGAGGGCCTGGTCTCCCTCTTGTCTAGGATCAAGGCTCTGGAGGCTGCTTTTCTCTCCTCCTCTGATCCTGCCACCTTGTCTACCCTTACTTCTGCACGCAATGATCTCAGAGCTCTTCTCCTTTCTAAAGTAGAACACCAATTGAAGAAAGACAGAGCAACATATTATGGGATGGGGGATGGGGCTGGGGCGCTATTGGTGCGACGGGTTAGGCGACGGGAGATGAGGTCGAGAATCTCTCTGCTAGTATCTCCCACTGGGGAACACATACGCAATCCTATTAAGATTGCGGAGCAGTTTAGAGATTTCTACCACGAATTGTATAATCTTGGTGACTCGCCCTCCACTCCTCAACCGACCCCGGAGGCCATTACCTCTTTCCTTTCTAAGCTTAAACTTCCCTCTCTTTCAGAGTCTCAGCTGAGGTTTTTGAACAGACCCTTCTCGTTAGAAGAAATTCTAGGGGTAATCCGTTCTTCTAAGAAACGGTCAGCTCCAGGTCGAGACAGTCTTTCTTATACGTACTACTCTTCCTTTGCTTCTACTCTTGCCCCCCATCTCCTCTCTCTTTTCCAGTTCTGGCAGCGTGAGGTCCGTATCAGTCCTGAAGGTCTAACGGCGGCTATCTCCACCCTTCTTAAACCGGGTAAATCCCCCATGGCGGTGGGAAATTACCGCCCGATTGCACTGATTAATTGTGACGTCAAACTATTTTCGAGGCTGCTGGCAGATCGGATCAAGGGCGTCATCCCTTCCTTGATCGCCTTAGACCAAGTGGGCTTTATTCCCGACCGGCAGGCGAGAGATGCGACTCGGAGGGTAGTGGACCTCCTAGAGGTTCTTGAGCAGAGAGGGACCCCCAGTGCTCTTTTATACCTTGATGCGGAAAAAGCCTTTGATCGAGTGCACTGGGGATATTTGGCAGCCATTTTGGACAAGTTTGCCTTCCGGGGTACCATTAAGACTGGAATCATGGCTCTCTACTCTTCGCCCTGTGCATATGTAAAGGCGGGAGGTTTCTCCTCTTCCACGTTTGGTATTTCAAACGGGACGAGGCAGGGCTGCCCTCTCTCTCCTCTTATCTTTGCCCTTGCTATGGAACCGCTGGCGGCCGCAATCCGCGAGCATCCTGATATTTCGGGAGTGGTAGTCGGTCAAACTGAACATAAAATTTCCTTATATGCTGATGACGTGCTCCTCACCTGCACGAACCCTGATATTTCCATTCCAGCTGTTGTCTCTGTTCTATCCAACTTCTCGGCGGTTTACTTCTACAAGCTTAATCTCTCTAAATCCTCTCTTTTTCCGGTGAACCTCTCTCCTATCTCCCAATCTTCCTTAGCTACGCGGTTTTCTTTTCTAGTCGCCCCGCAGGGGTTTGTGCATTTGGGTATCCGGATAGCGCCTACCCCTTCTATGATTAGGGTTAATTGTGAATCATTGATCTCCTCCCTGAAAGCCCTGATAGTGGAGTACTCAAAGATTCAACTCTCTTGGGTAGCTGGGATAAACCTGGTAAAAATGATGCTCCTCCCTAAAATTATTTATGTCCTTAGATGCATCCCTCTCGTATTTCCCAGACGTTACTTAAATCTGTTCCAGTCGATTTTTGGGAGATTTGTTTGGGGGGGTAGGCCTCACCGGGTGGCACTCTCAACCCTGACTCTTCCTTCCTCTCTGGGAGGTTTAGGCATGCCAGATATTTTGAATTATTACTTCGCCATTACCTTGGACCTAGCTAAGTCTTGGTGGGCTGCGGTCTCCCCTCCGTCCGCACACTCGCTTCGAATCGAGGCTCACTCTTCTCCTTTGGGCTCTCTCAGGACCCTGCTGGAGGAGTCCTTCCTGCGGGCCATCCGTCCCTCAGTTCCCCTGCGCTCCATGCAGGCGGTCCTCTCGGTGTGGCACAGGCTAGCGGGAACGCATCTTCCCTTCCTTTCCAGGTATCTCTCCCTGAGAGTCTTGGAGTCTAGCATGGTGGATATCTTGCTTGGGCGGGTGGCGGGAGGTGGGTATACAGTTGGTATGGGATCTCCTGAGTGATGGACGTCCGGCATCATTTTCTACACTGACAGCTAAATTCTCCCTTCCACCCTCGTCTTTTTTTACCTATATGAGAATACGACACTTCCTTCGTTCTTGTTCCCTACCGAAGTGGGATCCCTCCTCAATTAATCTTAGTCTTCAATCTTTCTTCAAGCAAAGCGGGCATTCCCGGAGTGGGGTGTCTATTGTTTATAGGGCCTTGACAGCCGCCCGTGCGGTAGATAAGCTTCCTTTTATGATTAGGTGGGAGGCCAGCTTAGCTTTTTCCGTGCCACTAGAGAAATGGCATACCACCTCATCTCATGCGGCTAGATATACACGGTGTGTCAATCACTTGGAACAATCCAAGAAACTGCTGATGGGCTGGTACCTGGTCCCTGCGAAAATAGCCAGATTTAGTGGACGTGAAAATCCTTCCTCTTCACTTTGTTGGCGGAACTGTGGACAGGTAGGGTCGGAGGCACACATCTGGTGGACCTGCCCGAAGGTGGTGGCCCTTTGGTCTAGGATAAATATACTCATAGGTGAACTGACGGGCCTTATGTTCCCTCTTCAGGCCCCTATGGCTCTACTGGGAATTGACCTGGACACCTTGCCAGCTATTCTTAGGCCCATAGTTACAAACGTTTTGATCGCTGCCCGTCTATCCATTGCTGCCCTTTGGAAATCCCCCACCTGCCCCACGCTGAAGGGCGTGGTCTCTAGATTAAACCTACATCTTATGCATGAGCTAGTACTCACATGACCTCCCCCACAAAACTAAAGTCCTCAACTGGTGGGACCCATGGATGTCTTCTACTTATAATGAGGTCTCTCTTCCCAACTAACTGTTTCTTAAATGGGGCGTATAGTTTTCTGCTCGATCTAAAATGTTGTTTTTATGGCGACAATAACCTGATATGACTATTGGTAATACTGCTTGTCCTACTTTACCCCCCCCCCCTACCTTCTTGTTCCCCTCCTCTGCTCCCCCTTGTACTTCCCTATTTGAGGGCACCTTTATTGGTGTTTTCTACTGTTTGAGTTAGGTTACTAACACTGTTGTTTGTTGCTTTCCCTGTTATTGCCTTTATATATGCAATAAAAACTAAATGGTTTAAAAAAAAAAAAAGATGTTATATATAACAGCTATCTTGCAGTGTTTTTGGAAAGCTTGGACAAACTCTTCAGGCCAATACATTTCTGTGATCCATAACAAAATATTATAATGTAATTCTGTGCAATGTATTATTATGAAGGTTTGGTAAACATGTTGACAGTTCATTCCCTATAATAGGGGATATCCCCTTGCTTGCCAGTGATCAAGGTAGTGAAAAGAAAATGTCTCCATATAAACATCAGGGACAACAAAACAGGAGCCTTTCTCCAGCTATAAGGTGCTCTCACACTGGCATTTAAAACGGATCTGTGCAGTGTAATAAAAAATCGCATGGTACCTGGACTAATGTTAATAAATGAGTCCTTTCATATCTGCGAGTGTTTCCTCAGCTTAAATCGAGAAGAACCGAGAAAATAATTGCAGCAATACAAGTCTATAGGTGTGAGAAAAAAATGGTCGCCACATGGACAGCATACGCAATGCGTTTTTCACATAACCTTTAACATGCTGCAAAAAGTTAGAATAGAATAGAAGTTACCAGTTTCCTGTTGCAGGCACCACACTCACTACTGGGTCCTGCTCATTAACTTCATGAATATTCACTGCACTGACTGCAACGGCCTATCACAGATGCCCACTCTCTTTAACAACACCTGTGATTGACTTTAGGGTGGGGAGTGTCCATAAAAGATGGCCTTTCCCACCATGAGAATACCAGACCCCCAGCTATTGGCTTTAGCTTGGCTGGTCTTCCAAAATTGCGGGACCCCATGTATTTTTTTTTAAGTATTTATTATTTGAAAAAAAATAGAAAGGGGTGACCTCTATTTTGGATTACCAGCCAAGGAAAAGCTGCCATCTGCAGTCTGCAGCTGTCTGCTTTACCCTCGCTGGCAATCAGAAATAATGTGGACTCCTCATCAATGTTTTTTAATAATTATTTATTTTGTAGATAAAAACTATGGCTAAAGGTACCTTTACACGCCGCCACTGCGTGGTGGCAACTGCCTGGCAATGGGGATTTTTGTGCCTGTTGCCTTGAAATTGCTACAAAATGGCGGCGTGTAAATTGGGAAAGAGATTGGGTTCCTCGCAGTTGCTTCGGGTAGCTGTTTCCGAGCCATATTCTAAAACCCAAGGCAACAGAAAGGCACAATTGCCATGGTAGTGGCGTCTAAACGAGGCACAGGGATGGAATCTGCATCGCCTAGTGATTTCCCCGGGGCGTGCCACAGCCTCATGGATACCGTGCCCCATCAGCGATCATTGGTGGGGGCTACTGTGTTACGATTGGCTGTCCCTGCACAGGGCGCCATAATTAAAGAGCTGTCCATTCACACTCCTGCGCAGGCTGGCCAATCATGACACTATTGCGTTGTCCAATCAGCGTATTAGCATCACGAAATACACAACTCTGTCACGCCTATGTACTTGCGGCGCGAAAGATGTACGCCCATATTCCTTTGTGGATAGCGGCGTGTGAAGCGGCGACGGTATTCAACAGCAAGTTATCCACAGGATCTGTAGGAACTTCCGGGGAACAATGATATCTTCAGTTGACAACGCAATGGCGGCGTGTACATGCGGCATCGGCGATCGGTATCAACCGTCAAAAACGTGCGCGTGCACGTACGGTTGATACCGGTTGCTAGGGATAGTGGCGGCGTGTAAAGGTATCCTAAGGGCACTATGAAAGGCACTAAAGGATGCAAGCTTAGAATATTTAGGGCATAGGGCATTATATAGGAATTTAAAATGTATCTAATTTTTTCTATGTATCTATCTATTATCTATCTATCTATCTATCGATCTTTCTAGCATCTATCTATACCTCTCTATGCTTGCTTTGTTCTTGAAATAAATAAATACATAAAGTAAGGTAGCGTGTAAAGTATAATATTAAAAACACATAGCACACGGATTGCACACGAATGTCACACAGACTGCACACGAACATTAGGTAAGAGAAAAATCACACTAGCGTAGCACTTCATGACATTCGGATTGAACTCACATGTCACTCATGACATTTTCAGGAGCAACATTGGATCCATTTTTCAAACGCCAGTATTAGAAAACCCTTACAGAAATATACACTCAGTTACAGGCCATTTAAATCACGGAGTATGGCTGCACAGGGTTAAGATTCACCTCAGTTTAATCAGAGCCCCACTATGGAGAACTACCATCTCCAGCGCACACCAAACCCATGTCAAACAAAGAAAAATCCATCTTAACATTTTAGACACACCCTGTCTCAAGCTGTGGATTAAGCTGGTTTTGAAAGCCTCACCCCTTGTGGTAAAACAAGTCCCACTTTGAATACTCCAGGTTTATATCCCAGAGGAAAACCTACCTTTTTGATACATACTATCCATTAACAATGTAGCTGATCACCATATTACAATAATAAATCTAATGGCAGTTTATTATTTTAAAAACTTGGACAAATCCTAAGCCAAGGCACTTTTACAGAAGCTATTTAAATCAAGATGTTTTGGCTAAAGTATACAGTTAGGGCCATAAATATTTGGACAGTGACACAATTTTCGCGAGTTGGGCTCTGCATGCCACCACATTGGATTTGAAATGAAACCTCTACAACAGAATTCAAGTGCAGATTGTAACGTTTAATTTGAAGGGTTGAACAAAAATATCTGATAGAAAATGTAGGAATTTTACACATTTCTTTACAAAGACTCCACATTTTAGGAGGTCAAAAGTAATTGAACACATAAACATAACCCAAACAAAATATTTTTATTTTCAATATTTTGTTGCGAATCCTTTGGAGGCAATCACTGCCTTAAGTCTGGAACCCATGGACATCACCAAACGCTGGTTTTCTTCCTTCTTAATGCTTTGCCAGGCCTTTACAGCCGCAGCCTTCAGGTCTTGCTTGTTTGTGGGTCTTTCCGTCTTAAGTCTGGATTTCAGCAAGTGAAATGCATGCTCAATTGGGTTAAGATCTGGTGATTGACTTGGCCATTGCAGAATGTTCCACTTTTTTGCACTCATGAACTCCTGGGTAGCTTTGGCTGTATGCTTGGGGTCATTGTCCATCTGTACTATGAAGCGCCGTCCAATCAACTTTGCAGCATTTGGCTGAATCTGAGCTGAAAGTACATCCCGGTACACTTCAGAATTCATCCGGCTACTCTTGTCTGCTGTTATGTCATCAATAAACACAAGTGACCCAGTGCCATTGAAAGCCATGCATGCCCATGCCATCACGTTGCCTCCACCATATTTTACAGAGGATGTGGTGTGCCTTGAATCATGTGCCGTTCCCTTTCTTCTCCAAACTTTTTTCTTCCCATCATTCTGGTACAGGTTGATCTTTGTCTCATCTGTCCATAGAATACTTTTCCAGAACTGAGCTGGCTTCTTGAGGTGTTTTTCAGCAAATTTAACTCTGGCCTGTCTATTTTTGGAATTGATGAATGGTTTGCATCTAGATGTGAACCCTTTGTATTTACTGTCATGGAGTCTTCTCTTTACTGTTGACTTAGAGACAGATACACCTACTTCACTGAGAGTGTTCTGGACTTCAGTTGATGTTGTGAACGGGTACTTCTTCACCAAATAAAGTATGCGGCGATCATCCACCACTGTTGTCATCCGTGGACGCCCAGGCCTTTTAGAGTTCCCAAGCTCACCAGTCAATTCCTTTTTTCTCAGAATGTACCCAACTGTTGATTTTGCTACTCCAAGCATGTCTGCTATCTCTCTGATGAATTTTTTCTTTTTTTTCAGCCTCAGGATGTTCTGCTTCACCTCAATTGAGAGTTCCATTGACCGCATGTTGTCTGGTCACAGCAACAGCTTCCAAATGCAAAACCACACACCTGGAATCCACCCCTGACCTTTTAACTACTTCATTGATTACAGGTTAACGAGGGAGACGCCTTCAGAGTTAATTGCAGCCCTTAGAGTCCATTGTCCAATTACTTTTGGTCCCTTGAAAAAGAGGAGGCTATGCATTACAGAGCTATAATTTCTAAACCCTTTCTCCGATTTGGATGTGGAAACTCTCATATTGCAGCTGGGAGTGTGCACTTTCAGCCCATATTATATATATCATTGTATTTCTGAACATGTTTTTGTAAACAGCTAAAATAACAAAACTTGTGTCACTGTCCAAATATTTCTGGCCCTAACTGTAAGCAAAGCTAATTTCTGTGTACCACCTGGGTCAGATTTGTACTTAGAACAAGTGTAAATATCACCAATTTTTCTCTACTAATGATTCAATTTATTTATTTTACTTGCTTGTATACTTTCTACAGCACATTACAGACATCATCACTGATCCCACAGGGACTCAATCTAAAATCCCTATCAATATATCGAATGGAATGTGGGAGGAAACCAAAGTATCAAAATAGACACAGAAACAGGTGCAATACACAACCTCCTTCCAAATTGTTTTCCTTTGTAGGATTTGGATCCATGACCTCAGTTCAGCAAAGATACAGTACTAACTACTTTGTCAATTTCTAGGTTTCCTTTGTGCCTTTCAGCTGTCCTTTATCCAACACAATTCCTAATAGATGTAATGAAAATAAGGTTTTTCATACCTTCATTTATGGGTTCAGAACTTTGAAGAGAAAGGATTTTCTGTCACGCCGGAACGGGGAAATCATGGCACGCGCCGCAACGGAGAGGTACACCAGGGAAAATGTAAAGGAAGAGGGGAGAGAAGTCACCACATTACTCTCCTGTGATCGATCCCTGAGCTGACTAATGTCCCTAGATAGGTTCTTTCCCCCATGCGCAATCACTTGCCAAGACCCTGGCTGACCAACGACTTGCCCTGTCTAGTGAGTAGGTCATCAAGACATTAGTCTTACTACTAATAAAAAAACAACATGAGGAAGAGGAGACAAACAAGGGGGACAAATTTAACAAAAGAACTCCAATTTTTCTCCAGAGAGCAACACCACTGCATCTGCTGGAAAGATAAATATGGCCTTTTCGAGAGACAACTAATTCACAGGTCAGCATAGAATGAACTATAAAAAGTAGTCACATTTTTTTTTATCGTGAACACCTTTAAATCACATAATGTTTTGACTACTGGTCAAAAGAAGTTCTGGTATCCGATTAGGTTACACTGACTAAAAATGTGTAGTATATAAATTGATATTTATTCAATCTAAAGCAAAAGTCCGCTTAATGTCTCACATTTGACAGACCGAAGACCAGTGTTCAGTATTAAGGATCAGGACTGAGTGTTGACTAAGCAAAAGACAAGTTTCTGACTTTGATCTCATTTTACAAAGTGTCCAGATATTAAATATACAAGGAGCTTAAACCTGCCAAATGTGGAGATGAAGGAAATATATGCATAGAGTGAAAGGGTTCTGCTTGATAAGAATGCCAAGGATCTTCGCAGCTGCAACCAAGTCTGATGGATGTGTTGTCAAAGCTCAGAGCACAAGGGTAAGTGAGCTGTGTGATAGAATCTGGAGAAAGATCAGACTCAATGGACTGAGAAACATTGATACATTGTTACCTGCACCAGAGGATATTGGATAAAAGACTGCATTGCATTCCAATAAATCCTTTATTACCTAAAGTGTGAGTTGTCTACAGGGACATTTGTCCTCTACCCACTGTAACCGCCAGGGTAATTTTATTGATCGCTAATAGCTATTCATGTGAATTCCGTTAACAATACCTAATGAGGTTGATATTTTAGAGAACTGGTCCTAGGATGAGAGTTGCTTAGAAACCGCTGACAATTCATTGAGAAGAGTCTGGGTAGCTAAATTAGATCATTTAAAGGTACCGTAATTTACAAACTGAGAAATATGCAGGATGTTCATTTATAAACCACAAAGTCTAATTATCTGACCTGAAGATAAAAAGGGCAACATCCACAATTTTACACAAGATGTACACAATGTAGGCAATGGCATGTAGAAATAACCTTATATTACCTATATCAAATGCAATTCATTGAAAGGAAGGGGTCAGACGGCTATTGTAAAGCACTGAGTGGCCGGCAGCTCCCATCACCTGACCATAACAGCTGCACAGTAATTCATTGGCTGTCATTCCTGGTTCAGGGGAGGTGCTGACCACTCAGTGCTTTACAATGGATGGGAGTGTTGTCCACGTTATATGGCCTCCTGACCCCGGCCTAAGGTTGTAAACTGGATTTTGCATTTTTTGTTTTGTTTCGAATATTGTTTTTTAGACTCCATGTAATAATTTCCTTTACGTACATGAATATTACTACTATAATACTTCTGCCTATGTACAAAAGTACCATATTATACTATTTCAATGTTCAAGAATATACTACTTTAATATATAGGAATATGCAGCATTTTTCTTGGAATTGCTACTGGTACACGTTTTGTAATTTCTGCAGTAAGTCAGTAAATGTGACAAAACAGATTAGGACTTAGGAGAGCCAAAAAGCCATAGATTTCAAATGGCAATTTAAAAATGGTAAGATAAAGCACTCTTTCTTTCTTCTAAGTTTACTTATCTCCAAAGACTTTGAAGGACACAGACAAATGATTATTTTGTTTTCTAGCCTGGCAGCCGGTGAGAGACAGAATGAGATGATGCCTCTCTGCAATGCATCTTGCAAATAGCTCAACACTATGAACTAGGCACATTTTAAGCAAATCTAAAAGACTTCTGGAAAGTGAGAAAACTGCAGCCAGCTCCCTCACCTGTACTCCTCAGCCTCCTACATGTGTACTCATTCTGCTGTTCCAATTGAGACATTGAAAAATGAACATTTAGGTTAAGATCCCACAAAGATTTTTTGGGTGTTGCATATTTTTGCTGCTCAAAAAATGTAGCATCAGCAATGTGGATGGGATTCTTAGAAGTCCCAAGGCCATTGTGCGTTTTTTAGCAGTGTGAACTGATCTACGGTGCTTGTTTGAAATTTGCACTGTGTCAATTTCTGTTATGAGTAAGGCTGGTTTCACACTGGCATTTCCAAGTACTGCAGAAGATGCGCATATGCAAACGCATGTAAAAACACATGGATACGCATGCAAACGCAGCGTTTTTCTTATGCATATTCATCAGCAAACATTCAAAAAAACGCTGGGTATGCATGCATTTGTTTGCGTTTTTGCATGCACACACGTTTTTTTTCCACGCATTTCTTCAATAATTCTTCTGCGGCATCCGCACTGTTCTGCTAGGTTTTTTGACAGATCCTGCCCATAGGGAGTGGCTTCAGGGGAATGTATAAGTAGACCCTTCCCACTGGAAACAAAAGTCTGTCTTTGCAGCTGTTTACAGAGGCAAGATGGATCTGGGCTTTGAGAGCTTCTATGCGGATCTCGATTTATCTATGAATATGGCCATTTCTTTCACTGTTGATTGTGAAGAAGATCGTCGTAGAGAAAGACGGAGAAGAAGACGTAGTCGTTGTCATTTCTGGCAACACCCCTTAGTTGAAGTGCAATCCAGGAGACAGACATCTAGCAGTTTACCATGAGAAGGCCAGAAACCCTCTTTATACAGCTTGCTTGATGGGCTGGGATATGGGCGGGCAAAGGGAGGTACTGCTAATGTCTTTCTGGGCATGCACATTGTCTTATACGCATGCGTACCAAACGCAGGCATCCGCAAGTCCTTGCGTTCGATTGTGTATGCATAGAGAATAATGCATTGTTTATGTGCCATCGTACGCATGCAGACGCATGTGCTTTTATGAGCACCCAAAAAATGCAACATGTCTCCCAGCCGTGGAATTTCGACACGATGGTACACATACGCAGCCATACACATGCCAAAAATGTCTCTGCGCACGAATGCGCACTCCATGTTAAAGATACGTGTGCATTACGCTTGCGTTTTTGAGAAATTTTATCCGCAGCGCTTGCGAACGCCACTGTGAAACCACCCTAAGCTGAGTTTTATGTGTACATTTTTACATAGACTTGCATTCGAGAAAGAAAATCTGCAGATAAGTAACACAAGCCAACCGTATGCACAATACAAATTCTAATAATAATCTGCCCATGACAGTTTTAATATATTTTTGTCAAATCAAAATCCTAGGAAGTATCAAAACAAAGCAGCTTTATTTCGAACATTACATATAAAAAAAACAGACAAAATGTATAACATGATAAAAATGCCTTTGAAAAAATATACCCAAAAACACAATAAAAATCGCAAGTAACTTAATTTAAGCCATGTTCACACAATAAGTATTTGGTCAGTATTTTACATCAGTATTTACAAGCCAATCCCAGGAGTGGAACAATCAGAGGAATATTATAATAGAAAGACGTCACCACTTCTGTATTTTTTATCCACTCCTGGTTTTGGATTTTAAAAACTGATGTGAAAAACTGAACATGTGAACGTAGCCTTAGCCAATAGATGCAGAAATGATGCAGAAAACGTGTAAAATTAAAAGCTCACCCAATACTAATTGTCGGAACACAGCTTAAAGATCTTTCTCACCAAAAGACTCAAAGATAGTGGAAAAAGTAGGTGTTTTCCAGCTGCACAGAGCATATCAAAAGAGTGGCATGTTCATTTTGTGGGTGAATAGTAAAAGGATCATGTTCTAATGTTCTGAACTAGTGTTGCAGGTCTGCCACTCTATTAGAAACAAATGAGTCCTGCACACAGAGAACAAGTCTGTAAGAACATGTTCACACCGCCAACATATTTGGAGACAAAAAGCTAAATGCGACCAAAAACAACAGTACACTGCAGTAAAAAGTATTAAATGCAAGTGCAGTATAAAAAATAGTGTAACAAATACAGGGTACTTAGTCTATCCGTTTTTTTGCGCAAAAAAAGTTATATCAAGCCACGTCACTAACTTCAAAGTGTACCCATCTCTGACGCGGTCCTAACTTTTTGCGCAAAAAAACGGATAGACTAAGTACCCTGTATTTGTTACACTATTTTTTATACTGCACTTGCATTTAATACTTTTACTGCAGTGTACTGTTGTTTTTGGTCGCATTTAGCTTTTTGTCTCCAAATATGTTGGCGGTGTGAACATGTTCTTACAGACTTGTTCTCTGTGTGCAGGACTCATTTGTTTCTAATTAAGTTGCCTCTTGCTTTGCAAGAGATGGAGTCTCCGCCCCTCTCTGGGCCCTGCACACATAGAGCCCCGTCGCCTTCAGTCCATCTCAGACACAGGTCTTGCTGGCTCCTGCTCACTGGTAAGTATACACACTAGTCAGGTTTTTTAATACAACAGTTAGGACCGCGTCAGAGATGGGTACACTTTGAAGTTAGTGACGTGGCTTGATATAACATTTTTTGCGCAAAAAAATGGATAGACTAAGTACCCTGTATTTGTTACACTATTTTTTATACTGCACTTGCATTTAATACTTTTTACTGCAGTGTACTGTTGTTTTTGGTCGCATTTAGCTTTTTGTCATCCAGGTCTGCCACTCTGTATAGGGAGGCTGGGCAAAATAAGCATGAGCTCTTTGGATTTTGGAGGAATAAATCAGGATATGCTTAACCAGTATCTTCCATACATTAGGTGATTTAACAGTTTCCAGAAACCACTAGGGGCTGGCTGGCCCAGGGGGCAGGAGGTCAGACGCCTCCCAGGCCAGTGGTCAAGTAGCAGTCTTGGGGCTGCCCGGCCATCTGTCATGTTGGTCTGGGAGGCTGCTCTGCTTCTTAAGATCACTGCTTATGGGCCACTGCTGTGTGCTTGCCCCCAGGGCATAATTTGCCAGCCAGCTCCTGGAAAGCACACTGCTATATAACAGTGTTCCAGACAGTAGTAGATGGTATGGGTTTAATAATCTTCACACAAGGCTTCCAGAATAACATACATGACAGTCTGTTCACAGAATGTCTTCTCTTCTTACAGTCTTTCTCCCTACAAAGTGAATGTGTGATGCCCCAGAAGTTGGGTCGCCACAGTGGTGCTGCACCTACTCAACAGGTGTGGCTCACAGGTAAGATGGGAAAGCCCTGCTGAGACCACCACCACACACCCAACACTATCCAAGCTCCAGGCAAGGGAGATGCTGGGCAGAAGAGGCTCGCTGATAGAGCAGTCCCCATCTGCTGGCTTGAAGGGGGAGTAAGTCAAGGGAGTGGGGTTTGGAGTTAGTTGGAGTTGGAGAGAGAGAGAGGAAGGAGCAACATCAAGGCAAGATGGAGTAAGTTCTAGGGGAGTCAGGCAGCTGGGGAGAGAGCAGGATTCATGCATGGATGGTCGGCTGCTGATCGCCAGACCTGAGGTCCCAAATCTGCAGCTGGCTAGACGGCTGGGTAGAGGAATAAGCTGCACAGGGGTACTGGTTTGTGCATCTTAAGGACCAGCTGAGAAACCAGAGGTCACTGAACTTCAAGTGCATTGGCCACCAAGGTGGACTCACCCAGACAAAGGAACTTTAGAGGGTCAAGAGAACTTGCAAGGCAGTCACTCTTCGGACCCCCAGTCACTTGCTTTGGGACTTGAAACAATCAGGACACTAGAAAGGAAAGGAGTAGCAAAGTGTCAGACACCAAAGGGCAGCAAGGAAAGCCCTTATACTATATGTCTTAGTGAGGTAGACCCAGACTGCTTGTGAGCTGGCCAAGCTGCAACCTTGGAGAATACAGTACCCCGACTGGCTTGTCTCTGCACTAAACTGCAAGTAAAGGTGACTAGTAAGAACCCTCTGTGTCTGTCTACTGCTTCCTGCGCCTTTCTGCACCTCTGCACCAACTACAACCACCATCATCCATCACTTAGCACCTCTACACCCCAGGGGCCTGCTCCGTCTGAGGGCAGTACTCCATCAAGCTGCCATAAAACCTATCCTCTGGGGACCACTACAATAAGCAGCGCCGGTCATCACTGACCAGAAACCTCAGATGTCATCACAACAAATAATTCCCCTTAACAAACACCCTTTAACATGCTGGGTCAGGGCCATGGCTTCTGGGGAGGCCACCATAAATCTAAAGACTGTAGCCCCATAACATCTGAGTACCTTGGCCCTTGCAAACGATGCGTATGTACACAAAGCAGAATATTGTATTTTATCATGCAGTTTTGTGGTGGGAAGGGGTGAATCCTGAACTCGGTCAGTTCTCTCCACTGTCCTTCTGCTGCACATTAGAATTTGTTCTTGATCTGTCCTGGCTATTCTTCACTTCTGATAATCTCTTTTCTAGACTGGCAAGCCTCTGTAGCTTGACCCTGTTCAGGATACCCACACTTGTCTTTTTAGACACTGCTTCTTCTTTTGCAGAGAGACCAACACATATCTTCACAGTATCCTACTAGATACATCCTGTCTCCTTTAGCAGCCTTAAAGAGGACCTGTCACCCCCCTCGTGGATTACAAACTAAATGCAGCAATGAATGCAGCATGTATGCTGCATTCAGACAAGGGATCCCCCATGTGTTTGGCTGCTCTGCACCCTGAGATATAGCATTAGGAAAACTCAATTCTTTGGAGTCAGGAGGGCATTCTCTGGGGCATGAGTCAGCTCTATTCACGAGGGCCATTCCCGTCCCCTGCATCTCTGTGATGCCTCCTTCTCCTCGCCACCTCCCTCATGTCTGTGGAGCCATCCTTGCCTGTGCATGCGCCTCCTTGTGCTCATAGACGCAGGCGCAGAGCGAGGTATTGTGTGTTTTGGGACCG
Organism: Allobates femoralis; assembly: GCA_033576535.1. NCBI lineage: Eukaryota > Metazoa > Chordata > Amphibia > Anura > Aromobatidae > Allobates > Allobates femoralis. Next base: position 258,738,896 of record JARQOC010000002.1, read on the forward strand.
TGACCTGTCCCGCCTCCTGCCCCTGATGTCAGTGCCTTTGCCCACCCTGCTTTGTGTTATGCTGTATACATAGAGCAGGGCGGGAATCTGCAGCTTGCACAGTGGCTCTCTGCATGCAGGGTTTCAGTTAAGAAGAGAAACAAGAGGAGACAGGTCCTCATTAACTCCACAGTTGCTGGATGATTTGAAATACATTCCTACTTATCACACTCCCCCTCCCCCATTATTGTAATCTTGTCCCTGACATTTGTCATAATATTGGTTAGTCTACGGGCCCTTTCTTTGTTGCCAAAGGTCAATACCTCTAATTTTTCCCAGCTGCAGATGTCTCCTATACCAAGATCGTAGAATCACTGGTATGCTGTTTCAATTACTTCCCTCGTAGACCACTTGCTCCCCCATTATTGCACTCTGGGAACAAGATTAGTTTACATTCATGAATGTCGTGAGTGTCACTTTTTGATGGTAGGTGAAGCATGAAAGTGTGGTCTTCCTCATCTGAACTCTTAAGGTCACTGTCCACATCAGAAGCTTTGACCTTTGGTAGTGTCTTAGCTGGTCTTGATCAAAGTTTATCCACTTGTAGGATGTCTTGCTATGGTGGGAGGTAATCACAGGGTAGAAGCAAATTCTGATGTACTGTTCTTGTTTTACTGATTCCTGTTTCTAGTTTGACTTTATAAATTGAGCTGTCATCAGGCTTTCTCTTAATTAGTGTTAAGCAAACTTTTCTGAAGAAGGTTCACCAATCTAAAATTCAGCATGAACCTGGCCAATTTGGGATCGAAAACCGAAACACTTTGCTAAAAAGTCAGCAAACTTGGCTTTGTTTGGTAACTGTTTGGAAGCCTAAAATGGTCTTAAACATTCCTTGAAGGTTTGGGGCCAAAATAGTCACCGCAATACCTGGTTGATGATAACTCTACTAATCTATAGGTTACCTGAGTTCACAGCTATCGGGTCTATCAGTAACTTTTAACCTGGTGAATTTAATGGAGCTTTGAAAGAAAGTTCTTAAACTTCCTCAAGTTTCTAGGTGTTGAGTGAGATACCGGCAGGCTTGTGAACCTTTGGAAGAGTGCTAGATGTACCAATAGTTATGAAATCCAGGAACCTCCTTCACAAATTTCCTTTAAACATCCCTTTTAATTTTTTTTGTAGGGAGAAAACTTTTTTTATTGCAGAAGGTCAACAGTGTTTGAGTGTCACAGGCGTGTCAGGAGGCACGGATGAGGCTGTAGAGGCCACTCGCAGAAGGTCGCAGAGTCTGGCCAAAGTAGGTGGGACGTAGGCAAGGTGATGGACCGGGTACATAAGGGGAAAACCAGGAAGTAACAGTAGTAGATCAGTGGGTGCCGAACAGCAAAGACCAAGAGTAGACCAGTAGCTGCCGAGCAGTAAAGAATTGAAAAGAAAGAGAGACACTTCCCTGAAGGTTTCAGGTTCCCTGGAGGCGCAGAATCCTGCGAGGCCTAAGCCCCTGGAGAGAAAGCCCGCTCCAAAGCCCGTAAGTAAAAGGGAAAGGGAGAGACCGGGCAGCTGGTTCCAAGGAAAACGGCAGCGGTGACAAAGGACAACTGACAGGAGGAATCCTCTGATGTATGCCGTAGTCACATGGGTAGGAAAGAGCCTGGTGATCCCCTGCAATACAGGAACACTGGAAGGCTAGGCTGGGACCAGAGAGTCGGCTCTGAGGTGACCATAGCTACATGCCGGATCACAGACACACCGACGGGGAACTCAGATTCCAAGTCTGACCTCATAATACACGTGCAGGAGGTACAGCGACACATAGGACCCAGGCTTGCTACCCACACATAGGGAAAAGCCAAACAAGGATCCGAGTCGCCTCCCACACAGCACACCGGGAGAAGAGAAGTGCAGTGAAACCTGAATGGTATCAGGAGGAGAAGGGTCTGAAGCAGGAACCGGGCTGCAGTAGGGCTGGCTGAAAGCACGGGGTTAACTTAGGTGCTATATATATATATATATACTGTATATATACAGTAGATGCAGATGCATATATATATATATATATAATATATATATATATATATATATATATATATTGTTGCATCTACTATACATACAGTATATATATATAGTATATATATATATGCATCTACTGTATATATACAGTATATATATATGATGCATCTATAGATATGATGCATCTATATATATATCCACAAGTAATAGATGCATCATATCTATAGATGCATCATGTATATTGTGGCAAGACGACTCGCTCGGCTGCATTCAGACGTAGACACAGGAATGTGTTTGGGCTGCAGGTTTATTGATACAGCATAAACCCAGCAGAATTGGGCACAAATCAAAGGAGCCTCACTGGCTTGCAAGGTAGAACAAAACAAAAAAAAAACAAAATGAGTAAACACAGTCCGTATGTGTTCAGGTCCGTCTGTACTGACTGGCTGCAAACTGCAGCTACTGCTCAGCTCAGCTTCACAGTCTGGAGCCTCTCCACATCCGTCTCCCTAACCCAAGAAAAAAAAAACAGCCTTGTGCTTTTACTGTGGCTCAGCCACACCCTCAGGGAAGGTAGGGGGAATGACCTCCCGCCCTCTTAGTCATTCCCCTAAAACCACACACCCTTTTGAGATTAACCCCACAACACACAACATGCTGGGTAGATTTTATAGGTTTTAGGTCACACAGGCTAGTAGCCTGAGTGACACAAACCTCCCCTCAACTACACGGCCAGTGACCGCGTCACACATTCCCCCCCCTCTGCCCAAAGCCAGGGGTTTGGGCACCTACCGACACCAGGCAGGGAAGTCTAAAGAGGGCATCAGCATTTCTGTGCAACTTCCCCGGCCCATGCTCCACCTGAAAGTCGAAGTCCTGAAGGGCCAGGAACCACCTAGTGACCCTGGCATTGTGTCCCCGCTTTTCCCTAAGCCATCTCAATGGGGCATGGTCTGACACCAATTTAAACCTCCGGCCCAGCAGGTAATACCTCAGGGTATCAACGGCCCACTTTATGGCTAGACACTCCTTCTCCACCACTGCATAGTGCGTCTCACAGGATGAAAGCTTGCGGCTCAGATAGAGAACGGGATGCTCTTCCCCATTTATCTCTTGGGACAGCACGGCTCCCAACCCCACCTCCGAAGCGTCGGTCTGGACCACAAACTCCTTTGTAAAGTCTGATGCGACCAGGACCGGCTGTTCGCACAGTGCTACCTTCAACTGCTGGAATGCGGCCTCTGTTTCCTCCGTCCATTTAACCATGGTAGATCTGGTGCCTTTTAGGAGATCTGTCAGTGGCGCAGCCATCATGGCAAAATTCGGGAAAAAACGCCGGTAGTATCCCACCAAACCAAGGAATGCTCTCACTTGTTTCTTGGCGAGCGGTCGTGGCCAGGTCTGGATTGCCTCCACTTTCTTGACTTGTGGCTTTATCTCACCTCCGACGACATAGACCAAGTATTTGGCCTCCTCCTTCCCGATGGCACATTTCCTTGGATTTATAGTAAATCCCGCCTTCCCAAGAGCATCCAAAATGGCCTGCAGTTTCGGAAGATGACTAGCCCAGTCTGAGCTAAAGACTACGATGTCATCGAGGTAGGCGGCTGCATACTTCTTGTGGGGGGCTAGGACACGATCCATAGCCCTTTGGAAGGTGGCTGGAGCCCCTGGAGTCCGAACGGCATCCGGGTATACTGAAAACATCCATCCGGTGTTGAGAAAGCAGTTTTCTCCTTAGCCGTCTGGGACATGGGGATCTGCCAATAACCCTTTGTCAAGTCAAGAGTGGTGATGTATCTCGCTGGTCCAAGCCTCTCGATTAGTTCGTCGACACGGGGCATCGGATATGCGTCACACTTGGACACCTCATTCAGCCGACGGTAGTCGTTACAGAACCTCCACTCCCCGTTGGGTTTTGGCACAGGAACGATAGAGGAATCGAAGAGCGGGTGGTCAAGCCCTATGACCCCGAGGTCTAACATCCTCTTCACCTCGGCCGCGATCACCTCCCGACGTGCTTCCGGAATCTGATATGGCTTTAGATTCACTCTCACCTGTGGATCCATGAGCACATCATGTTCTATCACCTGAGTATGCCCCGGCAATTCCGAGAATAGCTCCCGGTTCCGCTGTAGTAGCTCTTGACACTGTTGCTTCTGGGCTGGCGAAATGGTCTCTGCAATAGTGACTTCCTCCACCCTGCCTCCAGGAGCAGCCTCCAAGCAAGAAGTTCCTGCAGGTTCCCGGTCCTGGTACGGCTTGAGCAAGTTCACGTGGTATACTTGATACACCTTTCTGCGGCCGGGCTGGTGGACCTTATAATTAACGTAACTGATTTTTTCCACCACCTTGTATGGCCCTTGCCATATGGCCAGGAACTTGCTTTCGACGGTGGGGATAAGCACCAACACACGGTCCCCGGGCTGGAACTGTCTTAGTCTCGCCGATCGGTTATACACCCTAGCCTGGGCTTCTTGTGCCCGGAGGAGATGTTCTTTCACAATGGGCATCACCTGTGCCATTCTTTCTTGTAGCTGGGCAACATGTTCAATGATACTCCGATGCGGCGTGGCTTCCGCCTCCCAGGTTTCCTTGGCGATGTTGAGGAGACCTCTTGGATGTCGCCCATATAGAAGCTCAAACGGTGAAAAACCCGTGGAGGCTTGCAGAACTTCTCTGATGGAAAAGAGTAGGAATGGGAGCAGATAGTCCCAGTCTCGCCCGTCTTTTTTCCACTGCTTTCCTAAGCATCGCCTTTAAGGTCTTGTTGAACCGTTCCACCAGACCATTCGTCTGCGGGTGATAAACTGAGGTCCGAATCTGGGCTATCCGGAGGACTCTACAAAGCTCCTTCATCACTTTGCTCATGAAGGGGGTTTCCTGATCAGTCAGAATCTCCTTGGCAGCCTTGTTCGCGCAAAGCTATGGACCAGCTCTCGAGCTATGGTTTTGCTGGACGAGTTCCTTAGGGGTACTGCTTCGGGGTACCGGGTCGCATAGTCCATGATCACCAGGATGTATTGATGTCCCCGAGCAGACTTCACTAAGGGTTCCACCAGGTCCATGGCAATCCTCTCAAACGGAACCTCTATCACCGGTAGTGGAACTAAGGGGCTTTGGAAGTGGGGCGAGGGAGCAGTTATTTGGCAGGAGGGGCAGGACCTGCAAAAATTGAGAATTTCCCGGTAGCACCCCGGCCAGTAAAATCTCCTCAAAATCCTCTCCTGCGTTTTTTCGACCCCTAGGTGTCCCCCCCAGAACATGTGAGTGAGCCATGTCTAACACTCTCCTTCTGTATGGCCTCGGCACTAACAGCTGTTCTACTGTTTCACCGCCCCTTAGTTTAGCCACCCAGTATAGCAACTCCCCCTGCACTGTAAAATTGGGGAATCTGGTATCGGCCCCCGGCTCTTGGGCAACCCCATTACATACAGTAACCTGGTCAAACGCCCCCTTTAGAGTCAAGTCCCGAATTTGATCAATCCCAAAGTTGTTGCCAGATACGTCTAACTCAGGTACGTCCTCCATCTCAGTCTCCGCCTCGCCCTCATCGCCGGCAAGGACACACAAAGGAAACTCCTTCCCATGAGGCTTTATCGGGGCTTCTTCTCCAAGGACCTGGTTTCTGCGCATGCCACTAAGTCCAGTTCCTCTCCCCCACAAGTCCCAGAACAAGGGAAAGTCACGGCCCAGTATAATGGGATGTATCAGGTCCTTGACCACCCCACGGTCACTCTGGCTACGAGATAGTTCTTGGCGTCCCCATGTATACAGTGGACACCCATGGTTCTGGCCGCGATCAGCTGATGGGGTAGGGTAGCACTAATCAAGGTCACCAGACTTCCAGAGTCCAACAGTCCCAGGACCCTGACTCTATCCACAGACACGTCACACACCTGTGGTCCCTCCCTGGATTATCCATCCACTCTACAGGCCGGATAGGCATAATAAGAGCACCATCTGCCCAGGCTGCAGTCCATTGGCTCAGGGAACGTAGGGCACCTAGCGGCAATGTGCCTAGGGTTATGACACCGCCAACAAATCACCTCCGCCCTAGCAGACTTTGCTGGCCCATCAGTGGAACTGGGATGCCCTCCGTTTGCGGCTTTAGCCCCCTTACGTGGTGTTACTGCCCCCGTTTGGGTGCCCCAATACGGGGAGTACATTAGGTCCGTTTTCCCAGGGACTTTTCCACCACCTGGTACCTCTCTACCAAGCCCATAAGGTCATCTGCGTTCCGAGGGTCTTCCTGGGCAACCCAGGTCTGAATCGGACGGGGCAGGGAATGAATAAACCTGTCCATCATCACCCGTTCCACCATCTGGGCAGGAGTGGCAGACTCGGGCTGTAGCCATTTCTGGACTAAATGTAATAAGTCAAACATCTGTGAGCGAGGGGGTTTGCCGCCCGCGTACGCCCAGTGGTGGACTCTTTGCGCTCTGACCGCCATAGACACTCCGGATCGCGCCAATATCTCTGCCTTCAATTTAGGGTACTCCTGTGCATCCTGAAGTGCCTGGTCATAGTAGACCTTCTGAGGTTCACCGGTTAAATAGGGGGCCAGCATCTCCACCCACTGCTGTGGTGGCAACTTCTCCCGCTCAGCTACCCTCTCAAACACTGACAAGAACGCCTCAACATCATCCCCTGGGGTCATCTTTTGCATCGCCCCCCTAACGGCCTTCCTGACGTGCGAGTCATCAGTCGACTGTGGGGGTAGGGCGGACGCTCTGCTCTGGATGGCGTCAGCGAGAAGCTGCATCTGCTGCTGCTGCTGCTGGTGGTGTTGCTCCTGTGCTTTCTGCTGCAACTGGATCTGTTGTAGCAACAACTTGGTCATTTCTTGGTGCTGCTGTTGCTCTGCACATGTTGTAGGTGCTGTTGCTGCTGGCTCTGCAGCAGGTGTTGGAGGACCTCCTTCATGCTGCCAGGCTTCTCTTAGCTGCAAAGAGACAAGAAACAGGAGGGGCACTCCAATGGGTACTACCCGATGGTAAAAAGGGGGGGGGGGGGGTAGGTTTACAATAACCTTTCCCGGTTGTACCGCCCGTACAACCAGGATCTCCAGCCTGTGGTGTATTGTGCTCACCAAGCAGAGCCCAGCACTTCCAGGATGGCCGGATCACGTGACTGTGACATAATCCAAGGTCCTTCAGCCTTCTGCTCCCAGCGGTCTCCTCTTATGCAGCTCTGTGACTATTCCTGTTTCTTAAAGCAAATACATGGGTTCCTGAGGAGCATTGCCCACATTCTCCACCAAGTGTGGCAAGACGACTCGCTCGGCTGCATTCAGACATAGACACAGGAATGTGTTTGGGCTGCAGGTTTATTGATACAGCATAAACCCAGCAGAATTGGGCTCAAAACAAAGGAGCCTCACTTGCTTGCAAGGTAAAACAAAAACAAAAAAAAAAAAAAGAGTAAACACAGTCCGTATGTGTACAGGTCTGTCTGTACTGACTGGCTGCAAACTGCAGCTACTGCTCAGCTCAGCTCCACAGTCTGGAGCCTCTCCACATCAGTCTCCCTAACCCAAGAAAAAAAAACAGCCTTGTGCTTTTACTGTGGCTCAGCCACACCCTAAGGGGAGGTAGGGGGAATGACCTCCCGCCCTCTTATGGTGGGTTTACACGTCGCGATATCGGCGTCCAACTCCGACCCAACTCCGACCAAAAGTCACGTGGTTCGGGAGTTGGACCCGATATCGTTCGCGCGTTGTACGGTTTGAACGTACAATGCGATGCTGGAACGATGCCAAAACGATATTGGGGTTGAATGAGCGTGCTATTCAACCGCCCGATATCGGATGGCCGTTGTAGCCACATCGTCCCGTGTGACAGCCCAACTACGATGTGTACGCCCACGTCACCATTCACTCCCATGTTAACTGGTCGTTCCTGGGTTGGGGGGCGTACACATTGTCGGGACGTTGTATCCCGATATCGGGCTGTCTAAACCGGCGATGCGATGGCCGGAAAAGCGCGCTCAAAAAGCGCGCTCCCGCGTCATTCCCCTAAAACCACACACCCTTTTGAGATTAACCCCACAACACATAACATGCTGGGTAGCTTTTACAGGTTTTAGGTCACACAGGCTAGCAACCTGCGTGACACATACCTCCCCTCAAGTACACGGCCAGTGACCGCGTCACAATATATATATATATATATATATATACACTGTATATATACAGTAGATGCATATATATATATAGATATGTGCATGTATATATATATATATATATTGTATATATATATATAGATGCACATATGAAATATGCCTATACAAACTGAAAATATATGTATGTGTGTGTAATCCATATATATATATATATGTGGATTACACACACATATATATGTGCATTTTTGGGAGGTGGGCGCCGATACTCAACTTCTGAAGACGCTGCCGATCGTTGCCTAGCGTCCTCCCGCCGCACTGCGCATGCGCGGGCCGGAAATGATGCGGTCGCCGCCACCCGCGTCATAAAAAGCGGGGCGGGAAGATTCAAATCGGCACCCCCGCTCTTCAAAACAATAATGCCGCCCATTGGGGCGTTATGAAAGCAGCGAGGCGGGGGGAGCGCGGCACTGGAGACACCGCCCCACTGACAAAAATGCCCCACTGTCACAAATCTAGTAAGTTTATAAAGGGTTTTCTTTAGCTTATATAAAGCCATATTAGGTCAGGCAGGGATGGTTAGGGAACTAGTTGGAGGCTGCAGGGGCAGGTAGTGATAGTTTAGGGGGCATAGATGAGGTGACAGGTTCCCTTTAACTTTTTCTTTTGCAAGTGCAGGCTTTCTTTTTGGAAAATATCTTGTTTTCCTGTTACATTACTTTTTCCTCCTGTCCGTGGATTGCCCTCTAGCCTTTTTCAACAGTGCAGATGAATTGGTGAGATGAAAAAAAAAAATATATTTTTTTTTTCTCCTCCAAATATGTCTGCCTTCAATGTTCCCAATCACAAGCCCAAGTGTTATCTGTGGCAAAGGGATGTGTACGTCGGGTGCCTTCTGCAGCCCACCCCATGGAGAGATTGATGAGGAGCTTATGGCAACAGGACTAAGAAAACAATGATATCCCTTAAGCCAGAGGTCCCCAACTCCAGGCCTCAAGGCCCACCAACAGTGCAGGTTTTCAGGATCTCCTTAGTATTGCAAAGGGGTTGGAATCATGACCTGTGCAGATGATCACATTAGCACCTGTGCAATATTAAGGAAATCCTGAAAACCTACACTGTTGGCGGGCCTTGAGGCCTGGAGTTGGGGACCTCTGCCTTAAGCAATTGGGTCCTGGAGCTGGAAGAGGCGGGACCCTAAGCAAAGAAAAGAAGCATCATTGCAGAAACTGGTGCCATCTTGGGAATGCTGTTCAGAGGAACACCACCATGCTACAGTGTGCATGCAGTCTGGACATTAATTCAACCCAAGAGATGACTGCTCTGGAGGAGATTATTTTCCTCACTACCCCACAGACTAAGAGTGCTTCACCACTACTGGGTCAGCTCGGAGAGGAAAAGAAGATGCTCTCATATTGCGCACCCCTCTTTGGCCTAGATCTGCAGTGAGGTCCGGATCTAGTGGTGTCCCAATACCAAGAGTTGTCCCCAGAACAAAGCTCAGGATGTGAGCTGTTTCCTATGCCATCTGAGACCGTGAAATCCAGAAGTTGGAGGGAGGACCCTGTTGCCTTCCTGGCCTTACCAAACCTGCAGATCTGGAGTTTGAGAGGAATGGAGGTAGTATTGCCAGAGGCACCTTCATGAAAGGAAAGGGCTGCATGAGGTGATATGCTTTGAAGGTAAGTTGGATCACCACCAAAGAATATGTCAAAAAGATTGAGCAGGAGGCCAAAATGGAGATGATTGAGCATTGGCTGCTGGCCAGGCCTGACAATGGGAGCCAACCAGCTTGAGTGAAACTCACAGGAGCCAGAGAGCTTGTCTTCCAGTTTGTGCTAGAGGGGGTGGCCATCCCTAAACTCCTCTACCCTCTTCTTCAGTGGAGGTCCTGAAGGGTGTGCTGTGGGACAAGTGTTGGAGAATGCCCTTGGAGGAGTAACCCCTGTCACCCCCTAGAGACTAGCTGTGAGCGACCTACAATAAAGAACTAGAACATCCCCTGCCAGGACCATGCATCGTGCAAGATGTAAAGTTGCAGGCTGATAGCTTTGCCGTTAGTCCTGGAGTTGCCCTGTTGGCCAGATAAGGACTATTTGATTTAATTTTTGACAGGAGCAAGGCCTGTTTGTTTGCCTCGTGGCTAGGTAGGACTAATTGTATTTTTCTCCTTCCCCTGTTTTGCACTTGATGTTATTTCTCCTGCTGGATTAGTGGGATTTCAGCCTTCATGATATGCCTCAAAGCCCTAAATAGACTGTGCCCTTAATGGTCTGTAACCCTTTATCTTGATGTTCTGTGCCCCATTTTAATGGACTCTGACAATTCTTGTGGGACCTTCTGAGTGTTATGTACTGTTTTCTGAAAAGGAGAAAAGTCAGAAGACCAGTTGGGTCATTTGTTTGCGATGTTCAAGAACTGTGTCCAGTAGAAGGACTCTTTCACATGCTGATGCTCCCTGTGTTGTACTACTGCCAAATCAAAGAATGGAGTCCAATGGCCATGCGAGCCTCTGTGGACTTTGTGCTCCTGTTAGCTTATTAGTCTTTTTTGGTTGTTGTCCTGAGGAAGAAGTGAAGACTCACTTCGAAACGCATAGAGAATTAAGCCACCACTCGTTTCATACACCTTCCTGGATTATTTATCTCACGTCAGCGCGGGACTCTTCGTCCACTTATATATCCATTTTCCTTAATGTATGCTTTTGGGGATTATTATTATTATTTATTTATATAGCGCCATTATATTCCATATTTACATGCTAAAAGGGCAGACTAGGACAAGTAACATAGTAACAATACAAGTAACAATAAATGTTGACAATTCGGTTATACAGATTCAAGAGGGGAGAAATCCTGTCCGCGAGGGCTCACAGTCTATGAGGGGCGGGTGGGGATACAGTAGGAGGGGGAAATTCCAATCGTGAGGCGGTGTGGTGGACTGGGTCTTATTGCAGGTGGTGGGTTTGGCGGAAGAGGTGGGTCTTCAGGCTTCTTTTGAAGGTTCCCAGGCTAGGAGAATGTCTGATGTGTTGGGGCAGTGAGTTCCAGAGTATGGGTGAAGCACGGGAGAAATCCTGTATGCGGTTGTGCGAAGAGGAGATGAGGGAGGAGTAGAGGAGAAGCTCTTGGGAGGATCGCAGGTTGCGTGAGGGTAGGTATCGGGAGACCATGCCAGAGATGTATGGAGGGGACAGGTTGTGAATGGCTTTGTATGTCATGGATAATGTTTTAAACCAGGATCTCTTGGGAAGTAGGGAGCCATTGAAGGGCTTTGCAGAGGGGGGAGACAGGGGAGTAGCAGGAAGACAGATGGATTAGGCGGGCAGCGGAGTTCAGGATAGATTGAAGAGGTGCAAGGGAGGTATTGGGGAGGCCGGTGAGCAGGAGGTTGCAGTAGTCGAGGCAGGAGATAATGAGAGCGTGAATAAGGGTTTTAGCAGTGTCGTGGTCAAGGAAAGTGCGAATCCTATAGATGTTTTTGAGCTGGAGTTGGCAGGAAGTGGCGAGGGCCTGGATGTGGGGCTTGAAGGAGAGGGAAGAGTCAAGGATAACCCCGAGGCACTTGGCATGGGGGACTGGGGAGAGAGAGCAGTCGTTGCCGACAATGGATAGGTCAGGTAGTGAGGGAGAGCGTCTTGGGGGGAAGACTATGAACTCGGTTTTGTCCATGTTCAGCTTAAGGAAGCGAGCAGAGAAGAAGGATGAGATGCGGACAGGCAGTGTGGAATTTTGGATAGAAGGGAGGCGATGTCTGGACAAGACAGGTAGATTTGCGTGTCGTCGGCGTAGAGGTGGTATTGGAGGCCACGGGACTCAATGAGTTGCCCTAGGCCGAGAGTGTAGATTGAGAACAGTAATGGTCCAAGAACCGAGCCCTTGGGGACCCCAACAGATAGGGGGTAGGGCGAGGAGGATGTGTGGGAGTGGGTGACGCTGAAGGTGCGGTCCGTTAAGTATGAGGAGATCCAAGAGAGGGCAAGGTCCGTGATGCCAAGAGATTCCAGGATCTGTAGTAGAAGGGAGTGGTCAACAGTGTCGAAGGTGGCAAATAGGTTGAGGAGGAGGAGAACAGAGTAGTGGCGCTTGCTTTTGGCAGTGAGTAGGTCGTTGGTGACTTTGGTCAGGGCTGTTTCAGTGGAGTGGAGGGGTCGGAAGCCAGATTGCAGGCGGTCAAAGAGGGAGTAGGAGGAGAGGTGAGAGGACAGCTCAGAGTAGACATGCTGTTCAAGTAGTTTAGAGACGAAAGGGAGGAGAGATATAGGGCGGTAGTTGGAGACAGTTGTGTGGTCGAGGGAGGGTTTTTTGAGGATGAGTGTGATCAAGGCGTGTTTGAAGGCTGAGGGGAAGGTGCCAATGGTAAGTGATAGGTTGAAAAGATGAGTTAGGGCTGGGATGATAACGGAGGTGAGGTTGGGAATGAGGTGGGATGGGAGCGGGTCGTGGGCGCTGGTGGTGAGGTGTGATTTTGACAGGAGGGAGGAGAGCTGGTCTTCAGTTATGGGGGGGAAGCAGTTGATGGAAGGAGCGGGCAGTATAGGCGAGAGGGGAGGCTGTGGGGACAGTGGATCAAAGCTGCCTCTGATTCTGTCAATCTTTTCTTTGAAGAAGGAGGCAAAGTCTTCTGCAGAGATAAGGGGAGAGGGAGGGGGAGCAGGCGGGCGGAGTAAGGAATTGAAGGTTTTGAAAAGTTGCTTGGGATTGTGGGACAGGGAGGTTATTAGGGATGAGAAGAAGGTTTGTTTGGCGGTAGCAACACGTCTTGAAGGCGATGAGGGACTGTTTGAACAGCGCAAAGTGCTCAGTGGAACGTGATTTCTTTCCATCGCCTCTCGGCGACCCTGGATGCCCATCTCAGGTCTTTAGTGAGGGTAGTGTGCCAGGGTTGCCTATTAGTGAGTGGAGCGTGGTATGTGAGGGGGACTGCTAGGTCGAGAGCCTTGGTTAATGTGGTGTTGTAGAGAGTGGTGGCAGTGTCTGTGTCACATATAGATGTTATGTTGGCAAGAGGGAGGAGGGATCCTCAGCAGGAGAACACAGTGAAAATACGCTGCTTCCAGAATCCTGATCGTGGGTTCGGACACTGCGTTCTCCCGCCCAGGACATTTGTGTGTCTGCAAGAGAAAACAAACTGCTTTCAGAGTGAAGCGTGTCATGATTGTGAGCACTAAGTTTAAGAGTTACGTGGCGCCCCACCATGTAGGTGCCACAAAAGGGGAATTACACTCAGAAAAGTGGTGTAGTCACCACACTGCAATTGGAACTTACGGTCGCTAGGTGGAAACCTAGAGTTAACACCCACACACTAGATTAGTAGATGGGAGGGACCCCGGGAGGAGATATAGTGGCCTCTAGGGGGAACTAGGGAGTTCAGTTCACTTAGTCCATTGGAAGAGTTGGAGTGAGAGAAAGCCAGGCAGCCAGCCTGGAGGGAGCAAGGAGGGTCCCCTCGGCTGAGGGGCCCATGTCAGATCAGATCCTAGAGAGAAAGAAAGAGAGAAAAGGTAGGTCAGCAGCGAGCTCACTCTAAGAAGGGGATTGAGTAACAGAAGAGTTTGCCCCAAAGGAAGAAACCGGGTACCGGAGCCCACAACTGTGAGTTCCTACATGAGAATCTGAAGAACAGGGATATTATAGATACGGCCTCGACTCCTAAAGACCCCAAAAGAGGGGAATCATTCCTGCAGTTGGATCCTGCGAAGAACAAGTAAAAGGTTCACCCGACGGGTACAAGGGAGAGGAGACTAGAAAAGCAGCAGGAGGTCCGATCATCTTTTAGAGTCAGACTTCACTGCCACTGGGAGGCAAGGAAAGAAAGGAACAAGAAAGGAACACAAGGAGGGATCCATCTAACAGCCAGAAATTCCAATTGCAGCATCCATAGCATTTGCCATTATACCATCTACTGCACTGCTGAACTGTATGATTTTGGAGAAGTTTCAGTAAAAGTACCAGGTGAAGTGAAACCCTGACTCTGCTGCATCCTTTCCTTTATAAACTGTTTTCTTACAGCATCGCTGCCCCGGTGGTCCAGTTCCGCCTGCGAGGGACTAATCCATCTAAGCTGCAATACCATCGACCACTGGAGGACTGTGACGGCGCTGCTGAGCATCACCAGACACTGCAGGTGGCGTCACGATGACAAACTTTGTACATAATCCCTGTAAATAAATCCCCTTATTTAATTGACCACCAGGGCCACGGCCTCGGGCAAGCAACCCGTGACATCCCAAGAGACCCGAAACCGCCCGAGAGCTGAGTACCCGAGCCCTGGGTGCACGTCATTTACACTTTACAGGCAAGAGACAGAGAGAGAGAGAAAAAGAAAAAGAAAGAGACCCTAGCTGAACATAACAGGATGTGTGATAATATATAATCTTCTGCAAGATATTTTAAAATTCCCTATTACAATCTCATGTTACATATTACTTTCATCATGGTAGGTTTAACTATCGCCTCATTAATTTTAAATAAATTCCAAATGAAGCAGCCACCTTCCATTATGAATTTAACTCTGCTGTGACTTCTCTGGTTTGGGTGCATGTTCTCTTGTAAGAAGATGCCCATCATTCTGTTCATTAGTGTCTAGCAACAATTGCACTAGGCTTAATAATTCACATCAGATCTTCTGACTGCTGCATATTATTTGTTACCACCTGTACAGTCAGAAGCCTGGAGAGTTATACCAGCTGCCAATCTACAATTTCCAGAGGATCCGCTGTTGACAATACATTGACTAGTGATGGGTTCTTTGTAGAATAGTTGTTTTATTCTTGGATTGTTGGATTGTGCCATATCTATCTATCTATCTATCTATCTATCTATCTATCTATCTATCTATCTATCTATCTATCCACAAGTAGTGCAGTAGCACACTGTATGTGCTATAGATATATACAAATGAGGCGCCCCCAGGCCGTGGGGTGCTCGGGGCCGGGCCGGGGCCTTCTCTCTGGGATCACGGTAGTCAGGACTCGGTCCCGTGGCCTGGGCTCAGTCCGAAAGGGAAGGGGTTATTTACAGGGGATTTTGTCATGACACCACCCGGGGTATGTAGTCAGTGGAGACCACTGCTGCTGTATTCCTGCTGGGGATGGTGATTTAGGGCAGCATGGATGGTAAGCCCTCCTCGGGTAGGGCTGAGTGTCCCCAGGGCAGGTGTAGTGTAAAGGGGCTGTGTACTCTGGATGCTTCACTTACTTCAGTGCTGCACCTTCTCCAGTCAGCACGTAGGGACAGCAGGGATGCGGCTACGCAGGTAGAGATCTCTGCAGCGGCGCTGGAAAGAACAGTCTCAGGCAATGGTGAGCTTACCGGGTGCCTTACTGAAGTTCTTTTAGCAGCACGTTACAAGTCACTGTTCTCACAGTCACAGTTCTTACAAGTTAGCACTGCTCCGGGCACCCGGGTTCTGCTGCAGCTTAGACGGTTCCTCTGCGTTTCCTCCCTAAAGTTCCTTTCAGGCCCTGCTTGTCTCTCTCTCTGTCCTCACTCACGGGTTTGGTCTGGCCATCACAGGCTTTTGTGTGATGAGTCCCTCTGTCTCAGGGTCACTAACCCTAGTGCGATGGCTGTGTTCCTAGACCATGGTGGTAGGTAGGCTGCAGTTCATTGAGTACCTGCCCCATGCCGATGTGTCTCGTGTTTGGGGTCTTTGAGTCTCCCTGGTCACTTCAACATGGCCGGCTCTCTGGCTGTCCTTTGCCTAGCCCTCCAGTGACCCAGGTATAATGTGGGCTCACCAGACTCCTTCTGTCTCACTTTGGGGTGTTGTTGCTTTTGGCTTCTTTCCCTCGCCTCTGGCTATGAAGTGAGCTTTCTTCTCTAGGAAATCTGCCTCTAGGGTTCTGCGTCCTCCGGGTAACCTCTCCTCCAGGGAAAAATGTGCCTCAATTTGGTGTTCTGACAGACCATTCACTCTCTTCTGCTCTTAACTGCCTCAACGTTTTCTTCTCTAACTGTGTGTTCCTGTGTATTATTTGCAGTCTCTCCACCCACTTGTTCAGCTATTCTTTCTCTCCTCCCACACTGCTCTTAACCCCTGCTACCCCTTGCCTAACCTAAAGTCCTAGGCATAGGGTCAGTGTGTGTCAGTGTGTGGGTGGGTTTCCTGAGGTCAACCGTCTTTGTCGCCTGACTGCAGTTGACCCCTGTGGCTGCCCTGGTCGCATGGGCGCCACACAAACCTTTAATATGTATATATGAATTTGGAACTGCATTCTGCCATTTAGACTGTCCTTGTAAGATGAGTGTATTTAGGACTTTAAAGGTAGTGATTGCCTCTTAACTTGGTTGTGAATGCCTCCAATGAATTTAAGAGTATGTAAGAATACGCTGAGATCTTGGAGCTTTCCAAAAACTCAAAACTTCTCAAAAATGCAGTATGAACTCACTCTTAAATCTCCAATTTTAAGGATATGTGGCGCCCTGCTAATGCAAGCCCGTACACCCATAAAAGAGGTGTAAGTACTCCAGCTGACAAGTGAAGTCCGGGCCCTAGCAAAAAAGGGAGATCCTCAGAGTGGAGCGTCCATACTCCAGGGGATACTCCAGTCCACCCAGGGGAACCCCGGGCCCTAGGAACTGGACAAAGTCTAGCTTTGCAGTCGGCAACCGGCGCTGTGGCTTGTTCATCAGCTGCAGCACCCTGCCACCAGAGAGGTCTGCCTGCTTCCTCACCAATGAGGGAGGGGACTCCCGGTATTACCTACACAGAGCTACTGGGTATAGATCGATCCAAAGTGGGGAAGAACGGACATGGGTTAGTTAACGAAGGTACACCAAGGGTTCCACCATACCACCTGGGATCCACTTGCAGCGACCCATTAAGCTACCTGTCTTTGTAACATCTAAAGTGCTGAGCCGTGAACTGGAACTGATGCTGCTACAACTTTTCCAGTAAAGTACCTGGGAGAAAGTGCCTCTGCCTGTGTTTCCTTTTGCATGAACTTGTTCCCTTTGCAGGAACACTGCCCCAGAGGTCCAGCCCTACCTGTAGGGAACTTTGCCAACTAGCCGCATTACTATCTACCTCCAGCGGACTGTGGCTGCGCTGGTGACCCATCACCAGACACTACAGGTGGCGTCATAAGACAAAAGCTCTAATCCCCTGTAAATATATCCCCTTTTTGAAGTGTCACCAAGGACACGGGATCAGGCGCGGCCACCACTCCCCGTGACACAGGAGCAATAACCCCTTGGAGCCTGATACCTGAGTACCTCAAAGCCTGGGGCTCGACATATCTTTCTGGCATCACAAACAGGATCTCGTGCCCAGTATTACTGGGTACTGTGCGCCTTGGACTTGTGCTTTGAAACAAACTTTTTCTGCCATTGCTTGGCGCCAAAAATGGGTTCCCATTATAACTGCAGGAGGACTCAAGATGGCGCCGATGTAGCGACCGGTGGTAAGGCCGCGGGTGTGTGTGTATGATCTTTCTCAACAGAATCCCCATACTCAGATTTAACCGGTAGTAACATTTCTTTACTGTAAAACATGTCTATAACACAGTCAACTGATCTAGCTGCACACATGTATATGGTGGGGTCTCTGGATCTTCACTTCTTCCGGGTACGCAGCTAAGAAAGCTAGCAAAGAAAAAAACACAACAATGGAGATATCTTTCCCTAACTTTCCCTAAAATCACGTACCAGTCTATCACAGAAGAAGGTGTCGCTCCCACGTAGCAGGCCTGGGGATCTCACGATGACGGGTCCCGGTGCAGCGCTGAAGGGGGAAACTCCTCAGTCTTCTTCTGTGGTCTCCTTCCGCAGGTAACAGAATCTTTCTTTGTTAGTCTCTCCCAGTCTCAGGGCACACCGAGCAGCAGACGGGAGCCCACAGCAGCACAGAAGTCTCTCTCAGTCTCGGGGCAAACCGATGAGCAGAAGGGAGATCACAGTAGCACAGATGGCTCCCTTATGTCAGTCACAGCCCCTGCAAATGTAATCCAGTGGCAATGTCCTGAATTCCGGAGGCAATGTCCTGAATTTGAGTGGGACCCTCGGTAAGGCAAGGTCCTGCAGACCGGGGGTTGCAGCAACGATCTTCACAGGGTATTTCTTCCCAAGAATCTGGCTGCAAAAGAGCCCTATGTCTGTCCTGGCTGCGCTCTCTGGATCTGCACTGTTTTTCTGCTTTCACTTCCTGGGTAAACAACAGAGATGGTGGGGGCTTTCCACCCTCTGTGATTGTACAGTCCACTGATGCCCCCTGGTGGACAAGTGCGGACTGTGCACAGTTCGTTTCAGTGTCAATTTCAATAATACAATCTGAATTGTACACCTCATTACACCGTAGCCATGTAGTAAGCACCATGTGCCAGCCCGGGGGTGTGCCTCAGCCCCTAGAAGAAGGAGGGCCAAGACGGAGGCGCCAAAAAGTGTGGCCGCCCCGATTGCCATCAATCAATCAGGGGGGCGGCCCACAGGAAGTTCCTTGGGAGTGGCTGCCAATAAAGAGACAAACCAGAAGAGAAGGACAGAACAACCAAGGCTCCTTCGTACCCGGCAGCATGTCGGCACCCCGTTGGACAGATGTACTGCGTGAACTTGAGGAGCAAACCCGAGCCGCGCAGTCAGTTGTGGAGTACTATGCCTCGTTACCATCCGTACCACCACCCGTACAGACCCGGGACACGGGAGTTCAGACCAAACCCCTGGCAACACCACCGTCCCGTACCAGCAGCTACCTCCGGCCGGAGGTAGCGTGGACGTCCCCTACTCCACCAAGCGTCATCGTTGAGGAGGAGTACGACGAGACAGACTTTGAGGAACCGGAGGACTTCGAGAGAGCCTCAGGAGGGAGCACCCCAGAAGCTGGGTGGTGGATCGCATGGCAGCGGCAGCAGCGAGGAGCCCCCGCCATAGTGATCTCAGCGGAGACGAGAGTGTCATCCAGAGTCCCAACCGGCAACTCACCACCCCCACAGTACCAGTCACCCCAGCAGTCTCAATCAGCCTTAAATGAGAGAGACCAGGTGACTAGACAACGAAGCCGAGAGGAGTGGTTCCAGCGAGAACAGGCAACAAGGCGACTACGGGACAAGGCAAGATCGCAGCCCCTGCTTCCAGTAGAACTACGCCGCCAAGGAACCATCATCTCCGTGTACCAGGACGAAGGATGGGGATTTCTGAGAGAACCTGGTCTTCAGGACGATGTATTTTTCGCCAGACGCAATGTAGAGTACACCCAGACAGTGACTTATAACGAGGTGAGCAGGTCACTTTTGAGTGTTACCCCGGCCCATTAGGCTGGTTCGCCATAAGACTTTCTCGCCAGCAATAGACTCCCATTGTAGAGACATTGCACCCAGCAATAGACTCCCATTGTAGAGACATTGCCTTGTATATAGCCCCTTTTCCAGCAACCATGCCCCTTTATTTTTGCCTTTACTTTTTGCAAATCCCTGAATGAAGAGTGAGTTCCTGTGTTTTATTTTTCATCTGAAGAATCAGAGACTTTTATTTTTGAACTTTTCCTATGGTTGATGATGTGTGCTGTGTGAGCAGCAGCCCGACTGTGCAGGACAATACATTACCGCTGGGCCCGCGTAGTTAGTACCGGTCCCCAGTGGGACAAGATAAATAATGTCTTTTATGCAGAGATATAGTGAAACCGGAGAGTAATAACTTTTTCAACAGGTGACCTGAGGACCGTGGGGTCTAATATACTAAATACTGCAGTATGTCTATATATGTGTAACATTTGAAGAATACTGCCTCCTAGCAATAGGAAGAAATCCAAATATGCTTAATTGTATGTAGTTTACCCGTTGATGTTGATGTTGAATATAAAATGCTTTTTCACTTCCCGGTAACAGGTACAGATACTCGCGGACGAGTATATTCAATCAAGGGGGTATGTGCCGCCCCGCCAATGCAGGCGTCACAGAAGGGTACTACACCCGTAAAAGAGGTGTAAGTACTCCAGCTGCAGGTGAACCCTAGAATGGTGGGTGGGACCCATTCCCAGTACTCCCACATTAGTTTAGGGTGGGATGTCACCCGGGAGGGGATAAATTCACCTCTAGGGGGAACAAGGAAGTCTTTTGCTTTTGGTCACTCGGCTGAAGGACCAGGGAAAGATGGAGGAAGAGGAGAGATATTAGGAAGATAGCTAAGTGGAATGAGGCGGAAGGTCACACCGGGTCGGTTTCAAGCCGCACCGGAGGAGAGAAGATGGGACCTTGAAGAGGTCCTGAAAGAGGGCAGCCGACAAGAGAAGTCCAGGCCCTAGCAAGAAAGGGAGATCCTCAGAGGGAGCGTTTATAGGGGATACTCCAGTCCACCCAGGGAAACGCGGGGCCCTAGGAACCGGCCAAAGTCCAGCTTTGCAGTCGGCAACCGGCTGCTGTGGCTTGTTCATCAGCTGCAGCACCCTGCCATCAGAGAGGTCTGCCTGCTTCCTCACCAACGAGGGAGGGGACTCCCGGTATTACCTACACAGAGCTACTGAGTATAGATCGATCCAAAGCGGGGGAAGAACAGACATGGGTTAGTTAACGAAGGTACACCAAGGGTTCCACCATACTACCTGGGATCCACTTGCAACCACCCGTTAAGCTACCTGTCTTTGTATGTAACATCTGAAGTGCTGAGCTGTGAATTGTAACTGATGCTGCTACAAGTTTCCAGTAAAGTACCCAGGAGAAAGTGACTTTGCCTCTGCCTGTGTTTCCTTTTGCATGAACTTGTTCCCTTTGCAGGAACGCTGCCACGGAGGTCTAGCCCTACCTGTAGGGGACTTTGCCAACTAGCCGCATTACCATCTACCTCCGGCGGACTATGGCGGCACTGGTGACCCATCACCAGACACTACAGGTGGCGTCACGAGACAAAAACTCTAATCCCCTGTAAATATATCCCCTTTTTGAAGTGTCACCCAGGACACAGGATCAGGCACGGCCACCACTACCCGTGACACAGGAGCGTTAACCCTTGGAGCCTGATACCCGAGTACCCCAAAGCCTGGGGCTCGACAGATATACTGTATATTGTGCACGTGATGTTTTTAAGATATCACAAACCTGCAGAGCTTTTCCTATGTTAAACTGCTTCACGAATAAGTAAGGCTAAATTCACATCAAAGGGGGGTTGCGTTTGAGTTTCTATGGGCCTTTTCACATCTGCATTTCTATTCCGTTTGGCTTGCAATCCGTTTTGACAGCATGTGTGCTAAAAATGCATTGCAAACACATGCAAAATGCACCCATTGATTTCAATGGAAAACGCATTGACAACGCAAGTAAAAACGCATGTTATTTTCTGCAAACACAAAAAAACGTGCATTTTTACAAACGCAGCCCAAAACATGTCCTGCAACGTTTTGGGCTGCATTTGCAAAAACGCATGCATTTTGCATTTGCAGAAAATCACATGCGTTTTTACTTGCGTTTTCGATGCGTTTTCCATTGAAATCACATGGTGCGTTTTTGCATGCATTTCATTGCGTTTCTATGCGTTTTTGCACTACAAAAACGCATAGATTGTTTTTCTATCAATTTTATTGGTGACACTGGCACTAGCGTCATTTTTTTCATTGTTTAAACTATAACTAGAGAAAGCTAGCTATAAAATGAACATGCTACTTTTTTTTTTATTGCTTCAGGTCTGAACATATGCACAGAACTGACAATTTTATATTGCTGCCCATTGGGTTCTTTTTTTCCGAAATTTTGCAGCACTATAAGGGTACCGTTACACGTCGCAACATTGCATGCAATTTCACTTGCAACTTACTGGTTGCAGTGAAATCATGGACACATTGTTACATTTGTACACGGCAACAAAATGGAACAATGTGTCCCTGATTTCACTGCAACCAGTAAGTTGCAAGTGAAATTGCATGCAATGTTGCGACGTGTAACGGTACCCATAGGGTACCTTTACACACGGCTACATTTGTAGCTTGTCACCAGGTAACTTACTGGTTGCAGTGAAATCATGGATACATGGTTCTATCTTGTTGCTGTGTACAAATGGAATCATGTATCCATGATTTCACTGCAACCAGTAAGTTACCTGGTGACAAGCTACAAATGTAGCCGTGTGTAAAGGTACCCTAAGGGTACCTTTACACGCCACAACCAGAGGAGACATTTTTGGCGGCGATATTTCTCTCTTGAATTATTGCTGCCAAATTGCCTCCTTATTGCGGCATGTAAATTGGGAATTTGGCGGCGATAAAACCAATGTCGCCTGGTTTCGATTTTAGAGTAGGGCTCTGAAATCGAAACCAGGCGACATTTGTGTTATCGCCGCCAAATTCCCGATTTACACGCCGCAATAAGGAGGCAATTTGGCGGCAATAATTCCAGCAAGAAATATTGCCGCCAAAAATGTCTCTTCTGGTTGTGGCATGTAAAGGTACCCTAAAGGCCGCTTTACACGTCACGATATCGCAACGCAACTACGATAAAAAGTAACGTGGTAGGGGCGTTGCAGTTGATATCGTTCGTGCGTTGTGTCGTGTAAATGGGCAACGCAACTCAAAAACGATGCAACTACGATATTGTTTTTGAATTGTGCATGGTCTTCAACCGTGCAATATTGGCTTGGCGATCTGGCATGATCGTGCAGTGTGACAGTGCAACTACGATTTGGAGTGCAACTTCCCCAATTCACTCCAATGTTAATTGGTGGTTCCCTGAGTTGCTCAGACACAGTGTGCGAGAGGGGCGTACGACATCGTAGTTGCGTTGCCTGCCGATATCTCCCTGTGTAACGTCTCCTATGCGATCTTGGATAAGTGGCAAAAACGTGCGCGCTCGCGTGAAATCGTATGCAATATCGGAACGATATTGCGACGTGTAAAGCGGCCTTTAGGGTACCTTTACACGCCGCTACAACAGGATGGATTCAACCCGCTACTTCACGTGCACGAGCACGCACAAATGGTTACAAACGGGAAACGCACCACCTGTACACGCCGCCACAATGTGCACTACGCTACGCTACATCTATAGCTAGATACATCGCCGGGTGTCTCAAGTAGCCATCTGTAGCTCACCTTACCTCATTTACACACCGCTACAACAAGCTAATATGGGCGGAGCTGGTGCAGCAGGGACAGCACATAGGCGTGCCACAATTGTGGATTACGAGACGTCCGTACGCTGATAGGACAAAGCCAGAACATGATGATTGGGCAGGCATCGCAGGAGGCTGTTTAATACATGACGCTCGAGCAATTGTGTAGTGTGACTGGTCAGCTCCTTAAATATGCGGCCCTATGCAGCGACTACCAATCGTCATGCAGGAGCTTCCTCCAATGATCGCTGAAGGGGCGCGGTAACCCGGAGCCTGTGTCACGCCCTAGCTACATACCAGGTACATCGCCTGGTGTATAGACATCCCTTTGGTTCCTTCTTTACACGCCGATACAGCTCGCTGCAATCGGCTTTGTAGCCACCTGTTTCAGAGCAGTGCTCGGAAACAGATGTATCTGTTGCCGGCTGCCTCCTACCGTCTTCACACGCCGCTACTACGGGCTATATTGACGACGCAAGCTACAATCGTAGCCTGTAGCGGGTTGTATCCATCCTGTTGTAGCGCCGTGTAAAGGTACCCTTATGGTACCTTTACACGCCGCGACGGCAGGCTGGATACATCCCGCTACAGGCTACAAATGTAGCTTGTAGCGCCAATGTAGCCCGTCGTAGCGGCGTCTGAAGACGTGACGCTACAGCCGGCAACAGATACATCTGTTTCCTAGCTCTGCTCGAAAACTGATGGCTACAATCCCGATGGTAGCGAGCTGTATCGGCGTGTAAAGAAGCAACGGAAGGGAACTCGGGACAGCCTGCGATGTAGCTGCAATGTAGCTAAGGCGTCACCTAGGCTCCGTGTTACCGCGCCCCATGTGCGATCATTGGTGGAAGATGCTGCGTGCCGATTGGCCCATGCCTCACAGCCCTCCATCTTGGATGAGCTGTCCCTTCAGCACTACAGATACGCGCCGTATGCACGATCATACCGTAGTACAATTACGCGGCCCAAAACTTACGGTAAACCAAACCAAATGGCCCATGATCCTCATATACAGTGTGCACATCCTGTAAACACATAATGAATAATGCTGGACACAGCGGTCAAGTATGTGTTACGGACCGGCCTGCCTTATTGAACTGCAGATGCCGCATAAAAGTGTCCCTTGAGTGTCTGCGCGCAACTGAAACACTGATGCACGTATACACACACCGCATTGAAGTCGAGTAGTCAGTACACAGCGCACAGGCTTGCTGTACGCATCGCTCTGTGGGTGTTGTACAGTAGGTGCCGCAGAAGTGCTTCGCCCGTGTCACTGCGCGTAGGACTAGTTCAAAGGGTGCGTGACCCGGAACGTGGCCGTAATGACGTAATTACGATAGTTTCATTTTCACTCTGCCTGCAAGGTGCCAGCCCCTCCTCTGCACACACCATTGCAGTCATGGCGGCCGTTCACCGCGCTGCTACGTGGGGGATGGCTGAACTCATCATACTAATAGACCACTGTGACCGGTATGATTACTGGGGTCACCGGCAGCACCGTCATCCCAGGCTGCGTAATCGCGCCACAATCCGGCGGATTCAGCGGGCTCTGCTGAATAAACTAGGGGTGGTGAGGGTCGCAAAAGCTGTGCAGAAGAAGATCGCGGACCTGAAGTCCAAATGCCCAGGCCGCATACTCGACATCCGTGCCAGGATTGCCAGGCTGCGTGGTGAGTACTTCAGAGGGCCACACATGCTTTGTATTGTATGTAAGCACAACAAAAACATAAACATTAGTTGACAAACATCCTAGGTATAGTGAGAGGGACACCGGCAGACATGCAATGGGGGACAATATAGGCCGCACATTATAGATAGACTGCCTACACATCTGCCTACAACTAATGTTCATGTGGCACCCAAGATGACTCCACAGTGTTAGATGCCCTCCCACCAATTACCACACAAATGCCACATACATACGCCATACAGAATACATGAGATCATCCCATATATGAAATACAGCAAACACATATAACAAATATTGAACTGTCAATACATCTCAGAGCCTAAACAGTATGCTGACACATTAATTATTGTTTCATAATCTGAAGATGCTGAAGTTTCACCCGATGAGGCTCCCCCACAACTGCCTGCAGGTGGCCCACCAACCCCACCGCGGCAAAAGGCAGCTGGCCCACCAACCCCACTGCGGCAAGAGGCAGCTGGCCCACCAACCCCACCGCGGCAAGAGGCAGCTGGCCCACCAACCCCACCGCGGCAAGAGGCAGCTGGCCCACCAACCCCACCGCGCCAAGAGGCAGCTGGCCCACCACCAACACCGCGTCAAGACGCAGCTGGACCACCATCCCCACAAGGGAATAGCCCCTCACCAGGGCATGAGGAGGAGGAGGAGGAGGACCATGATGAGCCTGCGTTGGTGGAGGCAGAGGTGGCATCGCCTGGTCGCCAACATGAGGCTCTGCCTCAACCTCCAAATGCGGCTGGCTTGGATGATTATGGCGGTAAGTGATTTTAGTTGGATTCTAGGGGCCGAACACTCTAAGCAGTGTTGTTGCTAGTTGGGAAATGGGAAAGCTAAGCATTTCTGACATAATGTCCTTCACCCACTCTTGCAGATGGAGAACGTGCTGGAGCTGCGGGCTGGAGTGTCAGTGCCTCCCCATCACCCCCTGATAGTCAGGATGATGTTGAGCCCGAGGGTAAGGACAATATTGGTTGTGTGAACCTGACACAAACACCAGAGGTAGGATTCTGAAGTAATGATGTTTTTTCCCACACACAATACAGGTGTACCCACGATGGAGGACGTGGTGAGGGCCCACCACCAGTTTGCCCACCGACTGCAACGGGCCCTACAACGGGGAATCCAGGATCTCACCCGCCTGTCTGACATGGTGGATACCGTCCTGCAACATCAGGATGGCCAACATTGAGATCTCACCCCTCCCGGAAACAAATGTGCTCCCCTGACCCCCAAATATGTTGTCCTTGTTGGACCTGGAAATTACAGACGTTGCCTGTTTGGCTTTTGATGTGGTTTTTTTTGTTGTTTTTGCCCCCGTTGGGCTCTTTTCTTATAGTGTCCCACTATCAGAAAAGGGGGATTGTGGGATGGCTAGGCCTTTGGCCCTTTCACCTATCCTGTCCCACATTGGGACCATCAGGAGTGTGGATTAACCAGCCCTTTGCCTTCTGCACCTATCCTGTCCCACATTGGGACCATCATGAGTGTGGATTAACCAGCCCTTTGCCTTCTGGACCTATCCTGTCCCACATTGGGACCATCAGGAGTGTGGGATGGCTACACCTATCTGGAAGCTGCATTCTGTGTATTGTGGCAAATGGCTTCCACACATGTATGTAGCAAATAAAATGTCTTGTTACCTTTTAATTTGGCTCCTTCATGTCACAACAAGAATATTTGGGGGGAAACATGTTCAACAGGTAAATATCTCACACACATTACCACACCTCTTTGTGAAAGTGCTACCACAGTACAAAGGAACCTATGGTCGTCCTACTCTGAGGCCATTGGCCCATATTGTGTGGCTTGGCCCAAACTATATTGTGAACAACACCATTCACCCACGCTGCCCCCCCCAAACCATAACCCAAAAGAAAAACACAATTGAGTATGATCAAAAATTTAATACAGTCAGAATGGGAAAGAAACATAAACAAATCATATGCAGCAATTCTGCTAAAAAGTCATAAACAAAACTAAGGAACAAAAAAAGGAGGTTCCTCCAGATGGAAAAGTCCAGAGTGCCAATTCGGTGCATTGGCTACTAGTGTCAAACTTCTTCATCCTCTGTCGGCTCTGACAATGCCCGCTCCCCCCTCCTCACAGGGCAGCCCCGACCTGCCCGTGAACGTGTTGATGTACGCGAACGTGTTGGGGGGGGATGGGGTGACTGTGGCGGGGCCGGTCTTCTCACGGGCCGAGATGGGGCAGCTGGGGAAAGGGGCCATAAGGTGTGTTGCATAGGGGGGGGGACGTGGCATCCCCATTGAAGGGCCCCATCATCGGCAGCATCAGCGGCATTGTTGAAGACCCTCAGAAGGATCTTTTTTTTGGAGCGGCTCCATCCCTCGCAATCTGTCGCTCATGTAGAGGGCGGTGCTGTCGATGTGGGTCCGCTGTTCGTCCAACAGCACGCGTCGGGCCCAGGTGCCCAGCTCCGTCTCTGGTGGTGCTGGACGTCGCCGGCGACGGATCCTGGAGCTGGGCCCTGGGGCCGGACCCACATCACTCGCCCCGCCCTCCTGCTCAGCCCCAGATGTCATGGGCTGAGCATCATCCGCGACAGATTGCTCCGCAATGGAGCCTTCCTCTTCTGGGGCCTGTTGGGGGGAGAGAAAAAAAAAAAACATTAGTGAGGGCAAGGACCACACCATACCATGGACACAGGACACAATATACCACTCCCACAAAAATAAAACCAAAAACAAAAGATCTTGAAGGAATCCACAAACACCAAACCACCAAACGTTAAAGACACCAAAACCTGTACTTCGCCTGGACACTCACCTCTACGATTCCAGGTACTCAGCACAATACAGAATTAGGTGTCAGTCAGAGAGCCGTACCCCAATTAGGACATGTCACCACAACACCTTGATACTGGAGGCTGTCCTGGCCAAAGACAGATATTGGCCACCTACGCGTTTTGACTACTAATATGATGTCAAACCATCAAACCTTCAAATACCTATAACCCACTTGCACCAGAGCCAACACACATGTGTGGCAGCAGCATTTAGTAGATGCCACTATGTGCCTCTTTAATTTAAACCCACAAACAATTTAAAAAACCTTACATATGTAATTTATCCATTTTCGATATTTGGGGGAGATGCTACTTTGGAATACGGCTCTCTGCGTCGAATTTACATAATCCAAATTCCTGGAAGGAGGGCAGATTTACAGACAGTAAAAGGTTTCCCACACCAAGCCGGAAAATGTGTCAAAAGTGTGCTAGTTAAGGATTTGCAAAACCACACATGTGAAGGAAACATTGTGGGCCAACACTGTAACACGATTACCCACCTCCTGTGGCGCAGATGGTGATTCATCCGGGCCTACATGGGACGCAGCAACGGGGCGGTTGGTGGTCGTTGCACGCGAGCTCCCCTCGCCCAAGATGAACATGAAGAGTGGATAGTACCATAGGGTAGGTGATGGTACCTCCTCAGCTCCAGCTCCTGAGCGACGGTGCAGGTATTCATTGTGAGCCCGCATGAACGACTGCCGCATGTTTTTTATTTTTAATGCCACCGCATGCTGGTCCCAACTCTTGCCTACCCTTGGCTCCATCCGATTGGCTAGAGCCACAAGAGTCCTGTAGGCCTCGGACCTCGCTGCCTGATTTTTATATTGGGGCAGCGAGCTGCGCCACAAACATTCGTGCCGCTGATACTCCGTGAGAAGCTGGGTTTCAAATTCCACAGTACACCTCGGCATCTGGGGAAGACAAAACACAGCCAAACCAGACCGTCACGACACAAGCCATATCGATCTCTAAAAACCTTTTGAACATGATTTACATGCTCATAAGGTTGTAATATGTACATTATAGGCAGCAACATGTTTGATTACAACTTGGCCTGTGTGTGCCATTTTCACAATGTCACACCGCTCCCAAGTAAAAGACGTGTGACAAAATTAACCATGTCAGGTAATCTGTGCCCACCTACACATGTGTTCAACATGATGTAAGAACCCACTGTCCCTATTAAAAAAAAACCTGGACACGGTGTGTGTGTACATACCTCTAGCCCAACATGTGAGCAAACACATTGTGTGCTAGCTACTACCTTTGTACTGAGCAAAATGGTTAACATTAAGCAGATGAGAAAGGAGGGCGTGGTATGTTCCAAGACTGCACATACTACATGTAATGTGCAACCACATCATCATGTTGTTGTTTCACCATCCATGGGACTACAATTGTAACAGAGGTTACAATAATCCCTGCAATGAAGGAACCAATAATTGCACACATCAAATGCTGATGTGCATTACAGTTCTAAATGTCAATTTTATATGTAGGACTAAAAAATAACATAAAAGGCCCAATCTATACGCACACAATACAAGTAGAGGCAATACCTGCCTATTTCCATACAATAGACTAACTGAGCCATCTGTATTATTACAGGCCAAAAATTAAAGGCAGTATCAAACATGCCCATACATACATTGCCTAAGCGGCCGGGAAAAGAAGCATCAGCGTTCCGTGCACTTTAATATAAACCGCTAAAGAGGCTTACCGTCAGAGCAGCAGAAGATAAGCAGGACACTAGTAGCTCAATGCACATCGACCTCTGGACAAGGGGTCGTGGCCATTGGCCTGGCTTTATAGGACGCCAAACCAATCACAGCGGACACAATGACGCACAGCGTAATGGGACACCTGGAGGCGCAATTAACTTCCGCTAATTGGTGGAGATCGCTGAATCGTGATAGGTTGGCGGCCCTTGAAAAGCTGCGCATTCCGGCAAACATTACGCTTGCTGGCCAGACCCATTAAGTAAGTATCTGTGGACACACATGGAAATTGCGGGGTGTGGGGTGCATATGTTGGTGTTATTTGCGACCGCAGAACACTGTTTGAGCGGAGTGTATAGGGGTTTGTATTGCTGGGGACGATATAGTGCACTGTGTGGACTTGGAGTAGGCATTTTGTTTCGTGCTTCAAAAGTTTTGAACACATACATTGCTGTGTTTGTTTCCAGACACCATACAGGAGATTGGCTGCAGGACTGTAGACAGAAATGTGTTACTCCTGTCACCTGGATCAATTTCTGCATACTGGTTGTGGCCAATGGAGACTGGGTCCAACGGAGATAGGATGACACATGGCTTGGAGGTGTGGCACTCAAGACATAACATAGATGTTTCGGACAAATGCGACCAGCAAAAACATATGTAACCATGGGTACCCAACCTCACTCATGTGCAAAGTTGTTGGCTTCTTGTAAGCTTACTTTACCAGGCTATCGGGGTACGTATTGTTTGTTTAACATCCCAGATTAGGCAATGGACACATTTTGATTATGGTCTGTGTAATGGCATCTGCAAATTTGTTATCATACATTATTGGTGACACATGTCCCTTTCTAACTCACCTAGGTGCAGATGTTTTACTTTGACAAACTCCCATAGAAGTTGATGTAGAGGAGGCCACTATCATTGGCCGTGTTCCATTTTGTTTGGGGTGACTACTGGGTGTTTGCCTTTCCTGGCTTCAGGGATGTGTTTTGTGGCCTGACGCAAGTTCACCTCCAGTTGGCTATAGTGTGTCATCAAAAATAGGTGTGGCTTGCTTAACCTGCTGACATTGGCACATATTGTTCTACGTACTCATGTTGTGCTTTCTCATCTACAGGTGCTGATATTGAGGATGCAGAATATCCATGACCGCAATGTTATCGTGGCTGCCGTAGTGGTGGAAGAGCAAATGTGGCTTCAGGATCGGTATGAAAGGTTGATGAGGCGCAGACAGCGGCGGTTGTGGACCCGTGATTGGCTTCTCAGGCGGGAAACCCGGGGCCAGATGCAGCTGTTGCGGGAGCTGGAGATTAACAATCCCGATGATTACCGAAACTATCTCCGTATGCCCGAGGACTGTTTCACCTTCCTATTGGAGCGTGTAGGGCCAATGATAGCACGTCAGGACACTATAATGCGCCCATCAGTATCAGCTGCTGAGCGGTTGGCGATCACTTTGCGGTTCCTGGCTACAGGGAAGTCCATGACATCACTCACATACATGTCACGTGTCTCCCTGCCCCTGCTGAGCCGCCTGATCCCTGAAACGTGTTGGGCCATCTGGAGAGCTCTGCAGCCAGCCTACATGAAAATGCCTGAAACAGCCGCAGAATGGCTGGAAGTAGGCCGAGGATTCGAAACCCGGTGGAACTTCCCCAACTGTGGCGGGGCATTGGATGGTAAGCACGTGAGGATTACCAAACCTGCCAACTCTGGCTCTTTGTTTTTCAATTACAAAGGGTATTGTAGTATAATCCTCATGGCTGTAGTGGATGCGCACTATGAGTTCCTCTACGTGGATGTTGGAATGAACGGTCGCAACTCAGATGGGGGGGTGTTTGCACGCAGCTCCTTGGCAACACTACTAGGGAGTGGTGGGCTAAACTTACCCTCAAATGAGCACACGACCGAACATCTCAACTTTGCGTTTGTGGCGGATGAAGCATTCCCACTTCAGAAACACCTACTGCGGCCATATCCACAGAGGGCCCTTACTTCTGAGAGACGCATTTTCAACTACCGGCTATCCCGGGCCCGCCGTGTAGTTGAAAATGCGTTTGGGATAATGGCCAATAGATTCCGGGTTTTTCATACGCCTATACATATGAAACCGGAGTCTATTGACGCGGTAGTGGTGGCCTGCTGTGTGCTGCATAACTTCCTGTGTCGTAGGGATAGAGCATCATACACGCCAGGAGGTTATGTAGATAATGCCGACGCTACAACAGGGGAGCTCCGTCCAGGGTCTTGGCGTGATGAGGGCCATGTGATTCTGCCACTCCAGCCGCAGAGCCATGGCCGCACTCGGCGGGAGGCCAGGGACAGTAGAGACGCTTACTGCTCCTACTTCAATGGGTCTGGTGCAGTGAGCTGGCAGGACCAGGCCATGTAGTGTGGCTTGTTCTGGGAGGTGTATTTAACTTTGCAATGGAGGTGACAGCAGGGTAGCTGCACCCCTTTTCTTTTGGGTTTCACATTTTCAAGATCTTTGTTTTCCTAATGTGCATGATGTTTTGTTAGTTAGTTAGTTAGTTAGTTAGTTAGTTAGTTAGTTTATGTTTTTATAAATTGTTTGCTGCTGCACAGGTTCCAATGTGGGGTCAATTTGATGTCTCTGCAATGTGTTGGCAGATTGTGACATGCACTTTACTTGTCCATTTTATTTTGATGTATGTTTTTTTTTAAATTGTAATCCAAGGTCACGATGAATGAATTTGATTTATAAAATACTATTTTGGATCCAAAAAAATGTGTGAGCCTGTTTACTTGGTGGAGGAGGGAAATGTGATGAAGTTTATGGTGGGGGCCTGGGATGTCATAACCACCTATTGGCTGGGATTGTGCAGACAATATGTGTGGGTAGCCATGTTTTTTGCCCAGTCTTTTGGCTAACAGTGTTTGTGGCCATTGTGCGTACATGAGCCTTTATTTTGTTGTAGGCAGAGGGTCACCTGCACACAGCACATTGATGCAGGACAAAGGGTAGGGTCACATTACAGACATGAATTGCATTCACCGCATCCAGATCCGGATGCGGTGAACGCAATGCCGATCACACACATTTTGTGACCAAAATGTGTGCTGATTACCGCTGTGCAGTAACCGGATGGCTCAGGATGTGTAATCCTGAGCCATCCGGTAACTGCATAGGTTGCGGATCCCGGCTATTGCCGGGATCAGCAAACTTAGTAAAGAGTTAAATTGATTACCTAAAGTAATGTTTGAGGTCTGTAGGGGGGCTTAGACCCCCCTACAGACCGGCCGCCCACTCTGGTGGGCTTCTTCTACAATTTCCCACCTTGCACGGGCTCCTCGGAGCTCCGTGCATGTCAACCAAAGTAACCCCCCCCCCCCGTATCACTATAGAGGGGTGCTTACACCCCTCTAGTACAGTTATACTTTAATTATGTGTTGTCCCCAAAGGATTATTACAGTGGCAATGTAAGTTCATACTTACATGCTCTCGTAGGCGGAGTCCAGGGATTTCCATGGGCGGGGCTGTGTGCAGCAGCCTCCGCCTGCTCATTCTTGATGGCCGCCCCCTCTGGCCTTGATCCACTGTTGTGAGGGCGGCCGCGTCATGAAAGGGGCGGGGCAAACCGCAGCACACCATGCGCCCCGCCCCTTTCATGACGCGGCCGGCCTCACATCAATGGATGAGGCACAGAGGGGGCGGCCATAAGAAATGAGGGGGCAGAGGCTGCCGCAAACAGCCCCGCCCATGGATTTTACACAACATTGCAGAAGAAGACACGTAAATATGACCTCAAAACAATACTGTAATAAATCATTTCCCTCCATACAGGAATAACTATACAAGAGGGGTGCAGGCACCCCTGTATAGTGATTCGGGGGGCTGGGGGTGTGGGGACTTGCACGGGCTCGGAGGAGCCCGTGCCATCGGGGATATTGTAGTAGGAGGCCACCGGAGTGGGCGGCCGTTCTCTAGGGGGTCTAAGCCCCCCTAGAGAACTCAAACATTCCTTTACTTAGTAAATTTAACACTTTACTAGTCATAGTACAGTTTGCTTATCCCGGCAATAGCCGGGATCCGCAAACTATGCAGTTGCCGGATGGCTCAGGATTACACATCCTGAGCCATCCGGTTACTGCACAGCGGTACAGGGAACCGCTGCGAAAACTGCTGCCTGCATGATTTTTAACGCAGGCAGCAGTGCCGGATGCGGCCACCGGATGGCTTGTGAAGCCATCCGGTGTTTTGCATTCGCTCCTATGAGGAGCGTTTCCTGGTCCGGTTTTGAGCTTTTTCAAAGCTCAAAACCGGATCAGGATTTTGTAAAAAAAACAGGAATGTGACCCTACCCATATTCTTCTCAGGTGTTTTCAAATACACTGTCACACAGACCTTTCACAGGTTTGCTAGGGAGCAGTTCCACTACATTCACATCTGTTGGCAGATATATATGAACACCATTCAGCCTGTATTCCAACATAGGGTAGGGTCACATTGAAAACAAGAATTGCCTCACCGCATCCGGATCCGGATGCGGTGAACGCAATGTCGGGCACACACATTTTTGTTCACAAATGTGTGCAGAATACCGCACTGCGGTCACCGGATGGCTCAGGATGTGTAATCCTGAGCCATCCGGTAACTGCATAGGTTGCGGATCCCGGCTATTGCCGGGATCAGCAAACTTATTAAAGAGTTACATTGATTACCTAAAGGACTGTTTGAGGTCTGTAGGGGGGCTTAGACCCCCCTACAGACCGGCCGCCCACTTCGATAGCCTTCTTCTACAATTTCCCACCTGGCACGGGCTCCTCGGAGCTGCGTGCATGTCAACCAAAGTTGCCCCTTCCCCCCCGTATCACTATACAGGGGTGCATACACCCCTCTATTACAGTTATGCTTTAATTATGTGTACTACATAAAGTCTAATTACAGTCGGCATGTAAGTTCATACTTACATGCTCTGGTACTAGGCAGAGTCCAGGGAATTCCATGGGCGGGGCTGTTTGCGGCAGCCTCCGCCCGCTCATTCTTGATGGCCGCCCCCTCTGTGCCTCATCCAGTGATGTGAGGGCGGCCGCGTCATGAAAGGGGCGGGGCTAACCGCGTCACATAGTTAGCCCCGCCCCTTTCATGACGCGGCCGCCCTCACATCACTGGATGAGGCACAGAGGGGGCGGCCATCAAGAATGAGCGGGCGGAGGCTGCCGCAAACAGCCCCGCCCATGGAATTCCCTGGACTCTGCCTAGTACCAGAGCATGTAAGTATGAACTTACATGCCGACTGTAATTAGACTTTATGTAGTACACATAATTAAAGCATAACTGTAATAGAGGGGTGTATGCACCCCTGTATAGTGATACGGGGGGGGGGCAACTTTGGTTGACATGCACGCAGCTCCGAGGAGCCCGTGCCAGGTGGGAAATTGTAGAAGAAGGCTATCGAAGTGGGTGGCCGGTCTGTAGGGGGGTCTAAGCCCCCCTACAGACCTCAAACAGTCCTTTAGGTAATCAATTTAACTCTTTAATAAGTTTGCTGATCCCGGCAATAGCCGGGATCCGCAACCTATGCAGTTACCGGATGGCTCAGGATTACACATCCTGAGCCATCCGGTGACCGCAGTGCGGATCCAGAAACGCTGCGAAAACTGCTGCCTGCATGATTTTTAACGCAGGCAGCAGTGCCGGATACGGCCACCGGATGGCTTGTGAAGCCATCCGGTGTTTTGCATAGGCTCCTATGAGGAGCGTTTCCTGGTCCGGTTTTGAGCTTTTTGAAAGCTCCAAACCGGATCAGGATTTAAAAAAATAAACGCAGATGTGACCCTAGCCATAGTTAGCCATAGTTGACACACATACAATTTACACACAAAACGCACATACTGTGTGTTGTAAGCCGCTAATGTGTGTCGCAGAAGCGCACCTCGGCGCAATCTACACACGCCGCTGTCACAAGCGCTGATCGTGCGTGACAAGGCAAACACTTGTACTACGTACACATAGCCCCGGAAACGCTACTTTTATGCACACTGGGTATGTGACTGGCCACCGCTCCTGGGTGACGCTTTAACATCGGTTTAGATGCATTCGCCACACTCCGCCATGTCACAACCGCTTATTCCGTGCTTCACTCCGCTCACTAGTACGTCACGTCTCGGCCATCCGCCCTTTCCGTCGTGCCCAATCACAACTCCGTAGTGTTGGCCAATGGTTGTGGTTTGGGCGCGGCGTACAGGACTGTGGCACGCCTATTTGTTTTACGTCCTGCCTTTGTTGCTCCCACATCACCCTGTGGTGGCGGCGTGTGAAGCGGGTACGCTAAGCAACAGCTGGCTACTTGAGACACCCGGCGATGTAGCTAGCTATAGATGTAGCGTGGCGTAGCGCACCTTGTGGCGGCGTGTAAAGAGGGTGCGTTGACCGTTTGTAACCGTTTGAGCGTGCTCGTGCACGTGAAGTAGCGGGGTGTATCCAGCCTGCCGTCGCGGCGTGTAAAGGTACCTTCACTGTCTGAAAAAGAAGTTGTGCATGAGGCACTGGGATTCTCAAACTAAGCATCATTAAAAAGGAAGCGAACAAACAATAGTAAAGCAGTTAGGCAGGCTTCACATCACAGTTTGTGGCATCCTGTTCTGTCTGTTTTGAAAAGGACAGAACAGGATCCTGTTTTGCCTCCCATGCATCCCTATGGTGCTGCATTGGTCATATATGGCCATCCATTTTAGTAGTTCAGGATTCATTTTTGTCCTGTTTTTTACCATCCCCAAAATCCATCAGTGCACCATTTTTGGGCGCACTGAAAAAAAACAGATGAAAAATGAAAAATATGAATCAACTCTGGTCCGGAGCAGTTAACATGAGGGTCTATGGAGCCGTATCCGGGAAAAAACGTGATCATTTGTCGGATCCGATTTTTGGAACTGAGCATGCTCAGAAGAAATCCACAGCTTCTCCCAGGCCATTTTCCATTCTGGAACCCCTGTAAGGGTATGTGCACATACGTTGGCGGGTTAGGGTCGGCGGTGGCTGGGCGAACCCGCCAGGAAGCTCTGCAGCCGTCCACCGGCTTCCTGGCGGGTATGTGCGGCGGGTGACGGGCGGGTGCACAGCGGGTTAGCGGCGGCGGTTATGCAGCGGCTGGAAGCAGCACATGATTCTGCTTGCAGCCACTGCAGAACCGGCCGGTTTATAGAACATGCATATTCGTTGCTAACCCGCTGGGAATCCAGCGGTTTAGCAACAGATGAGCATGTGTAAACCGCCGGTGTGTGCACACCGGGTGTCGGTTTCCATAGGTTTTAATGTTAACCCAAAAGCCGCTTTTGGATTAACATAAATTTACATAAAACTCATGGAAACCGACCGCCGGTTTCCGCTGCTAAACCTGCACAAACCCGACCAGTGTGCACATACCCTAATTGCCCAGCATTTCAGATGTGTACAGGGAGTAGATCCCTGCCCATGTAAACTTGCAGTCACCCAGTGGCCACCATCTGCTCCTGCCATGCTGTCTGTCCTCTCCCCTTATGGATAACCTGTGCACAGATTCCTGAAGGGTGTAATCACACCCTTGTACACGGGCGGCAGATGAAGTTGCATCACATCGTGCTGTTACTTCGTCCTCCCCATCCCCAGCAAGCCACTGCCACTTTCTTTTTGGGGAGACCCTATTTTAGCAGACACATGTCAGCCATAGGTCCACTCCAATCTGCCCCGGCTCTCTACCAGACACAGAGCACAAAGCACCCACCTTCCATCATATCCTCCACTTTCTCATCATCGCTGTCCATGACACTAGCATAATTTCCTATGGCTGCAGATCTTGCTGCAGCTTTTCTATGAGGAAAACAGATCCTGTAATAAACTAAATCCGGAAGCATAATTGCCATCTGTTTCCATCCCTTTTGGTACCTTTACACGCCGCGACGGCAGGCTGGATACATCGCGCTACAAGCTACAATTGTAGCTTGTAGCGTCCATATCGCCTGTAGTAGCGGCGTCTGAAGAGGCGACGCTACAGCCGGCGACAGATACATCTGTTTATGGTCTCTGCTCATAAACTTAAGGCAACATCGCCGATTGTAGCGAGCTGTATCGGCGTGTAAAGAAGCAACGGAAGGCAACTCTGGACACCCGGCGATGTGGCTGCCATGTATCTAAGGCGTGACACAGTCGCCATGTTACCGCGCCCCATCTGCGATCATTGGAGGTCGCTCCTGCTTTATGATTGGTAGTCGCAGCATAGGGCGGGATATTTAAGGAGCTGACCAGTCACACTACACAATTACTCGAGCGTGCTCTATTAACCAGCCTCCTGCGATGCCTGGCCAATCCTGATGATATTGCGCTGTCCTATCATCATACGGACGGCTCGTAATCCAAGATTGTTGCACGCCTATGTGCTATCCCTGCTGCACCGGGTCCGCCCATAGTAGCTTGTTGGAGCGGGGTGTAAACATGGTACGCTACGCTACAGCTGGCTACTTGAGACACCCGGCGATGTAGCTAGCTATAGATGTAGCGTGGCGTAGCGCACCTTGTCGTGGCGTGTAAAGAGGGTGCGTTGACCGTTTGTAGCCGTTTGAGCGTGCTCGTGCACGCGAAGTAGCGCGATGTATCCAGCCTGCCGTCGCGGCGTGTAAAGGTACCCTTTAGGGTACTGTTACACGACGCAATATTGCATGCAATTTCACTGGCAATTTGCTGGTTGCAGTGAAATCATTGACACATTGTTCTATTTTGTTGCAGTGTACAAATGTAACAATGTGTCCATGATTTCATTGCAACCAGCAAATTGCCAGTAAATTGCATGCAATATTGCGTCGTGTAACGGTACCCTTAGTGTACCTTTACACGCCGCAACAGCGGGGAGGAATCTGACCGGCAATATGTGGCCCGCCACAATCGCCGTCAAATTGCCTCGAAATTGCGGCGTGTAATTGGGGAATTTGGCGGCGATAAAAAAGGTGGCGCCTGGTTCCGATTTCACAACACTGCTCCAAAATCAGACGCAATCATGAAGGCGACATTCCCGGCTTTTGGCGTGTGAATGGGCGATAGTGATGGAATCTGTGTCGCCTATTGATTTCCCGTAGGTGTGCCACAGCGTGCTGGAGACTGCGCCCCGTCAGCGATGATTGGTGGTGGCTACTGTGTTTACATTGGCTGTCACTTCACAGGGTGCCATATTTGAAGAGCTGTCCAATCACCACCACACAATGGCAATGGGGTCATGTATTAGCCAGCCTTCCAGCGCAGACTGGCCAATCATAACGCTATTGCGTTGTCTAATCAGCGTGCTTGGGGCGCCACGCTGCCTCGCCTATGTTCTCACTACACCCACATTCCTTTGGGGATTGCGGCGTGTGAAACGGCGACGGGAGTCTACCGGATGTTTCCCGCTGTTGGTGTGGTGACTTCCGAGGCGACATGTCGCCTTCAGTTGAGGGCAAAATTACGGCGTGTAAAAACGCCTTCAGCGATCTGAGGCAACCATGAAAAACGTGCACGCGCACATTAGATTGCCTCCTATCGCCGCCAAAAATTGCATGTAAAGGTATCCTTACACACATCCCTGCCGGTCCGTCTGTTCCTGCAAATTACAGGATACAGACGGACAGGCAAAAACCGTGATGTGAAGCCAGCCTTAGATCGTGTAGTTAGGGAATTTTACATTTTAGTTCATGTACATTATAAAATAGTTTAGATTATGGCATTAAATAGGGATTTAGGTCCTAGAGCCCGCCTGCTCTCCCTGTCCACAGAGATGATGTAGCAGAGCTGAGATTGTTCTCAGTCTGCTCATTCCCTGTGCATAGACATCTATATCTATGCGCAGGGATGTAGCAGAGAGGACATCGCGTTTTGGACTACGTCGGATGGAAGAGGAATTTTTTAATTAAAGATGGAGTCCCTAATGGCTTTTTTTTTTATTTCTAATAAAAAAAAATTTCTGTGTTGTGTTTTTTTTAACCCTTTATTGGAGATTCTTAGTGGCCGGGTCAAACGTGGCCTGACATTAAGAATCTTGGGCTTAATACCAGCTTGTATAACAAAGCTGGTATTAACCCCCTTATTACCCAGTGTGCCACCGCCACCAGGGCCGCTGGAAGAGCGGAGTTCAGCTTCAATGAACGCGCCATCTTTTTTTTCTGACAAATCCATAAAACAATGTAAATAAAAGGGACTGCATCTTTATTAACCCCTGGACCATGGGCAAGGGGTTAATAAGGCTATGTGCCCACTGGACGTTTTATGGGCTGTTTTTTAGCGTTTTCCGTCGGCGTTTTCCGCTGAGTTTTATGTTAATTTATGTTAATCCTAACCACCGTTTGGATTAACATGCTAGTGAATGGATTTTAGAAAACGCTGTGTACATTAGAACGGTTTTGTTTGTCTCCTTTCCAGTTTCTTCACCGGTTTTCCACCGTTTTCAAAGATAGAGCAGGTGAATTCTTTTGAGCGTTTTTCCAGCGGTTCCAGCTTACAAGTGCACCAAAAAACAGTCTTTAAAACGCTAAGAAAAACCGCCAGAAAACCGCCGATAAAACGCTATACAAACGCTATAAAACAGCTCAAAAATCGCTCAAAAAACGATGGACACTGCTGGGGTCAGAAAACTCAGTTTCTGCAATTCTCCACCGGTTTTCTGACGGTCTGCAAAGATGCAGAACCGTCCAGTGGGCACATACCCTAAAGATGCAGTCCCTTCTTTAGGATTGTTTTATTAATTTTTCAGAAAAAAAATTATGTGGGCTTCGCCGTATTTCTGGAACCAGCTGGATCCAACAGGCAGCGATGGGCTGCCCCCAACCCCCAGGTGCCTATTTGTACCTGGCCGGACACAAGAATATAGGGGAGCCCTTTTTTTTTTTATTTCATGAATTTCATGAAATAATAAAAAAAAAATGCGTGGGGCTCCGCGCAATTTCTATGTCTAGCCAGGTACAGCTAAGCAGCTGGGGGCTGGAATCCGCAGCGCAGGGAGGCCCAAGCTTTCTGGGCACCCCCCGCTGCAAATTGCAGCCCACAGCCGCCCCAGAAGATGGAGCGTTCATTGAAGCGCCATCCTCTGGCGCTGAACCCCACTCTTCCAGCGGCCCTGGTGGCGGTGGCACGCTGGGTAATAAAGGGGTTAATACCAGCTTTGTTATACAATCTGGTATTAAGCCCGAGATTCTTAATGTCAGGCCACGTTTGACCCGGCCACTAAGAATCTCCAATAAAGGGTTAAAAAAAACACCACACAGAGAAAAATTATTTATTAAAAATAAAGACACAGACACCATTAGGGACTCCAACTTTATTACCACCACACATCCCTCCAAAGACCCAGGTCTTCTCTCTTCTTTCTTCTCTCTTCTGTCTTCTGTCTTCCTTCTTCTTCTTGTTGCAGCGCCGGTAAGCAGAGAGTTAACTGTGCTGTGACAGCGGGAGCCTAATAAACATGATTTAGCTATTGTAGCAGATAGAGCCTGAAGCTTCCGAGACACATCTGTGATTTGTAAATCGCACATTACTCGCTATTACTCGCTTCCCCATTCATTAACATTGGACTCGCTAGACTCACAACGAGTAGCGAGTCCCGGGCTCGGACTCGCTAGAGTCAAGCGATTCCGAGTAATTTAGGACTCGCCCATCACTAGCACTGTCTCTAGACTGTGTAGGCATTCTTTCTATGTATATCCCTGCCTTCCATCTGTGATTATCATGCCCTGGTGGCTTGATAACCTAATGTACAAGTGCTGCCGCCTATCTCTGTTCCTGTGCATTGCGCTCTTCAGTTTGGTGTATTTTCCCAGCTTCATCATACACAGTGCGCACGCTCTGAAGCCTGCAATCTTTCTGCGTTCTACTATGGATGTTATGCACTGCCATAAATGAAGACTGGCTCATGTACAGTGTGGAGCCAAACATGCAGTGGCAAAAATTGGTATAAAAAGTGTTTTTACAGCCCCTATTGTCCCACCAACGACCCCACCAGAGAGCAAAGGAGTACTGAAAAACAATGGTGAATACTTACAAATGAAAAAAAAGCTCTCTCTCTCTCTCCCATTTAACAATTTAAGAATCCTTAAATTGTAAAAACAATCCACTGCAAAATAATAATAATAAAAAAGAGTTGAAGATGGCAATATCAATTTCAAAAGACCTCATCATATCTACTCATATCCCTTCAGTCTAATTTCTCTATAATCAGATATGGTTTCCATGGGGGAAATATTCAAGATGTTGTGACTATCTTTGTCCTTTATATGGTTACATCCAAATGCACTGACACATGGTTTTATTTTGTCAACTGCACTGATTGTAAAACAGTTTTTGGAAGTCATAGTCATTTGGAGGGAACTCCTTTTGCATTTAAACGGCTAAATATCTATAGATCCAGCTTAATGTGAAAACTATTACAAAAGAGACAGGCAGCTCTGCAAAGTAGCAGCACTCTAAAGAGAACACTACTCACAAACAGAAGAATAAATTGTACAACTCTCTCACCTGAACAACTTTGAGATTATGAGCATATCAAGCAACACTGATTGTGAGTCAATTTCTTCTGCTGTTGTGCAAATAGAACAGACAACATGTAGAAATGATAGACAATTAGCAAGACACCCTCTATAAAGGAGTGGTTTTGCTGGTGGTAACTACAAATTATTTCTCTGTTCTCATCCTTTTTGGCTGTTGGGTTGGTCATATAGTTATTGTTCTCACCCCTAGAGGTAGCAGGAGCATGTGTCTACAACCCACAGAAGTAGTTCAGGTAGTGCAGCTCATCCAGGAGGGCACATCAATGCGGGTTGTGGCAAGAAGGTTTGTTGTGTCTGTCAGCACAGTGGTCAGAGCATGGAGTAGATACCAGGAGACAGGCCAGTACAGCAGTAGACATGGCGGAGGCCATCGGAGGTCAACAAACCATCAGCACGACTGCTACCTCCTCCTTTGTGCAAGAGGAACAGGAGGACCAGTGCCAGGGCCCTGCAAAATGACCTATAGCAGACCAAAAATATCCATGTTTCTGCTAAATCTGAAAGAAACCGACTCCATGACGGTGAGTCCCAAGGTCCACAATCAGGTATTGTGCTTACAGCTCAACATCATGCAGGGCAATTGGCATGTGTCAGAGACACACAAGATTGACAGATTTAACATTGATGCCCTGTGCACTTCACATATAAGACCAGGTTCACACTGAGCAAATGTGACAGATGTGAGTCTGGAGATGCCGGTAAGAATATTCTGCTGCCTGCAACATCCTCCAGCATGACAGGTTTAACATTTCTTTGGAGGGTCACATAGCCAGAGGTACCCTAAGTGCCATTAGGTACAGGAACGAGATCCTCAGACTCATTGGGAAAACCATATACAGATGTAGTGGGCCCCCAGTTCTTTCTGATGCACAACAATGCTAGGGATCATTTGAAGTAAGTCAGCAGTTCCTGCATGAAAAAGGCATTGATGCTATTGAATGGCCTGCCCATTTCCCAGACCTTAATCCAATCGAGGACATCTGGGACATCATTAACGAGAAAGATTGTTGTCAATTTCTAGGAGCGCTCAGGCTTATGGGAAGAAAGTGTATAAGCTACTTGTTGGAAACAAACCTCCTTTATTCATTAAGACACCAATACGCGTTTCCACAGCGGTCCGCTGTCTTCCTCAGTTGGATTTACAGGGGAATGGCCCCTTAAATATATAAATCTCTGTTAGGTATATGTCGTATATTGGGATCTTTCATCCAACAATAATCTCTCACACACGGCCTGTAGGCAGTCCACACAGGCCTCCAGGACCTAAGCTCGCCATGCCTCAGTCTCTTTCAGTCTCTTCAGATCTGGGAGGTGCACAACCAAGATAAAGATTCCTGGGACAGATAGGGACTACAAGATCCCAGGTAACTTCAGCTGCACCACAAGCAATGTGGTGTATTTAATCATATGTACCAAATGTCCAACAGGCAGCATGTACATAGGGGAGACCGGATTACAATTCAGAGCAAGAATTAATTCTCATCGCCACTCAATAAAAGAAAAATGTATCGATCTACTTGTAGCAAAGCATTTTTGCAGCATGTACGTAGGGGAGACGGAACAAAAATTCAGAACAAGAATGAATTCTCATAGCATTTTTGCAGCCCTGACCACAGTGAAACCGATATTAGTCTGCTCATTTTAAAAAGTAACTTCAAATCTCAGAGAGAGAGAAGAATTTGGGAATACGACATTTGACACATTCAAAACAGGATTAAATGTCTCACATGGATTCATGTGTTTTGATATAAAATGAAAGGCATTTGGGGACATCACAGATTCATGCATTTTTATTTTCATTTTTTATTTATTTTACTTTTCTTGGGAGCAAACTTTTATTATTGCCGAGGGTCAGCAGTGTGTGAGACAATCTCTTCTATACTTATGTAATAGCAATTCATATAAAAATAGCATATGGTCATTATATGCTTCACATACATGGTCTTAAAGTTCTGCTGATACTCATAAAACACCATCCTATGGATATTGCTTTGTAAAAATATGTAATCACTTTATTTCATTTTATTCCATACATTTATAATACAGATTTTTGTCGTGTACACAAGTGTGTTATATATATCATTGATTTTGAACTTGTTGATTCATTGTTGCCCACTTGTCTTATTCAGCATTCCAGGTGTATTGGTGTTGAGCTGAATAAACTATTTTGTTTTCCTTATTTCTCCTCCAATTATGTCAGGCTTCAATAATCACTCCACCCAACTGCAAGCTAAGGTGTTAGGCTGTTTTCACATAACGATTTTTTCCCTGTCCGTGGGATCCTACTTTTTGTAGGATCCCACGGACAGGAAAGGAAATCGGAGGTGACCTCCAGATGCTTTGTCTGTGTCCGGGTCCGTGATTATCACAGATCCAGACACAGCGGGGCACTTTCACTTCTGCAATGTATAATATACATTGCAGAAGTGAAATATAAGAAAGAGTTAAAAATAAAAAAAATCAATATGCTCACCTATTCTCTATCCACCGCTGCCTCCCAGCAAGGTCCGTGTGCTTACAGGACCTGTGATGATGTCACAGAGCATCATCGGGTCAC
Organism: Allobates femoralis; assembly: GCA_033576535.1. NCBI lineage: Eukaryota > Metazoa > Chordata > Amphibia > Anura > Aromobatidae > Allobates > Allobates femoralis. Next base: position 258,783,330 of record JARQOC010000002.1, read on the forward strand.
ATGACCGGTAACTGCGGTCATGTGACCCGATGATGCTCTCTGACATCATCACAGGTCCTGTAAGCACACATACCTTGCTGGGAGGCAGCGGTGGATAGAGTATAGGTGAGCATATTGATTTTTTTATTTTTAACTCTTTCTTTTACTTAATTACACTTCTGCAATGTATATTATACATTGCAGAAGTGTAATTGGAAGGGTTGGAGCAATTATAGTGTACTGAGCATGCTCAGTACACTAAAATCGGGTCCGAGGAGACATCAGATGTTTCCTCGGACCCTGCTCCATAGGGCCCCATGTTAATGGAATCGGATCGGATCAGATTTGGCATAATTGCCATCCGATTTGTCAGATCCGATTCTATCCGGTTTTTGATTCAGATGCAAAAATCGGAGCAGTCTCCGATTTTTGCACCAGAAAGAAATCGGACAAAATCAGGTCGGACGCGATTCGGATGGCAATTAGTGTACTTTCGAATCGGTCCGATCCCCATAGGGTTACATGGGGGCAAATTTGGATCCGATGCTGTCCGATTTCTATCGGACAGCATCGGATTTCACAAAATCGTAGTGTGAAACCAGCCTTACTTGTGGCACGGGGAATGGGATTTGTAAATCAGGTGCCTTCTGCAGCTCACCCCATGGAGGGGTTAATGAGGAGCTAGGCTACAAGATTATGCAAACAATAACATCCTGTAAGCAATTGTGTCATGGCACTGGAAGAGGTGGGCCCCTAGGCAAAGCAAAGAGATGTCACTACAGAGCCCAGCACCATCTTGGCAGTGCAGTACAATGCAACTACACTGTGCTACACTTTGCTACCATGTGCCTGCAGTAAGCAGTGATATTAATGAAGGCTCCATTGCAAGATATGCCTGATCTGGAGGTTGTCATCTTCCTAACCACTCCAGGGGCAGAGGATGCTTCAGCACCAGAATCGGAGAAGCCATATAGGTCACCTGGAGCTCCACTGCACTACTCCTATTGGGCCTCATATGCAGCGAGGTCAGGGTCCAGTGCTGGCTCAGATGCCAAGGGAGGTCCTGAGGAGCTCACAGTCAGAAGGTTGGTCATTCCCCATGCCAGCTACTAGCAGCCAATTTCAAATTTAGGAGGATCTTGCAGCATGCCTGACATTATTACGCCTGTAGCTGCTGCCACAGCAGCTGCATTGACAAATCCAGGAGCATGATGAGGAAGATGAGGAGGACAAGGAGGAGGTAGTAGAGGCAGAATGCTCTCTTTCCCAGTTATGTGCAGCACCCCTGCCAGAGGCCTTCGACCTGGAGGATGCCATGTGGAGACTCCCTACCCCCTCCAATCAACTATCTGATATGGCACGAACCACCCCAGCTTGTCTCCTTTCTTGAGGAGATTCAGCTCGCGGATGCCATTGCCAGTGAATGGTTGTATGGACGCAAGATCAATGACTTTGGTGACCAATGTACCCGAAGCATGGTGGTGGCATTCATCCAGGAGAGGGAATTTGGCTTCATAGCCAAAAAGGTACTGGTCATTGGTGCTACATCAACTGGTCCACCCTGCTGTGTGACTATATTTCCAAAAGACTCTGCACACTCTGTGTTGGGGAGGAAGTCATCTTCATGAAGAAGATAAGTAGCATGGGCTTGTTTGCAGTTGTCATAAGTCGTAATGGGGTATTATGGGGGGAAGGTGCTGGCAAAGAATGCCTCTGAAGGAGTAGCCCCTGCAAACCCCCGCGACCGTGTGGCAGCGGAGTACCAAGAGGATTGGTGACCTCTATCCTGGGCAGCTATGGGAAATGTGCAAGAGTTTTTACTCCAATTAAAGGGGACTTCCCTAAAAAAGGCATGTTCTTAGGTTGCTGATCCATTGCTTAGTTGGCATTTTGTCCGGAGAAGGACTTTTTTCACTCGTTTTTAAGTTCTTAGAAAAGTGTCACCTGGCTTTATTGTTCATTTTATTTTTCCGCCTTCCCAAGTTTGGTGCTGGTTGTGCTTCCCGTGCTGCATTAGCGGTAATTCTGCCTTTGGGCTACACCTCAAAGCCTTTAATGGACTGTACCCTTAATAGACTTTGCACTATTGTAGTGGAGTCTGCTGATCCCTGTGGGACTTTCTTGATATATATACTGTGTATATTGATATGTGTTTGAGACTTACTATAGTCTGTGCTAAGAGACTATGTGTAAATTATTACTGTTTGGGTCTGATAAATGTTACAGATGACATCATGTACCTCCATGGCCTTTTTTCAAAAGTTGCTACAGTAAAGTTTTTTTTACTTTACTCCTTGTAGCTGCAAAGAGGTGATTTGATACTGCTCTACAGAGACTGGCAAACAAACTGCAGGCCTTTTCCATGAGGTATGGAAATGCAAGACATTACACACACTCTAGTAGGAGAGGGTTGGCCAAGTGCAGTCCTCAAGTGCCACAAACAGTGAATGTTTTCACACTGCATAAGATGCCAGAATCATCACCTCTGCAGGTGATGAAATTAGCACCTGTGCAATGTTAAGGAAATCCTGAAAACTGAAGGTACCGTCGCACGCGGCAATTTTGCTAGCAGTTTCATTGGCAATTTGCTGGTTGCAGTGAAATCATGGACACATTTTTCCATTTGTACACAGCAACAAAATAGAACAATGTGTTCATCAGTTCACTGCAACCAGCAAATTGCCAGTGAAATTGCTAGCAAAATTGCCGCATGTGACGGTACCTTTACACTGTTTACAGACCTTGAGGAATGTATTTGGCCACCCGTGCCACAGAAGTCCCTCTGGGGATAACCAGGGGGATCCTCAAACCCTTCCACCACAACTGCGACTTCCCCTGGACCCATTTAGGCCCTGTGCCCACTGGGTGTTATTTGATGCTTTTTTTACACAGATTTTGAGAAGTGTATGACAGGTCAGAAGTGCTGTGCCTACATTGCTTTTTTTTCCTTGCACTTGTGGTTCAGATTTATTTTTCCTGCTTCAAAATCTGCACCAAGTCTGCAAGGAAAAAATAAACAGCTTAGCTCAGCACTTCTAAACTTTCATAAACAGACTTGGCTGCCTTTAGGATAGACATGCAGATTTTGATACAGATTCTCAAAATCTGCTTCAAATGAAGCATCAAACAATGTACAATGGGTACAGAGCCTTAAAACAATATGATGTGGTCACATTCACAGAAAATGTGTCGCCCCAGGGTATGGGGTACTCGGGTATCAGGTGGCAGAAAGGGTTACCTGTGTCACGGGGAATAGCGGTCGCGCCTGATCCCGTGTGCCGGAGGACTATTCTCTTTAAAAAGGGGATTTATGTACAATGGACTATTTACAAAGTTAGTTTGTCGTGACGCCACCTGCAGTTTCTGGTGATTAACACCAGTGCCGCCACAGTCCTCCGGAGGTTGGTGGTATTGCGGCTGAGATGTTGTAGTCCTCCGCAGGCAGGACTGGGACCTTCGGGGCAGCAATCCTGTGAAAGGAATAAGTTCATGGAAAGAAGATGCAGCAGAGTTGAAGTCACTTCACTCCGGGTACTTTACTGGAACTTTAGCAGCAATGGTTACAGTTCAGTGCAGTAAGATATTAAACGGCAAGTAGCTAACGGGTGGCTGCAAGCGGATCACAGGTAGCTGGATGGAACCCTCAGCGTGTGCCTTTTCTCTTTCAATTCTTCTCTGCTTCCCAGTAGTTGTGTGAGGTCTGACCCCATAAAGCGGATCTGGCCTCGTGCTGTCTCTCACTCTCCTCGCTCCTGTCGGGTAACCTTCTACTGGCCGACCGCCGAACCATCAAGCGGTGCCTGGTACCCTCTTCTGGTTGCTTAAGAGTCTCAGCGGTATATATGTACAGGTGTTGTCAAAAGTATTGATACCCCTGCAATTCTGTCAGATAATACTCAGTTTCTTCCTGAAAATTATTACAATCACAAATTATTTGGTATTCTTCATTTAATTTGTCTTCAATGAAAAAACACAAAAGAGAATGAAGCAAAAAGCAAAACATTGATCATTTCACACAAAACTCCAAAAATGGGCCAGACAAAAGTATTGGCACCCTCAGCCTAATACTTGGTTGCACAACCTTTAGCTAAATTAACTGCGATCAACCGCTTCCGGTAACCATCAATGAGTTTCTTACAATACTCTGCTGGAATTTTAGACCATTCTTCTTTGGCAAACTGCTCCAGGTCCCTGATATTTGAAAGGTGCCTTCTCCAAACTGCCATTTTTAGATCTCTCCACAGGTGTTCTATGGTATTCAGTTCAGGACTCATTGCTGGCCACCTTAGAAGTTTTCAGTGCTTTCTGTCAAACCATTTTCTAGTGCTTTTTGAAGTGTGTTTTGGGTCATTGTCCTGCTGGAAGACCCATGACCTCTGAGGGAGACCCAGCTTTCTCACACTGGGCCCTACATTATGCTGCAAAATTTGTTGGTAGTGTTCAGACTTCATAATGCCATGCACATGGTCAAGCAGTCTAGTGCCAGAGGCAGCAAAGCAACCGCAAAACATCAGGGAACCTCCGCCATGTTTGACTGTTGGGATCGTGTTCTTTTCTTTGAATGCCTCTTTTTTTCTCCTGTAAACTCTATGTTGATGCCTTTTCCCAAAAAGCTCTACTTTTGTGTCATCTGAACAGAGAACATTCTTCCAAAATGTTTTAGGCTTTCTCAGGTAAGTTTTGGCAAACTCCAGCCTGGCTTTTTTATGTCTTCCTGGGGTCTTCCTGGTCTCCTACCATACAGTCCCTTTTCATTCAGACGCCGACGGATAGTACAGGTTGACTCTGTTGTATCCTCGGACTGCAGGGCAGCTTGAACTTGTTTGGATGGTAGTCGAGGTTCTTTATCTACCATCCGCACAATCTTGCGTAGAAATCTCTCGTCAATTTTTCTTTTCTGTCCACATCTAGGGAGGTTAGCCACAGTGTAATGGGCTTTAAACTTCTTGATGACGCTGCACACGGTAGACACAGGAACATTTAGGTTTTTGGAGATGACTTGTAGCCTTGAGATTGCTCATGCTTCCTCACAATTTGGTCTCTCAAGTCCTGAGACAGTTCTTTGGTCTTCTTTCTTTTCTCCATGCTCAATGTGGTACACACAAGGACACAGGACAGAGGTTGAATCAACTTTAATCCATGTCAACTGGCTGCAAGTGTGATTTAGTTATTGCCAACACCTGTTAGGTGCCACAGGTAAGTTACAGGTGCTGTTAATTACACAAATTAGAGAAGCATGACATGATTTTTCAAACAGTGCAAATACTTTTGTCCACACCCTTTTTTATGCTTGATGTGGAATTAGATCCAATTTGGCTTTAGGACAAGTCTTTTTGTGTTTTTTTCATTGAAGACAAATTAAATGAAGATAATAATACCAAAGAATTGTGATTGTAATCATTTTCAGGAAGAAACTGAGTATTATCTGACAGAATTGCAGGGGTGTCATTACTTTCGGCCACAACTGTATACCCTCAGATCGCTGGATTTTCTGTGGTCCTTGGAGGATCCCACAGGTGCGGGCTCCGGTACCCGGTAAGCTTCCAGGGTTGGACTCTCTGAAGTCCTTCTCTTCCCCCAGGCTGGCTGTCTGTGCCTGGGGAGCTTTCTTTCTGGTGAGCCTGTCTCAGACGCATCTTATCTAATACAGAACCACTGTCTGACAAACTAACTTCCTTGTTTCCCCTAGAGGTGACTATCCCCTCCCGGGTTCCTCCCACCATGTGACCTAGTGTGGGGGTGCTTATGTGTAGGTTCCACCCATCAGCCTGAAATCCACTTGCAGCTGGAGTATCTGCACTGCTTTTATGGGTGCAGTACCCCTCTGTGTCGCCTGCTTTGCGGGCGCCACATAAGCATCTCCCATATGCTGTTAGAGCAGGCACACAGTGTGTGACAAGCGGTGCCATCACAAATATTACTGCATTTAAGACTCAAGGGGTCAAACAGGGCTATCCTGCAAGTTTGAACTGTGCTGCACTCCGTGACATCAACGTTCCTTATATGTGCTCATTCACGATAACAGCGAGTTATATCCGCTAGATCTCATGAGAAATCGTGGCCCTCACAGGACAGCTAGTGTTATGAGCGCTGACACCACTGAGATTCCCTGCTGCGAGACACCCACTGTGTAACCTGAGACAAGCTCAGTGAAGTCATGGCTTGTCACACAGCTGGTAGCCGTGCAGTGCCTGCTGTCCCACCATATGGGGGATGCAATGGCTGATATTTCTACTACTACTACTTCAACATTTATTTAGATTTCATTATTTTTTTTTTAGGTTTTTTCTAATTAATTTTAACATCCTTTTTTTGGGGAAGCAGGGTATAATGGGAAACTTTCAACATATGGATTTTAATAAAAAGGTGAAAGAGGGATGTACTGGGGTTCATTTTTAAATAAAATATTTATTGGTGTGGTTATTTGTGTTCTTACTAACTTGGTTAGTAATAGCGTCAATCTGATTGATGCCTCACTATTAGCAGGAGGCTGTATGCTCCACCGAGAGGCAACTCAGGTGTCTTTTTTTTTTTCTTTTTTTTGGAACATATTTTTATTGAGTTTTCAGTATAATAACATATAAGTAGACCAATAAACAATTAAACAATCCACCCCACCTCCCCCGCAACCTCAGCCACCCTTGATTCCAGCAGAAAGAGATCGAGTCCAGTTCAAAACATACGGCGTTAAACTATGTTCATATACAGTACTGAGCATTGACCATGGCCCTTAGTAGACTCAGGGCCTTAATGAAGTAAGGTGTCACTCCTGTCCCGAACCATCCGGGGTAGTAGATATCTGAAGCCCACCCAAGGACCCCTGCAACTCTCCCAACAGATACCATGTTGATTGCACGAATGGGAGAACCGTCGCTCGAAGCTCAGTAGGGGACAGCTTGGAGAGTATAAACCCTCTCCAGGTTTCAAAGAACTTCCCTGTCAATGTATCTTTATCCCTAGCAGCATCTAGACTTTCTATATGCATCACAGCCTTCAATTCCTTGAGTATGCCTGATATACCTGGGACATGCCCCGAGAGCCAGTTACGGAGAAGCAATCGCTTGGTGACCATTGCCAGTATATGAAGTATTCGGGCAGATTTGCCATCCCATATCCCAGACACCGGGAAATGGAGCAGCCAGGCCAATATGTCCATTGTGACATGTGTACTGGTGACCTCCTTCGCTAGGGTTTCAACCCGCTTCCACAAATTCTGTACCTCCGCACATAACCATAAGCCATGCACCATATCCGTTTTTGACTGGCCACATTTCGGGCAGTTTTGTTGCCTGTCAGGAAATCCAGCAGTTGGAGGCAAAGTAAAACCATATATCGCCCTATGAATGATTCTATATTGCACATCTTCCATCTTTCGCTGATTATATTTTTCCTCATGACCTCCCATCCTCTTCGAATCACATCCCCAACATCAGATCTAGGTATATACTGTATTTGGACCACCCGCTGAAGGTGATGTCTTGCCTCATAGCTAAGGTCGTTTCCCTCAAGCAGTCATAGATGTACGACACATTGATGGTCAAAGGGTCTGATCCCAACCAGTCATCCCATATCGAGGGTCTGCATTCCTGAGAAACATTATGAAGATGACGTAAAACATGATAATGCAACTGCCTGTACTGGATGATGTGGAATGGACTCAACTGGAATTTCTCCAGGACCTCTGACTCCGTTAGCCATCGCCTGTCTGGTATGTGAATGAGATCGCCCAGTGTTCGAACCCCCTTCCCTAACCAAGCTGCAAATAAGGCATTTTCCCTGCCCAGACTAAACCCTGCGTGTGTCCATGGGCTAAGATATTTAGATGTTTTCCACGCCATCGATAGCTTCTTTCTGACCGCTTTCCAGCACATGGCCGTGTCCCTATAAATGATTGTGTTCTTTAAGGTTTTGGGCACCATGGACCATGATGAATGTAGTAAACTAGCCGGCTCCCAGGGTCTACACATCGCAGCCTCAGCTGCATAATTAGAGTATCTGCTGGTCCCTTTGAGTCAATCAATAACATGGCGCAGAAGGCAAGCTAAGTTATAGCCCCTGACATCCTGGAAGTTCAGTCCCCCCCCTCGTTTCGGGAGCATCAAGATGCGACTGGCTATCCTGGCCCTTCTTCCTCTTCAGAGAAATTTGGAGAACGCTGCGTTGAGTTTGTGGATATCCGCTTTCTTAAGCAGCAGTGGTATAGTTTGCAGCGGATACAGAAGTCTGGCGAAACTAACCATCTTAATTAGATGGCACCTTCCCAGAAGAGTCAACGGCAGACCTCTCCACCTCTCCAATTCTCGTGTTATTTTAGTAATTAATGGGGTGAAATTCAGGTTATATATATGGCTTGTGTTGCTGCTAAGAATGATGCCCACATATTTTATGTGGTGAGACTTTACTCGGATGCCCTCTATCTCCCCCATTGCTCCACCCCCTTCTCTCCTGATCTGTGGTGTGGTGTCCCTAAACATAGAATCTCACATTTAGCCTTGTTGAACTTAAAGCCCGAAAATGTTTCAAAGGTATGAAGGTGCTGGAGCAATGTACCTAAGTCCCTTTCCGGTCTATTCATATAGATAATGACGTCGTCTGCAAATAATGTTGATTTCATCGTTACCCCCCCAATATCAATGCCCTCATGGGAACTAGAGCCATTCAAATATCGTGCTAGAGGTTCAATGGCTAAATTAAAGAGCAAGGGCGAAAGAGGGCATCCCTGTCTCGTCCCCCTCTCCAGAGGGAAAGGGGCGGACAAAAAGCCGGGGGTGCATATTCTTGCGCTCGGGATCTCACATAATATCTTTAAAAATGTCCTAAATGCACCTTGCAGACCTATCTTATCCAGGACCAAGTGCAGCCACGGCAAATTGACACTGTCGAACGCCTTTTCGGCGTCCAACAGTACCAACGCCGGATGATCAGTATGTAAATTCTCACGGTGACTCACTGTATCTAACACCAGCATGGTTTGTCTGATGTTGCCCACCGCCGATCTGCCCCTGACAAATCCCGCCTGTTGAGGACCAATAAGAGACGGTAGTAATCCCGCCAGGCAATCTGCCATAATTTTGGCCATAATTTTCAGATCCTGATTAATCAGGGAGATGGGGCGATAGCTGGACAGGTCAGGTGAACCCACGATACCTTTCGGCAGTAGCTTAATATGTGCTGTGTTAGTGTGATTCGAGATACTATCACCCGCGAGAATGCCATTGAATAAAGAAACTAGGCATGGGGCCACCTTGTCACACAGAGATTTGTAGTAGTCTTCAGTGAAACCATCTGGGCCCGGTGCCTTATGGGCACCAAGGTTCTTGATGGTCGCTTGAACTTCAGCTAGAGATATCTCAGCGTTCAAGCTAGCTAAGCCATCTTCTTTGAGAACAGGCAAGGAGACCCTCTCAAGCCACTCCCCTCCCGCTTCCATCGCATGTTGCCCCGGGCCCTGCGTATACAATTTAGCAAAAAATTTTCCTAAATGAGAGTTGATGTCTTTTGGGTCATGTAGTGTATTTCCTTCAAAATCTAACAGAGAGGTAAATGTCGTGGGCTTGGTTTTGCCTCTGGCCAAATTCGTCATTATCCTCCGCGCCTTATCGCCAAATTTATAGAGATCCACCTCCCATTAATCTTTACTCCACATTTCTCTCAGTGTAGCCCAGACGTCAAACTCCCTCTTAGCTCCCAACCATTCCTCTTTCGTTGATGGTGAAGGATTGTTTTGAAATTCCTTATGTGCATCTCTCACTTTGGAGCTGGCTAGTTGGAACTATGTAAATGTTTTTTTTTTTTTGAGTGCTGGTGTAAGCTAATATTTTCCCCCTCATCACCGCTTTGCTTGTCTCCCAATATAGTTTAGGATCTGTCACATGGACTGCGTTGGTAAGAGCAAAGTCAGACCACCACTCCCCCAAAGGTTTGTCAAAGTTACTGTCTTTTCTCAAGTAAGATGGGAAGCGCCATATAAAATCAGACCCCCTTAGGTGCTCATCACGTATTTCCACTACCACGGGACTGTGATCAGAGATAACCATAGGTTCAATGTCTTCTCTGTCCACTCTAGACAGAAATTGACTGCTGAGCAGGAATAGATCTAAGCGTGACCACGACCTGTGAGCATGGGAGAAGTGAGTGAATTCTTGTTCAATGGGGTGGTGCAATCGCCACACATCATGTAGGGCCAGTCCCTCAGTTAAAGTTTGCAACAAGCCTGACGTCTGCTCGTCTGGGTTAGATCCGGTACTCGTCTTGTCACGTCGCCGGTCAGCACCTTCAAAAAACACTGTATTGAAGTCACCCCCCACTATCCGAAGGTGTTCTGTGTCTCCTAGTAACTCTACCTGTAGGTGGGAGAAGGCATCCTGCGATTGGTTAGGAGCATATACATTAGTAACACTAAACCGCCCAGTCGGACTATCTATAACCAATCGCACATATCTACCCTCATCATCTTTAGTCTCATAGACAATAGTGTAAGGAAAGTTTTTATGTATCAGTACCAGTACTCCCGCCTTCCTCCCTACTGATCCTGATCCATACACTGCCCCCACCCAGAGTCTTTGCATCCTAAAAAATTCCGTATCTTGGAGGTGTGTCTCCTGAAGTAGAGCAATGTCCACTTTCAACCTCTTAAGATGTTTAAGTATCACGGAACGTTTCTCCGGCGACATAAGGCCCTTAACGTTCCAGGACAGCAGATTAACCATTATTAATTGTCACTGGATGAGTCATAGCCAATGCCACCGTGTTTTGGAAAAACTCAATCCATACGAAATACAACAAACAGAATATATACAGTGGCTGAAACTTCAAGAACACCCAAACCCCAGAACCCCAATAACTCCTCAACAGGCGGCTAAAGGGCCGCATACTAAACCTCATACCCAAATAAAGCCCACTTTTCACCCAACTTTTCCAAAGCCAACAATTCCCCAAATACAAGTCATGGACTCCCATATTCTGAAGGGCGCTCTCCTTTTGTGCTCCCGCCCTGTGACTCCAGTGTGCAAGGAGATAATTAATACCGTGCACTAAAGTCGATTATAACATACCGTCAGTTTTATACCAAATCATATCATGCCCCCCGCATCTGGCGAGGCGTCCGGATTGAACGCTACCAAACCATTCAGGCCAGGGATTGGGGTCTAAGAGACAGATCAACAATCATCTCCGGTATAAAAGTAAAAGAAAAATAGGAATAAAAAGGGAAAAAGATCACCAGTTCAGGACTCCTCGCAATTGTCCTCCACTTGTGACCCATTTGTACCGGAAGGACGCCTTCTCCCTCCACTACCATCTCGTCGCACAGGTCTTTGTTCCTTTGGCGAGCTAGGCCCTGGGCTTCCCCTCCCAGACGACCAACGAGGGGAGTCCTCTCGAGCCGTTAGGGTCCCCGGACGGTGATCCTCATTGTCTCTCCGGGCTCCTGGATGACGGCTCCGTTGCCCTCTGTCGTGGCTTCCCTCCGGGCTCCGCTGCGTCAGGCTCCTGAGGGCCTCCCCAGGGCTGTGGTGCACCCTGATGGAGCCATCCGGACCCCTGTACTTCAATACGGCTGGGTACATAAGCTGGAAGCGTATATTGCGCTTGTAGAGTATACTACACGCTTCCCCAAAGGCTCTCCGCTTCTTTGCCACTTCAGGAGAGTAATCACCAAACAGCAGAACCTTATGTCCACGAAGCATCAGAGGGGCCCTCGAGCTCTTGTATGCGCGCAGAAGGTTTTCCTTGTCCCTGTAATTTAGGTAGAGAGCAATAGCCTGCTGCGGCTTCACTTTCTCTTGGGACGCTGTGCTAGCTTTGGCGGGACGGTCAGGTGGAGGACCTATCCGGTGTGCCCTTTCCACCATGCAGGGGCCCCCACTTCCCAGGATCTGAGGGAGTTCAGTCTCAAAGATGTCTAATAGAGCTGTGGGGGTGATGGACTCAGGGAGCCCTATCAGTCGCAGATTGTTACGACGGGACCGGTTCTCCAGGTCCTCCAGTTTATTAATTGTACGTTCTTCCCTTTCCTTGTAGTCTGAGACTTGTTGCTCCAGCCATGTGACCCTGTCTTCAGAAGCTGACACTCTCTGCTCCAGTGCTGCTATTCTGGCCTCCTGAGCTGCAGACTCTTCTCTAATGTCAGTGAGGGAATCTTGCAGCAGCTCCTGCACTAGAGCCCTGAAAGTCTGCTTTAGCTCTCCCACTAGCTGTGAGGAGACCTCTGTGGCCAGCAACTTGTAGTCAATGGTGGGCTCAGGGCTCAGCCCCTCCGCCTGCTCCTTAGTCTCACCTCTTCCACCACTGCTCTGGCCAGGATGGCCACCGGAATCCTTCCCCTGTGAGCGGGGCTGCTGTTTGCTCGCCGCCTCCTTGCCTCTGCCTCCTGCTCCGCTCTGCGCCATCTTGGAGGGGGCCCGGAATGTCTCGTCGCCAACCCCGCCGTAACCTGCCTGGTGCCGGTGCTCCGGAGCCACCGATGCATGCAGGGGCAGCTCAAGAATAGGGGAGCGTGCCTCCGGTTGCGTTTGGTGGCGAATTCTCGCCTTTGGATCAGTTATGGAGTCTCGGGCTCAGGGAGCTCAGTCCCTTCCTCCCTCTCCCATCAAGCCAGTAACCGGAAGTCCAGGTGTCTTAATACCGGTGCACATCCTCCTGCAACCAGCCAAAGCATTGCGGGCGGTTGTGTCACCTGCGACCAGCCATGCTATGGGGGCAGTCATTGGTGGTTTTTATAGACACAGGGTTACCGTAATGCGTCAGTCACACAAGCACGTGTAATGCATAGTGTCAGTATGCAGCCTATTGGTCATCCCCTTACTATTACATTAGGCTGGCTGCCCCGCACCATGTACATGCATCACACAAATGACAGACGCCCCCCAGAGGGCCCAGCCGCACACTGCAAAAGAAAAAAAGTACAAAAAACACTAAAGACGATGATGTGAGGTGTTAGTGGATATTTTGTCCAAACTACATAAGCTCGTAACCCACCGTCAAGGGCCAAAATATCCACTAACACCTCACATCATCATCTGTAGTGTTTTTTGCACTTTTTTTTATTTCTTGCAGTGTGCGGCTGAGCCCTCTGGGGGCTTCTGTCATTTGGGTGATGCATGTACATGGTGCAGGGCAGCCTGCCTAATCTAATAGTAAGGGTGTGACCAATAGGCTGCAGACTGACACTATGCATTACACGTGCTTGTTTGACTAATGTCCTACGGTAACCATGTGTCTATAAATACCACCAATCACCTCCCCCATAGCATGGCTGGTCGCAGGTGACACAACCTATCCCAATGCTTTGGCTGGTTGCAGGAGATTGTGCACCGGTATTAAGACACCTGAGTTGCCTCTCAGAGGAGCTAGCAGCCTCTTGCTAAGGGCAATGGATGTTTTTCATGGCTATCTTTTTGGTGAGTCTTTTTCTGAATTTTTGTCCTTTAGTGTATATTCTGCTAAAACAGACATATGATTAGAACTCGTAAGTGTGAGGGCCTTTGACGGTGGGTTACGAGCTTACTCATTATGGACAAAATATCCACTAACAGATCACATCATCATCTTTAGTGTTTTTTGCACTTTTTTATATTTTGCAGTGTGCGGCTGAGCCCTCTGAGGGGCGTCTGTCATTTGTGTTATGCATGTACGTGGTGCGTGGAAGCCTGCCTAATCTAATAGTAAGAGTGTGACCAATAGGCTGCATACTGACTCTATGCGTTACATGTACTTGTGTGATTGACGCCCTATCTTGTGTCTATAAATGCTCCGATGTTCACTCTTCTAGGGTCCAGGGGTTGGGTAGCAGGCTCTAGTTGGCTTGTCCGGGTGGTACGAGTATCCCAGGGTACTGGATGCCGCAGATTAGGTCCTGGTATGCAGGGATCCATCATGTGCGGTAGTGGTGACATCTGATAAATGTCATGTTTAGTACAACTTTAAGATTTTTGCAACTCCATTCAATGCATAAAAATCACAAGCAAACTGTAGAATTCAAAAGATCTCAAAAATATGCCTTTATCATCTCTGTACTCCCATATTAGGAAGCATCTGATTAATGGTTATTTTTTTTTTTACTAATTTCCTCTTGCATTATTTAGGGTAATATCACTAGTTCCAGTAAGTCACTGGGTTCAGCCTCTCCGGGCCACTAATTGATGTTGTACATAGCAATTGCTGTTCTGACAGACGATAGCCGGCTGAGCAGTTATCCTTGGTAATGAAGCAGGCTTGACACAGCAAGAAACATAAAAAGCCTGGTAACGACACTGCTGGGATCACCTCCCACATTGCACATTTATTTTTAATAAACCCATTTGTCAGAAATTATTCTGTTTCACAAACTTTATCTGTGAGGGAACAAATCCGCATCCCAGGGTCCACATTCACAGCCACTCTCAGCCCATCACACATGATCCAGGGACAAATATGCAGCAACGTACACATTATGTCTTTTGGCTAAAGGAACATTTCATCTCCTTCTAATATCTTTTGGTATTTAATGGTAAAGGATCAATTCTGAAATTTGCAAAACATAAAAAGATAGATAATTCAGAGCAAACCATAGACCAAATAAAGCAGTATCCAAATAATTATATATTGCCCATAGGATTTGTAGCAAATTAGTTATATTCGTGGATATAGAAGGCATTGCATTGTAGGATATAGAAGTCTGCATTCATTTTTGGACATGTGCTGTATTAAACTAGTCCAATTCTTGTACACATGGAGCAGTATGATAATAATTATATTCTTCTACATGACAATAGTTAACGTGGCAAGCAAAAAGGTAAGGCTACCTTCACATTTGCAGACCTTTCCGCAGCATTCTGCGGAGGGGATCCGCGATGTGCCCGCCTGGCCACGCAGCCACCAGAGTCACCCTGTGGCCAGTGAAGGAGATGTAATGATGCTGCCTGTGTTTTCTCATCCTGGTGTCAGTGGTGATATGCACCTTGTCACACACAGAGTTTCTCAAAGAATAGGTGATGTTGCCTGCGACACGCTAGGAATGTGCAGGCACAGCTTGCTTCGAGAAGTAGTGTCGACTGAACAAATGAAACTGAGGAAATGTGATTGCCATGAGCTTTTATAAACTGTCTGTTCATGACCAACTAATAGGAGATGGATAAGTTCAAGCTCTTTGGGATGTGTAGGAGGAAATAATCTTTTCCGTGACAAGTGTGGGACCGATGGCTGGCTGCTGTGCTGAGGGAGGGTGGAGTAGAGTGTACCTGACAAATAGCCACACTGTAATGGAGATGGTGGGTTGACAAACAAGTGGAGTGCTTTTTGCCTGGGTTTGGTCTAGACCAGCAGGCTTGTCCACTTCCATCACAGCTGAGGGTCTGTCTGTCACCCCGACTGTAGCTGATAAACAAGTGGAGGTCCTGTGGCTGGACACCTGTTGGCAAAAGACTGAGGAGGATGAAGCAGCAGACGCATTTAAGGGTGCGGACAGTGTTTGGTGTGAGGGCTGAGCTGGGGGGCAGGGATGCATTTTCCCACTGCCAAAGAGCTGCTGCCAAAGAGGAAACAAGATGAGCTGTCAGTGTCCCCAGTCAGTCATCAAAAGTAAAAACAATATTGGGAATATGTCTCTCTGTGTGTATGATTGTTTGTGTCTGTGTCACTATTTGTGTCTCTGTATATGATTGTGTGTGATTGTGTGTTCATGTGTATGATTCTGCCGCTGATTGTGTATGATTGTGTTTCCATGTGTGTCTGTGTGTATGATTGTGTGTATCTATGTATATGATTGTGTGTGTCTGTGTGTGTAAGATTGTGTCTGTGATTGTGTGTCTCTGTGTATGATTGTGTGTGTGTCTGTGTAATTTTGTGTGTGCATCTATATGATTGTGTGTGTATGTGTCACTGTGTGTGTCTCTGTGTATGATTGTGTGTCTGTGTCACTGTGTGTCTGTGTATTATTGTGTGTCTGTGTATGATTGTGTCTCTGTGTGTGTCTCTGTATGATTGTGTGCGTCTGTGTGTATATGATTGTGTCTCTGACTGTATTATTGTGTCTGTGTGTATGATTGTGTGTGTTTCTGTGTATGATTGTGTGTGTATGATTGTGTCTGTGATTGTGTTTCTGTGTATGATTGTGTCTCTGTGTGTCTGTGTATGATTTTATCTCTGCATGATTGTGTGTAAGATTGTGTGTGTCTGTGTATGATTATATGTGTCTCTGCATCATTGTATTTGTCTGTGTCTCTGCATTTAAGATTGTGTGTGTGATTGTGTGTCTCTCCATGCATGATTGTGTGTGTCTCTGCATGTATGATTGGGTGTGTCTCTGGATCTGTGATTGTGTCTCTGCATGTTTGCTTGTGTGTCTCTGCATGTATAATTGTGTCTCTGCATGTATGATTGTGTGTGTCTCTGCATCTATGGGTGTGTGTGTCTTTCAATGTGTTTCTCTGTGTGTATGATTGTGTGCGTCTCTGTATGATTGTGTGTCTCTGCATGTATGCTTGTGTGTCTGTGTGCATGATTGTGTCTCTGTGTGTAAATGATTGTGTATGATTGTGTGTCTGAATGATTGTGTATCTCTGTATGATTGTGTGTCTCTGCAAGTATGATTGTATATGTCTTTGTGTCTCTGCATGTATCATTGTGTGTGCATGCATGATTGTGTGTTTCTGCGTGTATAATTGTGTGCCTCTGCATGTATTATTGTGTATGCATGTCTATTTATGTATATATTTGTGTTTGTGAATATGTCTTCATATATATGCTTCTATGTGAATATATTTTCGTATGTGTCTTTACACTGTATGTTTATATGTCTGTGTGTCTGGAGCTGTATGCGTGTTTCTAAGATTCCAGTACGGCTAGGGCCACATTAGCGCTGTGGCTTCTGCCATGCTGGATCCTGCAAAGATCAGCATTCCTGCAGCATTAGCGCAGTGTTGCCGTAGTGTAATGCTGCCTTAACGCTGCCATAGGTTAATATTGGTGACAGGACAGAACTCATGCGATCACTGTCATGAAAGTAGCAGAGTTTATAATCTCACGCTATTTTGTAGTGGACAGCTTAATGCTGCAGGCAGTATTAAGTTGTCTGCTACAAAATAGCGTGAAATGTTAAACTCTGGCACTTTCATGACAGTGTTTGCATGAGTTTGGTCCCATCACCCATATTAGTCTATGGCAGCGTTAAAGCAGCGTTACACTATAGGTACCTTTACACGCCGCCACAACAGGATGGATACCAACTGCTACTTCACGTGCACGAGCACGGCCAAACGGTTACAAACGGGAAACGCACCTCCTTTACACGCCGCCACAAGGTGCGCTACACTACGCTACATCTACAGCTAGATACATCGCCGGGTGTCTCAAGTAGCCATCTGTAGCTCATTTACACACCGCTACAAACAGCTACTATGGGCGTACCTGGTGCAGCAGGGACAGCACATAGGCGTGCTACAATTGTGGATTACGAGACATCCGTACGCTGATAGGACAAAGCAATAATACCATGATTGGGCAGGCATCGCAGGAGGCTGATTAATACATGACGCCCGAGCAATTGTGTAGTGTGACTGGTCAGCTCCTTAAATATGCCGCCCTGTGCGGCGACAACCAATCGCAACGCAGGAGCTTCCTCCAATGATCGCGGATGGGGCGCGGTAACACGGAGCCTGGGTGACGCCTTAGCTACATTGCAGCTACATCGCCGGGTGTCCACAGTTCCCTTCTGTGGGTTCTTTACACGCCGATACAGCTCGCTACAATCGGCGATGTTGCCATCTGTTTATAGGCAGTGCACGGATACAGATGTATCTGTAGCCGGCTGTGTCGTCCCGTCTTCAGACGCCGCTACTACGGGCGATATTGGCGCCACAAGCTACATTTGTAGCCTGTAGCGGGTTGTATGCATCCTGTTGTGGCGGCGTGTAAAGGTACCTTATGGCAACGCTGCCCTAATGCTGCAGGAATGCTGATCTTTGAAGGATAGTTTTTTCCTTAAGGTTTACCTTTCACTTTCATGAGCAGTAACACCTGCCCCACATACACCTCCAACACCAAGCCTAGTCCCCTTTCCAACAACCATTCTCTCGTTCCCCTTTCCACCACGACCTTGAGATTTTTAACTCATGTTTTATGCACACAGATTTGGAAGGCACTTGTTTGAGGCGAAACAGAGCCTTTTTAGGGGAAACTAAAGTATTTGGCATTCCATTCTTGTATGCAAAAAACGCGACTTTGGCAACATACAGGATTAGAAATTACACTTGTTCTCAGAACAACATGGTTATGTCTGGATGGACACTCTCACCCTCCTATTCTAACTAAAAAGCAATGGAGTATCTAGCTATCTAGTGTCACATGGATGGAGCATCTCGGAGCAGCAGCAGTACTGTTGCTAGCATTAACATTCTGAAAAAGGCGACGACAGCAAATGGCCACTTTATAAATCCCTAGGGACATGTGACTTTGGCAGCCAATGAGAAAAGTCAGCCAATGACACAAGCCCTTGTGCTTTCAACTTGTGTTTTATGTGCTCTGATTGGCTGCAGACCAGGAACATCCACACAGAAAAAATGGAGTCTGACGCTACTCTGACACCTTCACACCTCCCCTCATAAACATGTCCCGCCTGCTATCGTACACTGTCAGAAAGTAGGAGAAAAGCATCACTTAAATGCAACGTTTGCCGGCTTTTTGGGAAGTTGCTCTGGTTTCCAAATCCGAACTGAAGCTGCTATGTTAGTGCCGAATTTGAAATCGGCAAACGTTTTCAGAGAATGTTTGCTCATCTCTAATAGACAACTAACTGTAATCCCTGGCATTGGCCAGGAAAGTAACTAACTGTTCTTACCTGTAAAAAAATAGAATTGGTTAAGAAAGTTTGCTTCGCTCTGCTGAGATACACAGGCTGCAAGTGTAATACAGGGACTGTGTGTAAACTCCTGGTGTAATATAAGGTCTATGTGTGGGCACAGGCTGTATTACTGGGGGTCATGTGTGAGCTACTGCTCTAATACAGGGGGCTATGTGTGAGCTCCTGGTGTAATACAGAGGCTATGTTAGGCCTCCTGCTGTAATACCGCGGACTGTGTGTGGCCTTCTGCATAATACTGGAGGATATGTGTAACCTCCTGCTGTATACTGGGGGCTGTGTGTAGCCTCCTTATGCATACTGGGGGAGTGTCTGGCCTTCTGCTGTAATACTGGGGCTGTTTGCAGCCTTCTGCTCTATACTGGGGACTGTGTGTGGACTCCTGCTGTAATACTGGGGGCTGTGTGTGTGGCCTCCTGCTGTATACTGGAGGCTGTGTGGCCTCCTGCTGTATACTGGGGGCTGTCTGTGATCTCATTCTGTATAAAGAGGGCTATGTGCAGCCTCCTGCTGTACACTGCCGTCTATGTGCAGGCTCCTGGGACCGGTATACTGGGGACTGTGTGTGGGCTCCTGCTGTATACTGAGGGCTGTGTGAAGGTTCCTGCTGTATGCTGGGGGTTGTGTGCGGCCTCCTGCTGCATACATGGGGCTATGTGTGACTTTCTACTGTAAACTGTTTGTATGTGGCTCCTGTTGTATACTTGGGGCTGTGTGTGTCCTCCTGTTGTATACTGAAGGTGCGTGTGGCCTACTGCTGTATACAGGTGGCTGTGTGTAACCTCTTGCTGTATATGGAATGCTGTGTGTGGCCTCTTGCTGTATACTGGGGGCTATATGCAGGCTCCTGCTGTATACTGGGGGCTGTGTGCAGGCTCCTTCTGTATACTGGGGGCCATGTGCAGCTTTCTGCTGTATACAGAGGGTTGTATGTGGCCTCCTGCTGTATACTGAGAGCTGTGTGTGACCTTCTGCTGTATATGGGGGTTGTGTGTGTGCTCCTGCTGTATACTGGGCCTGAGTGTGGCCTCCTGCTGTATACTAGGGGCTTGTGTGTGGCCTGCACCTTCCTAGTACATCCCTAACCATCCCTGTCTGACCTAAAACTGTCCTATAATTTTGTAAAAAATTAGTTTGTTATTATATCTCTGTATGATAATTAGTCTTCATGACTACATATGTAGTCATATATATACAATATTATGCTGCACTCACTCCTGTCAATGAAGGTGCTAACTAAACACAATTCTATTTCAAATATACAATAGTTGCACTCGACACAGACTTATTTCTAAATAGAGAAACATTGAAAAATGAAAAAGTAGAGATACTTGGTATTATAGAAGTGGCCAAATCGATAATTCACCCAGTTGCCACGCTGAGGCGATCTCCGTTAACTGGGTCCTAACACTAATGTAACTGCCTAGTGTCTATCTGGGCTTTTCCTCATCGGCTGAAACCAGAGAATAATGGATTTGCAGTCTTATAGCTAAAGACAGGTGCTTTGAATATATAATTGGTGCCTTGGGAAAAGAGGTTAACCCCTTAGGCGTGTTAGAGACTGATACCAAAGGGCAATAGCTTATATCTGATAACTAGAGTGAGGAAAGGTGCTAGCATACAGGTATTCAAAGCACATTTCTTTAGCTACAAGACTGCAAATCCATTATTCTTTGGTATCAGCCGATGAGGAAAAGCCCAGAAAGACACTAGGCAGTTACATTAGTTTTAGGACCCAGTTAACGAAGATCGCCTCATCATGGCAACTGGGTGAATTATCGATTTGGCCATTTCCATAATACTAAGTATCTCTACTTTTTCATTTTTCAATGTTTCTCTATTTAGAAATAAGTCTGTGTCGAGTGCAGCTATTTATATTTGAAATAGAATTGTGTTTAGTTAGCACCTTCATTGACAGGACTGAGTGCAGCATAATGTTGCATACAGTTAGGGCCAGAAATATTTGGACAGTGACACAAGTTTTGTTATTTTAGCTGTTTACAAAAACATGTTCAGAAATACAATTATATGTATAATATGGGCTGAAAGTGCACACTCCCAGCTGCAATATGAGAGTTTCCACATCCAAATCGGAGAAAGGGTTTAGGAATCATAGCTCTGTAATGCATAGCCTCCTCTTTTTCAAGGGACCAAAAGTAATTGGACAATGGACTAAGAGCTGCAATTAACTCTGAAGGCGTCTCCCTCGTTAACCTGTAATCAATCAAGTAGTTAAAAGGTCAGGGGTGGATTCCAGGTGTGTGGTTTTGCATTTGGAAGCTGTTGCTGTGACCAGACCACATGCGGTCAAAGGAACTCTCAATTGAGGTGAAGCATCCTGAGGCTGAAAAAAAAAGAAAGAATCCATCAGAGAGATAGCAGACATGCTTGGAGTAGCAAAATCAACAGTTGGGTACATTCTGAGAAAAAAGGAATTGACTGGTGAGCTTGGGAACTCTAAAATGCCTGGGTGTCCACGGATGACAACAGTGGTGGATGATCGCCGCATACTTTATTTGGTGAAGAAGAACCCGTTCACAACATCAACTGAAGTCCAGAACACTCTCAGTGAAGTAGGTGTATCTGTCTCTAAGTCAACAGTAAAGAGAAGACTCCATGACAGTAAATACAAAGGGTTCACATCTAGATGCAAACCATTCATCAATAGACAGGCCAGAGTTAAATTTGCTGAAAAACACCTCAAGAAGCCAGCTCAGTTCTGGAAAAGTATTCTATGGACAGATGAGACAAAGATCAACCTGTACCAGAATGATGGGAAGAAAAAAGTTTGGAGAAGAAAGGGAACGGCACATAATCCAAGGCACACCACATCCTCTGTAAAACATGGTGGAGGCAACGTGATGGCATGGGCATGCATGGCTTTCAATGGCACTGGGTCACTTGTGTTTATTGATGACATAACAGCAGACAAGAGTAGCCGGATGAATTCTGAAGTGTACCGGGATATACTTTCAGCCCAGATTCAGCCAAATGCTGCAAAGTTGATTGGACAGCGCTTCATAGTACAGATGGACAATGACCCCAAGCATACAGCCAAAGCTACCCAGGAGTTCATGAGTGCAAAAAAGTGGAACCTTCTGCAATGGCCAAGTCAATCACCAGATCTTAACCCAATTGAGCATGCATTTCACTTGCTCAAATCCAGACTTAAGACGGAAAGACCCAAAAACAAGCAAGACCTGAAGGCTGCGGCTGTAAAGGCCTGGCAAAGCATTAAGAAGGAGGAAACCCAGCATTTGGTGATGTCCATGGGTTCCAGACTTAAGGCAGTGATTGCCTCCAAAGGATTCACAACAAAATATTGAAAATAAAAATATTTTGTTTGGGTTATGTTTATTTGTCCAATTACTTTTGACCTCCTAAAATGTGGAGTGTTTGTAAAGAAATGTGTACAATTCCTACATTTTCTATCAGATATTTTTGTTTAACCCTTCAAATTAAACGTTACAATCTGCACTTGAATTCTGTTGTAGAGGTTTCATTTCAAATCCAATGTGGTGGCATGCAGAGCCCAACTCGCGAAAATTGTGTCACTGTCCAAATATTTCTGGCCCTAACTGTATATATGACATCGGTTGAGTACCTGTATGCTAGCACCTTTCCTCACTCTAGTTGTCAGATATAAGCTATTGTCCTTTGGTATCAGTCTCTAACACGCCTAAGAGTACCTTTACATGCTACAGCTTTTGGCGATGATCGGAGGCAATCTAACGTGCGCCTGCACATTTTTCATGGTTGCCTCCGAACGCCGAAGGCACTTTTAGACGGTGCAATTTCGCCCTCAACCTAAGGCGATGTCGCCCCAGAAGTTGCCAAACCAACAGCGGGAAACATCCAGTAGACTCCAGTCGTCGCCTAACACGCCGCAATCACCAAAAGAATGTGGGCGTACCTGTTCAGCGCGGCGAAAACATTGGCGTGCCAAATTGTTTTTCACCGCGCCCCAAACACGCCCATTTGCCAACGCAATAGCATCCTGATTGGCCAGCCTGGTCTGGAAGGCTGGCTAATACATGACGCCATTTTCGCGGAGTTTTCAAGGAATACACGCTCGTGTCGTGACAAGTGGCTGCTGCGAGACACTTTAAAGGGATCCTGTCACCCCCAAAACACCTCTAAACCTATTAAAAGCTGTCCCTAGAGCATAGTAACACTTACCCTACACTCCTTTTAGCTCCTAAAAGCACCAAGTGAAATTGAAGAAAAGTTATTACAGTACCTCATTATGGATGATAATGAGTGACTATGCTATTCATAGTCACTCTGGCAGGCTGTCCCCCTTCATGATATCACGCCTCCATAGGCGTGATCTTGTAATCAGATTAAAATGCGCGCCTCCCCGGCGCTCTGTGGTATCTCTGCCGGGCTGTAGTGGGGCTGGGTGACGCGAATCGCGTCATTTCCGGCGCCGGGTGACGTAGTACACCCACGCCGTTGTTGGCTTCAAGACCCGCACTGCACATGCGCATGCGCATGCGCAGTGCGCGTTTTGAAGCCAACAGAGCGGCGCGGGTGTACTACGTCACCCGGCGCCGGAAATGACGCGGTTCGCGTCACCCAGCCGCACACTGCAGCCCAGGCCGAGACAGCATAGAGCGGGGAGGCGCGCATTTTAATCTGATTACAAGATCACGCCTATGGAGGCGTGATATCATGAAGGGGGACAGCCTGCCAGAGTGACTATGAATACCATAGTCACTCATTATCATCCATAATGAGGTACTGTAATAACACTTTTCTTCAATTTCACTTGGTGCTTTTAGGAGCTAAAAGGAGTGTAGGGTAAGTGTTACTATGCTGTAGGGACAGCTTTTAATAGGTTTAGAGGTGTTTTGGGGGTGACAGGATCCCTTTAAAGCCGCTCAAGCGTCACACAGGAGCGGTTTTGAGCAGGACAGTGGCTTACACTACACAATGGTTTGCTATATGTGTAGGTGGGAACATACACACAATACTTATTGTAGCACATATGTCGCTACATTTGTCCATTCCATGGCACAGCTGCCATGGCACCACTGAACTATGTGTGTGTACCCATGTTTGTGTGTAATGGACTGTACCTACATCCTCCACAAAAACCATTGCTTGATGAATATGTGTGGACATGTGCCCCTGTGGCCACAACACATCACAATGGATATTTGCACCGCTGCACATCGGTACTGCTGTAGGTTTCTATTATAAGAAAACCCTAAGGCAACTTCCGTCACGATGTAGCGGTATGGTACGTCACATCCTGACTGAGGTTGCCTGTACACCCACCCTGGGTGCTCCAATATGGCCACCCGTTGCTGGGAGCGGGGGCTTCCAAAGCCCCACTCCCACCATCGGTACAAGCTGCGGCCCCACACACACTCCGGTCACAGTCCCCACTCCTCCACACACCCTCTGACAGTACACTTCTCATCACACCCCCCCTCCCTCAGTTGCCACGTCCACACACACATGTCCCCCCTTCCACTGTCCTTGCACCCCCCTCCTCGCTCAGCACCTCCACACTCATACCCCCACTCATACCCCCATGCACTCTGCCTGCCATACTTACCACCGGCCCATCGTCTTCCCCGCCGCTGCCTCCAGCCGATGATCTTCACTCCGCTGCCGACCCCACCATGTTGGCTCCTCTCCTCCGTCCCGGCGACATGTTTCCTCCAAAATGGCCTAAGGCAACTCTCAAATGATCCCAGATGCTGTCCGAAAAGTCACGCGAGACTTCCCTGACGCCATCTTGGACGAAGTATGTTGCTGCCACAGAGGAATGGATCCAATATGGCGTCCGGGAAATCTCGCGAGACTTCCCGGACGCCATCTTAAATGCCGCGCTTTTTGAAAATTTACTTCAGCCCGCCATTCACCAACATCTCCTGCTGCTGCGTCATAACGCCTCCTGCTCTTTTCACTTACTCCGTCTCCTCAGTTAACCTCTTCAGTGCCATCACTCCTGCTGAGTATATCTAAGACACTGTGAACATTTAACTCCGTCTGCACTGTATTGCTTCTATATTCTCCTCAGTTAACCTCTTCAGTGCCATCACTCCTGCTGAGTATATCTAAGACGCTGTGAACATTTAACTCCATCTGCACCGTATTGCTTCGATATTCTCCTCAGTTAACCTCTTCAGTGCACTCACTCCTGCTGATTATAGCTAAGACGCTGTGAACATTTAACTCCATCTGTACCGTATTGATTCTATATTCTCCTCAGTTAACCTCTTCAGTGCCCTCACTCCTGCTGAGTATATCTAAGACGCTGTGAACATTTAACTCCATCTGCACTGTATTGCTTCGATATTCTCCTCAGTTAACCTCTTCAGTGCACTCACTCCTGCTGATTATAGCTAAGACGCTGTGAATATTTAACTCCATCTGTACCGTATTGATTCTATATTCTCCTCAGTTAACCTCTTCAGTGCCCTCACTCCTGCTGAGTATACCTTTCTATAATTAAGAACCAGTGAACTAGCCCACATGTAACGTCTATAAGCTCTATCCTGTAGCACTGCTTTACAACTTACCCTTCTGATTTACGCCACCTGTACATACGTACATACACATGCTTTCTGTCTTCATAACTGCAGGACCCCTTCTCTAACGCCTTATAACCCCAAACACTCTCACTCTCTACTATCTGCTCTCATACTCCTTTACAGTCTCAACATGACTCCTCCCAAAAAGTATGCCACTGACACACAGCGGAAAAATACTTTGTCACTACGTCAAAGAAATTGCCGTGCTAATGAGACTCCTGAAGAAAAAGAACATCGCCTTGCCACCATGAAGGCTTATAAACGACAACGCCCACACACGAGTCCCCTAAGTCTAAATCCATTAGATTAGCACAAGCAGCCTCTGCTCGCCGTCAACACCGACAACCTACACCTTCAACGTCTACATTTTTATCACACTCACCACCCACCATACGACTTACATACATCGGTCTGCACAAGAGCCCTACTGCACCGTTATGACCTGCTCTTCCACTACATGCTAAAGCATTCACTAATGATGAATGTACGATATGAACCCGAATGTTAAGGTCCAGCAACATAGCTGCTGAGAAATATTACTTTCTTTTACAACAGGGATGGGTTTTTGTGAACAGCTAAAGAGATGGGCAGGATGGCTGTTCACCACATCTCCATCTCAAGGTGTGCTGCTCTTACTGTCACACAAAACATCCTCAACATCATATCACCATCCTCCCGATGCGATAGCATCGGGCATTAATCTAGTATATATATAAGTACTATATTAGTTATGATTATTTATATAAATGTAGGTGTATGCCAAAAAACAGGCAGCACTCCAAAGAATTAAAAAAATTATGGACTTTTTTAGCCCAATGTGGCGCAACTTTTCAGTGTATCCACACCTTTCTCAAGCATAAGTGTGTGTGCACCGAAACATTACGCCACATAACTAATAATATCCATATTTTTCTTTAATTCTTTGGCGTGTTGCCTGTTGTTTGGTTTAAATATTACCTTCGCGTTGGACATCACATTTTTGCTGGATATTTTGCAACCTCAGTAACTTTATAAGTTTGTGCGGTTCCTATTTTCTTAAATATATAAATATATTTTTATGCATATACATATTTATATATCACAAAAAAGAGTGCAAAAAACGTCCAAAAAATATATATCACTGCTATAAAAGTAAAAAGCAAGTGCAAAATAGTGTCAACAGCAGGGTTCTTAGTTAGTACGTTTTTTGCAAAAAAGGTACGGAAGCCGTTCTACCACTCCACGGTGACCCCTATCAGAACGGTCCTAGACTAACGTATTTAAAACCTGATCTAGTGTGACCATACCTCATAGATGCAGGATGCAGCAGGGCCAGATTCATTATGGGCACACAAGGTAGAAACAGCAATTTGTGTTCAGGCTCAGTGAGAAGGGGTGGAGCACTTCTCAACTTGCAGGACAAGAAACTAATGAAAAACTGATACTGAGCCAGATCACAATGTGAACAGGGCTGTAAACCGTGTTCACAACACGGTTTACAGCCCTGTTCACATTGTGATCTGGCTCAGTATCAGTTTTTCATATACATATTTATATATCAATTCTGCATTTAAAAGCAGAACAATTTCTTTTGAAAGGTTAAAGGGAGCCTGTTGGCATGAAAATGGTGTCTCATTTGCATTCACCATATTATAGAGCAGAGGGAGTTGAGTAGATTGAAATAAAATTCAGTATATCCAGTGCTTTAGGCTGATTTCACACTTGCGGACCCCTCCACAGCATCCTGCAGAGGAGATCCACAAGCTGAGCACAGGCACCGCAAGTTCCAATGTTTAATATTGGGACGCAGGTGCCTGCGCTCGGGTGCAGATGGCCGTGCGCACCCATTGCCGGCAATATGTGATTTGTGTGCATGCGGATGCTTGCGCATGTGGCGCCCCTGCGTTCAGGAGGCCACAAAGGGAACTGCAGCCAGGCAGGTAGGACGACTGTTGCACATCAACACCCTCACTGCCCACACAACCCACGTACAGTAGATGGCAGCATCCAGCCCTGAGCTTGGAGACTTTAGGCAGGCGAGGGGTGGTGGATTTAGCGGAGTGGGTTGGGCACACACGTAGTCAGGTGACTGACAGTAGAAATAGTGAAGGGGGAGGAGGAAGGAGTCAGTAGGTCCAGGGTGCCGATCAGAAAAGACACAGACCAGCAGCAGGCTGAGGAGCACGGCACAGGCCGAGAGACAGCAGTAGGCCAAGGTAGGCTGAGCAGAAAAGACTGAATCACACGTCCTGGCAAAGTGGGCTGTAAGGAGCGCAGAATCTGTACTGAGCCAGTGCGAGCCGGAGGAGAGAGAAAGCCTATCAGGAGCCAGTACCCCCAGGAGTGTGAAGGGAAGTGAGGGACGGTGATATCCGGGCCCTAGAATCATGGCCGAGACGACCAGACTGCAGGTGGAGTAGCCCTCCTATGACACTGGAAGACACAGTAGAGAGAGCCTGGTAGAGCCTCACACTGGAGGACTGCTGGAGGCTGGGCTGAGTAGAGTGTCAGCTCTAGAGGGGACCGTAGTTTCACCCGGCATCCCCAGACAACCGACGGGAGACCACAGCTGCATGTTAGGGTCCCTACCCCAAAGGACAGGCAGCTCAGTGACAAACAGGAGGACCCACGGGGGCTCGAGTCACCACCATACTGTCCGGAGACGGACACCAAGCGAACACAGAAACAGAGAGTTAACAGCCCTGGAAAGGACACAGGGACAGAGTGAGGGTCGCAGAGAGAAAGGCCTGGCTGCAGAGAGTAAAGGGAATCCCTGAGGGGAGAGTGTGCCCGTGTACTGTGAATTGAACTGAGACTTGTAAGAACTGTGTTGAACTGTACCTGAACTGTGAGCTGTAGTGAAGAGTTTTGAAAGTAAACACAGAAAACCCTGAATAAGTCTCTCTCGTTTGTCTCGAACTGTGAACCATTCCTTCCAAACAGGATTATAACAGCCCGTAACCTGCAGAGCCACAGCCTGTCAGCACCAGCATCGAGGTAGGATTCCTGCAGCATCTGGCTAGTAAGTGAATTACACTCAGCACCAAGCCTGCACACTACATCATAGACTTTAGCCATCACTGCCCCGGGAATACAGTTCTACCCACTGGAACTATTCCATCTACGCTGCCATCACATCATCCCCGGAGTTTCTGCAGCAGCGGCGGCCCCATCACTGGCCGCACATAGTGGGTGGCGTCACGACTGACAATCCCCTGTAAATATCCCCTTTTATTTGCCAGCCCGGGACACGGTCCGGACCAGGACCACCCGTGACTTCCCCAGTAGCAGACCCGGTCCTGTACCGAGTACCTCCCAGTGGGCTCGACAAACCTGGTGTCATGAACAGGACCTACCTGGTTCAAAAGAATTGGACCCCGTGCGCCTAAAACAACGTGTTCTGGACTTATCTGCCAAAACCTGTCCTTAATGGCAGCCATAGAAGCTTAACGCCATGTGCAGAGGAGGCATAACCAAAACTCCCATCGTGGGCCGGCCCGGTCCAAGGCGCGAAGAGAAGGACCCGCCCTGGCTCCCCTTAACTCCGGGAGAGCCAGCCGTCACTCTCAAAGAAGAGCCTCCGCCCCTAGACCTACCTACCCATGAGAAGCTGGCGGGGGAAGACATGGAAATCATCATCAGGAAGAGGCTGGATGAAGAACCGGAAGAAAAGCAGTCGCCATTGCAGTACATGATGACGGAAGCAGAGGACGCCGAAGAGAGCGCTGTACACGGAAGACCCCAAGTGATCCCGGAGGGCCCACGGAGCGAACCGGTGGAGGAACCCGGCCAGGGAAAGAACTTGCGTGACCGTAGTGAGATGGCAGAAGGCAGCAGAGAATGTCCCCACATCCAAGACACCCGGTGAGGTATGCTGCGACTGCTACCCCATCAGAAGACATGGGCCCAGGAGGAGCATCGGACCCGGATTCAGATCGATATTGAGCACCGCCAAGCTTATGAGACTCTGTTCATACAACCCGGCTGGGTTGGAGATATACGTGATCGAGCAGAAAGTGAAGCCGAATGCCGTACCGCGACCTTAGTGGATGTGACTACCTCACGAGCTGCACCGCACCCTGCCAAGAAGGAAGCCGGCCCGCTCGGAGCCCTAGAACAGCACTGGTTATCCCTACCGGAGCCCCTGATACCGCCACCGACTACTACTGAGGTGAGAAGGGAGCAGCTCCGCTGCTGGTGGGAGCGAGATAAAGACTGTGATGACCTAATGGCCTTCTTAGGAGATTCAAGTGGTAAAGTAGGTCCCACAGATACTACTGAGACTGTTACACCTAAGACCATGAAGGATGCTATCACCCAGACCCCAGAAAGCTACCTGCTGATAGCTGTACCGCAGAATCTGGAAGTGTACCCCAGAAGGCGAGCATCCCAAGTGTTACCGTGGAAGCAGCAGATGAAAGAATGAAAACACGGGTCCTGCATTCAGAAGAAGAGGAAACTGTAAGTGTGACTGTGACCTGTTCCTTATTGACCCCATCCCATACCTGAATGAATGCTAGCATTCCCCTGTTTGTCTTATGTGTCATGAA
>JARQOC010000002.1:258813320-258915463 GCA_033576535.1 Allobates femoralis
GTTTGTCAGCTTTTAGACACCTTTGAAGGTATTTTCTATGTTTTTCTTGTTGCCTGCCATTGCTTTTAATGGGGTTCAGAAAATTCGGCGAACCATTTGTCAAACAATTCGAAAAATACCGCATAATAGCAGTCAGTTCCCAACTTAGAATATGGCAAATCCTCACTATCTGAAAGTAAACCATTTGCTCCTTCAAAACAATTATCTTTTATACATATATTTAGTTTTACCCAGCCACTGTTTAACTGAACTGCACCTCCATACATCCTGTCTGTTTATAGCAAGAGAGGAGTGCTTTAATCCAGTATTCCTGAACTCCAGTCCCCAAGAGCCATCAGCAGGGCATGTTTTCAGGATTTCCTGAAAGGAAAGGAAGGATTTCAGCATTGCACAGGTGTTGGAATGATTACATGTACAGGTAATTAGATTATCACCTGTGCAGTAATAAGGAAATCCTGAAAAAATGCACCGTTTGTGGCTTTTGAGGACTGGTGTTGGAGAACAGTGTCCTCTGCAAAATCGCTGCTTTTTTTCACTGAGTTATTTCTGTAGGTTTCTACACTCAAAATACATAATAGCAAGCTGCACTTACTATTGCATTTTTGCTGCGTTTTACACTACCGATCAAATGTTTGGTTTCACCCAGACAATTTTGTTTTCCATGTAAATTCATATTTCACAGAACAAACAAATGTAATGCTCCAGATTCTCAAGTAGCTCAAAGGAAGGTCAATTTTATAGCTTTTCTAATCAGCCCAACAGTTTTCAGTTGTGCTAACATACTTGTGCAAGGGTTTTCTAGGGTTTTCTAAACATCCATTAGCCTTTTTACACAGTTAGCAAACAAAATGTACCATTAAAACACAGGAGTGGTGGTTGTAGGAAATGGCCTCCATACACCTATGTAGATGTTGCCTTAAAAACCAGACGTTTGCAGCTATAATAGTCTTTTACCACGTTAACAATGTATAGAGTATTTCTGATTCATTTAATGTTAGCTTCATTGAAAAAAAATGTGCTTTTCTTTCAAAAATCAGGAAATTTCTAAATGACCCCAAACGTTTGAACGGTAGTGTATATATGCAGGTTTTCTATTTCCATGCGGATTTGACGCTGTGCTTTTTTAATGCATTGGGATTCAGCACTTGCACTACATGCACACTAGAAACTTTATATAAAAAAATTCCTTATTTTTCTTCTGTTTTCCTTCCATCCTCCTACCTCAGGGTAGAGCTCATTTTTATACTCTTTCTCATTAGCTTGGTGCCATAAGTTATCTCTCTCTGCTACTGAGTAATGTACCGCCATTCAAAGTTATGAAGGGAACTGATAACATAAACATTTTCGTTCACTGACTTTTTGCAGCCAATCAGAACCCAAAGGAACCAAATTTAATTTTTATATTGTATCTTGTCTCCAAAAATTCACCCCTAAAGAATATAGAACAAAAGATCAATATACAATATGAATGAGCAGTTTTAAACAGCATCTGCTATAATATATTGTAGGTCTCCAGAACATTGTGCAGGAAATGTCTTTATGCAGAGTGGGGGAGGCGGGGGAAATTTTCATTTTTAATGTTTTCTCATACAGAACTTGATACCCCTTCTCTCTCTTAATAGCTTCATCTATGCTTTCCTATCTCTTTTATTCTCGGAAATGTTTTAGTTGTGGTAATTATATTTCATATGCTGTTGTTTAATTGTACTAATATCACTAAATAGCACTAAATTTGACTTCACAGCTGAAGAGGCAAATGATACTAAATTTCCCATACATCTTCATTAACACCATAAGAGCTGATTCCCTTCTTTTAATTGGGATGCTTTGGAAAATAAATAAAGCCATATGTCTCATTACTGATATTACCATATGAATCTTATCTGTTTTCTTAAAGAAGTGAGTTTATGGTTTATCGGCTGTCAATAACATATCACAGCTGCTTAAGATGCTATTTCCAGATTACATGGCAGATACCTATGTAGAGTGTAATTTATGTAGGTAAAAAAACCTCTTTCCTGAATACTACACAACAAATTTGCTGTGAACTATATACCACATTGACTGTAGTGTACTCCCTATTGGATAGGAAATCACGCACCACCAAATATTATGGATGAACTAGCGATGTCTCATGGGCGCTGCCAAGAACTTTAAGACTATCTAAGGTCCCTTTCACATCAGTGGTAATTGCTGATCGCGGCAGTTGTGGTGAAAAAAACGCAACTGCCGTGATTACCACATAACGGCCGCACTTGCGGTTCACCTGCGGCAAGCCCCATGCAATGTCTATAGGGCTTACGGCAGGTGTGGCAAGTGCGGTACAGTTGTGGTTTCGGCACTTGCGGCAGATGTGGCCGTGAAAAAAACGCGGTCAGCCGCAGTTTTCTCGCGCCCGCATCTGCTGCAAGTGCCAAAAGCGCACCTGCTGCACACTTACCGCAAGCCCCATAGACATTGCATGGGGCTTGCCGCAGGTGAACCGCAAGTGCGGCCGTTATGTGGTAATCACGGCAGTTGCGGTTTTTTCACCGCAACTGCTGCGATCAGCGATTACCGCTGATGTGAAAGCAGCCTAACTAGGAGAGTTTATTCATACAATCCACTTTGGAGCTGGTTGAACTCCTTCCTCAGGTACAATGCAAAAGAAATCTCTCCACCTTTTTATAGGGATCATAAATTACATGTTCAGTACATGTTTTCTAAAAAATAAGAAAAGATTAGAACAATTGCAGGTGAATTTACAAATGAGGTTAAAATATGATAAAAAAACAATTAAAAATAGTTTATAAAAACAGTTTCCAAATAATCAAATTGCTTAATTTTTACACCTATAGCACTATTTTCTACCATGTATTTTCAATGGTAACATTAACCACTCAGGTACTAAGGTAGGTAGCCTAAAGAGAACCAATCAGCAGAATTTATCACTATAAAGTACAGCCATGGTCATAATGGTGCTGGGAAGCTGATTAAGTGCATACTTGTGGTGACAAAACCTGATTCTTGGTTGCTGAGTAATCTGTGGCTAAAGTTTATATAATGACTTCACTCACGCATCCAGGTACACAGGTATGCATTTATCAGCATCACAGCACCATTATGACCATGGTTGTACTTTACACTGTGTGCAGAATTATTAGGCAAATTAGCATTTTGATCACATGATACTTTTTATACATGTTGTCCTACTCCAAGCTGTATAAGCTTGAGAGCCAATTACCAATTATGTAAATCAGGTGATGTGCATCTCTATAATGAGGAGGGGTGCTGTGTAATGACATCAACACCCTATATAAGGTGTGCTTAATTATTAGGCAAATGCCTTTCCTTAGGCAAAATGGGTCAGAAGAGAGATTTGACAGGCTCTGAAAAGTCCGAAATTGTGAGATGTGTTGCAGAGGGATGCAGCAGTCTTGAAATTGCCAAACTTTTGAAGCGTGATCACCGAACAATCAAGCGTTTCATGGCAAATAGCCAACAGGGTCGCAAGAAGCGTATTGGGTAAAAAAGGTGCAAAATAACTGCCCATAAATTGAGGAAAATCAAGTGTAAAGCTACCAAGATGCCATTTGCCACCAGTTTTGCAATATTTCAGAGCTGCAACATTACTGGAGTATCAAAAAGCACAAGGTGTGTGATACTCAGGGACATGGCCAAGATAAGGAAGGCTGAAAACGACCACCTTTGAAAAAGAAACATAAGATAAAACGTCAAGACTGGGCCAAGAAATATGTGACTCTTGATGGGCCAGATGGATGGGCCAGAGGCTGGATCAGTAAAGAGCTGAGAGCTCCACTCCGACTCAGACGCCAGCAAGGTGGAGGTGAGGTACTGGTATGCGCTGGTATCATCAAAAATGAAGTTGTGGGACCTTTTCGGGTTGAGGATGGAGGGAAGCTCAACTCCTGGATCTACTGCCAGTTTCTGGAAGACAACTTCTTCAAGCAGTGGTACAGGAAGAAGTCAGTATCAGTCAAGAAAAACATGATTTTTATGCAGAACAATGCTCCATCACATGCATCCAACTACTCCACAGCGTGGCTGGCCAGTAAAGGTCTAAAAGAAGAAAAAATAATGACATGGCTCCCTTATTCACCTGATCTGAACCCCATAGAGAACCTGTGGTCCCTCCTAAAATGTGAGATCTACAGGGAAGGAAAATAGTACACCTCTCGGAACAGTGTCTGGGAGGCTGTGGTGGCTGCTGCATGCAATGTTGATCATAAACAGATCAAGCAACTGACAGAATCTATGAATAGAAGGCTGTTTAGTGTCATCATTAAGAAAGGGTGTGTTTTTTTCTGTTTTGTTTTTGCATGTCAGAAATGTTTTTTTTCTAAATTTTGTGCAGTTATGTTAGTTTACCTGGTGAAAATAAACAAGTGAGATGGGAATATATTTGGTTTTTATTAATTGCCTAATAATTCTGCACAGTAATAGTTACCTGCACAAACAGATATCCTCCTAAGATAGCTAAATCTAAAAAAAAAACACTCTAATTTCCAAAAATATTAAGCTTTGATATTTATGAGTCTTTTGGGTTGATTGAGAACATAGTTGTTGATCAATAATAAAAATAATACTGGGGAACAATTTGAAAAAAAAATTCTGTTGAGTTAGGTTTTTGAGCTGATTTATACTAAAATTGGCATGCTGATCCCAAAAATGTAGTCAGTTTTTTTCTAGCACGTCAAGTTTTTCCTCCACAACCTACCTGACAGAGAAGCACAATTGCACTGATATCTGTAATAAGACTTGTTATCTGATTACAATTCGACTCATATAGAGCTACGTGGCATATGATAGTGTTAAAAAACATATTTGTCATGCCTATTTCTTATATATTTCATTTTTTTTTCATATTTGTACTATTTGAAAAAAACAAAACACTTTTTAGGTGCAGTAGTTTACATATTTTTGAGAAGACAAAAATCCTATAGTTCAAAAACTTGACGTGATAGAGAAAAACTGAGATCATTTCTGGATTCAGCATCCAAAAATTAATTAAGAACAGTTGTCTGACCTAACTCCTAAAAAATTGTGTTCCCAAGTGTAATCATCTAAAATACAACTTGCCTAATAATTCTGCACACAGTGTAGACTGCTAAATCCTGCTGATATGGTCTCTTTATAAAGCAAGTTAGATCACAAGTTAAGGAGCTCCTTTTTGTGTACTAGTAAAAAATGTTTAGATGATCTATCATTGGAAACTTCATTCTTAATATTATGCATATGTTTGTTCATTCGACAGCAAATGGATTGTATCATTCTCGCTATGTACTGGAGATTACAATTCTATACTCCAGCAAATAGATGTCAAAAGATGTACCACCATTAAAAACTCATGATGAAAAATATATCTTTACTTTTTCTTGAAGTATTGGTTGAACAAGCATGTTTGATGATCAAACATATACTGTTGGTGGTCCTGCAACAGTAACTCTTAAGATCAGTAAAAGGTAATAAAGGGATTGTCCACTGCTCAGTCAACTCATTCATAGTGTTTACCCGCCATAAAATAAAATCCCTTTTACTCACATCTGGTACCAGCTCCATTTCAGTAGTGTCGGCACTCACTCTCCGAGGGCTCATGTGATGTTGTGACTTCATGCGTGGTGGGGACACTCCTAAAACTTTGGCTCTGTGGGATAACTCTTAAAATGTTTATTTTATTAATTTAATTAATATTTAACCATGATTGCTATAGTAGCAGAACTCTTTGAAGTTATTTCCCTATCCACCTTTGCTTTCAGGGCAAATGTCCTGCTCTTACCTCCATTTGGCTTTCTTTTGCACCCCCCTGGCCCTTATTACATCCATTTTACAGCACAAAAGTTTGAATCTCCATTGCCCTCTATGTCAAGTCAATAATATAATAATAATAATAATAATAATAATAATATTTATTCATTTATATAGTGCTATTAATTCCATAGCACTTTACACACATCAGTAGGTTCAGTAAGTTCAGGTTAAGTTCCGGTGTCGAACCAAACTTTTAACCGTTCAGCCGACGCAAACATCCACGGATCCGCTCATCCTACTGGTGAGTGTTCACTTGGATGGATGCTATGAATGAGTTTCTCTTCAACATAAAAGGTATTTGTGATCATCCATGACTCATATCTCTTGTGGACATCCAGGACTTTTTTAATTCCCAATCTCACTGGTGCACTCTTTTTCAGAATGTAGCAAATTGTTGGTTTGGTCACTCCTAACATTTCTGCTATCTACGTGATGGATTTCTTGTTTGTTTTTTAGTCTAATGATGGTCTGTTTCTATTTCATTGACAGCTCCTTTCAATATAATACACTTGAGGGGTATTATCTTCTTTTAAACTGCTGCACTAACTGTTTACTTCAGTAGCCATATCCCCAGTTCTAGTTCTCTTTCTCTGCCTGCATCCACTCAACCACCCTGTCTGACAGAGTCTGGTTCTCTCACTGCTATTGGCAACGCAGCTCCAACCTCTGTGTTCCAAACAGTCGCTGGGGCAATAACACATTCTCAACGGGTCTGACCCTGTATTACACAGAATGTAGTGTCCTTACTAGCACTACTCAGCCTTTACACCCTGGTCTCTCAAAAAGACCACCTCTCCTGATACAAGTCACCCATATCATGTGGCTCTGCTGGCATCTGATCAGCATCTGTTTTTTTCGTTTGTTTTTTTTTTTAAAGAAAATTAAGAATCCAATAAAAATAATAAACTTAGATTATCTGATATGCCTAGATTAGGAACGGTAAAAATATACCGTAGTAACCGTCGTGTACTACAGTATGTTTTGCTGAATATAGTCAGGGTTATGAAATGTAGGGGAAGGGAAACTGGCAACAGTTCACCAGTGTAGAGTATCCACTGCTTTGCAGGAGACAAATTGACACAGGATACAGCCTTGGTCCTGGGCTGGTAATGCAAGGAAGAAGGGAAAATAATCCAACAATTTAGATGTCTCCAAATTTTTTATTTAACTAAATTTTAATATTCTTTTTTATTCTCTTTTTTTCTTTTTTAGAATCTTTTCTTCTACAGTTTTGACATGCTCCCCAGGGCCATGGGGTACTCGGAATCGGGCAACAGTACTTCTGGGGAGTAACAGGGGTCGAGACCCAGCTCCGTGACCCTGGTGGTGTCAATAAAAGTTCAGGGGTTTAAGGGTTTGAGGGTGGTTGTCGTGATGCCACCTGTGATGTTTGGCTATTAATGGCTCACGCTGCGGTGCTGGACCTCTGGGGATGATGATATTGCTCCCCACATGTGGAGCAGTTCCCCGGGGCAACAAGTACAGTCTATGGTGGTGGTAGGACAGCGGGGCTGTTCTGGCCGGAGAGTGGGATGGAGCGTGTGTCTGAGACAGGTGTGGCGTCCCACTATGTAGGTGCCACAAAAGGGGTACTGCACCCAGAAAAGCGGTGTAGTACTCCACTGCAGTTGGGACTATGGTCACTAGATGGAACCCTAGAGCAGCACTCACACACTAGAATAGTGGGTGGGAGGGACCCCGGGAGGGAATATAATGACCTCTAGGGAGAACTAGTTTAGTTAGTCGCTCAGTCAGTCAGGAGAGTCGGAGGAGGAGGGAGTGTGGAAGGAGCCAGGCAGCCAGCCTGAAGGAGCAAGGAGGGCCACCTCGGCTAAGAGGTCCCAGAAAGCAAAGATCCCAAGAAACAGAGAAAGAAAGAGAGAGAGGAAACTCAGAGAGGCAGAGTTCACTTGAATGGGGAAGTGAGTAACGGAAGAGTTTGCCCCATAGGAAGGAAACCGGGTACCGGAGCCCACAACTGTGAGATCCCTCAAGGCTCACGGAAAATCCGCTAAACAGGGATATTATAAATACGGCCCTGACTCCCAAGGAACCTACAAAAGGGGAATCAGAACCGCAGTAAGCGCCTGCGGCATTCAATAAAAGGTTAACCCGACGGGTAAAAGGGAGAGGAGACTAGAGCAAGCAGCAGGAGGTCAGGTCATCTATAGGAGATCAGACTTCACAGTACTGGGAACAAGAGGAAGAAAAAGAAAGGAACATAAAGGAGGGTTCTATCTACAGCTAAAAATCTCAACTGCAGCATCCGGAGCATTTGCCATTACAACATCAATAACTACTGAAAGACTGTATTGCTGGATGGAAGTTTTTCATGTAAAG
The DNA here is from genome assembly GCA_033576535.1 of Allobates femoralis. NCBI lineage: Eukaryota > Metazoa > Chordata > Amphibia > Anura > Aromobatidae > Allobates > Allobates femoralis. The sequence goes on from JARQOC010000002.1 coordinate 258,821,469, forward strand.
TTACCCGGTGAAGTGAAGTCCCGACTCTGCTGTATCTTTTCCACTATAAACTGGTTTCATTACAGTATCACTGCCCCGGTGGCCCAGTCCCGCCTGCGGGGACTAATCCATCTAGGCCGCAATTCCACCCACCACCGGAGGACTGTGGCAGCGCTGGTGAGCATCACCAGACTCAGCAGGTGGCGTCACGAAGACAAAACTTTGTAAATAATCCCCTGTAAATAGTTCCCCTTATTCAGCTGAACCCCAGGGCCACGGTTTCGGGATGGCCACCCGTGACTTCCCGGACTGAAGATAGCCTGAGAGCCGAGTACCCTAGCCCTGGGGCGCGTCACAGGTCTTTTGTGGACTTCCGGCCTGCCTGGCACAGAAAGAAAACAGTCTCACACACAGCTTCTATTCCCAGTTCACATGGTGTTCACTTCAGCAATGCCGCCGGGTACTGCACTTTGCCAAGCTCCAGTCCAGATAGTTCTCAAAGCACTGGTATAGCTCATCCAAGACACCCCTTTTATGTTTTGGTCTCTCTTGGGTTGCTCTCCCAGTGCTAACTGTCCGTCTCTCTCCTGCTCGCACCTCCGCACAGAGAGCCCCAATCTGGCAGCCACAGTTCCTGTCGGGCGACCGGTACCAAGTCCCCTGACTCTAGCAGATGTGTCAGGTGTCAGCCACAGCTCCTGTAGATCTCGTGGCCTCTGGTTCTGTGGTTGGAGCGTTGAATCTCCTCATCACCTCAGGACCGGTTCTATCTGCCTCTGGCTGTGCCCCTCAGGCTCCCTCCATCTCGCTTGCAGTCTGTTGTTCTCCCGACCGAGGACGAGCTCTCACTGCTCAGGTCCTCCGGGTCCTCACTCTTCATCACTCTCCGACTGTCTAACTGCCTAAAACTCACTTCCAACCCCCCCACTTTTCTTCTCTCCGTACCATGACTGAACCCTCCCTCTATTGGGTCTGCTCACCGTTTCCGGGACCGGGTTGTGTTGGGTGCTTTGGTGGGTGTCTCAGACTTACCATCCTGTTTCCCTGAGAACAGAGATACCACACCTGTGGAATGGATGCAGTACCCCTTGTGCAGTAGCGTAGCTGGCGGGGGGGCAGGGGGGCGATCGCCCCGGGCCCCCCCAGGCATGAAGGGCCCATTGCCCGCCCCCTGGGGGGCCCCCGAACCCCTTGGGGGGCCCCGTGCTGGCCGCCGCGCCGGCCGGAGAGGAGGGAGGGCGGGACTTCCTGTCCTGCAGCTCTGCCCGCCCCTCCTCTCCACCTCCTGACAGAAGACGCACGGCTGCCGCCAGCATCCAGTCCGCCCTTTTCCGGGCCATCACTTACTCTGCCTGACTGCCTGTGTGCTGTGTGCGTTCCACACTGTGGAATGTATAGAGGAGGGTCTCCGCTCCGCCCCCTCACTTCCTCTTCCTGAGGCCCACAGTGTGGAACGCACTGAAGAGAATCCTCATCAATCACCCTACACACAGGACGGAAACTGACAGTGTCAGGGAGAACACGAGGATGGATGGTAAGCTGTGTGAATGATATGGAGGCTACACACACAGGCATAGTGCTGGGGTGGCCCCTGGCTCACTATCACTGATTACTGTGCTACAGGCTACATGCTGTGCACATGTGTTGCTGAATCAGGGTCTGTGCACGTGTTGCTGAATCAGGGTCTGTGCACATGTGTTGCTGAATCAGGGTCTGTGCACATGTGTTGCTGAATCAGGGTCTGTGCACACGTGTTGCTGAATCAGGGTCTGTGCACTTGTGGAATCATCAGGGTCTGTGCACACGTGTTGCTGAATCAGGGTTTGTGCACGTGTTGCTGAATCGGGATCTGTGCACACGTGTTGCTGAATCAGGGTCTGTGCACACGTGTTGCTGAATCAGGGTCTGTGCACATGTGTTGCTGAATCAGGGTCTGTGCACATGTGTTGCTGAATCAGGGTCTGTGCACATGTGTTGCTGAATCAGGGTCTGTGCACTTGTGGAATCATCAGGGTCTGTGCACACGTGTTGCTGAATCAGGGTTTGTGCACGTGTTGCTGAATCGGGATCTGTGCACACGTGTTGCTGAATCAGGGTCTGTGCACACGTGTTGCTGAATCAGGGTCTGTGCACACGTGTTGCTGAATCAGGGTCTGTGCACACGTGTTGCTGAATCAGGGTCTGTGCACAAGTGTTGCTGAATCAGGGTCTGTGCACTTGTGGAATCATCAGGGTCTGTGCACACGTGTTGCTGAATCAGGGTCTGTGCACGTGTTGCTGAATCGGGGTCTGTGCACACGTGTTGCTGAATCAGGGTCTGTGCACATGTGTTGCTGAATCAGGGTCTGTGCACTTGTCTTGTTTCTATAGTTCCTTATAGCAGTAGTGGGCATCAGATCATTTGGAGGCCAGTGTGCCTGCACTTTGCCATGCGCTCTGGTGGGTCCTATGGATCTATTTATGCTTGTGCTCTGATCACCTGATATTCCCAGCAGGAGCCACCTTACAACTTGCTCAGCCTTGAGACACTGACCTTTGGAACACTAAATGCCAGCTGGTCACAGAGAGGCCTGTACTTTGGGAAAGTTGGCACTGAATAGTGAGCCTGCAGGTAAACCATTCCTGGCTGGATCCTGCTCGTCTGCCTGGTTTTCCTTACCCAATCTCAGCCTCGCCCCATCATAGTTCTAAAGGCCCCGTTACACGCTTCAATGTCCCAAATCATCCAACCAATGATCCGTCTTGACCCAGATCACTTGAACGACGTTCAATTATCGGTGGTGAGATGTCACACGCACAGATATCGCTGGTGGTGGGGGTGGAGGGGGGGGGCACCAAAATAAATCTTTGCCCGGGTGCCAGAAAACCTAGTTACACCTCTGGCGGCCGCGGTGAGTGAGTATGCAAAGTGGCAACACCCGGCCCGCCGGCCCGCGTCCCGCCCGAAATCATTGCTAGCCTAGCACCCATCTGCCCCTGCCCTTCTGAAGCAGGGAGAAAGAAAAATTCCAAGTGCACCCCAAATTCCTCTGCTAGCACCCCCCCCCCCACCCTTCTGAATAGGGGAGAAGTGAAATTCCTAAGTGCACCCCCCCGGCCTGCCAATCTCCGCTTGCACCTTTCCCCCGCTCTTCTGAAGAGGGGAGAGTACAGCACCAGGCAGGGAAGTGGTGACCTCTGGACAGGCTGGGCGGCCTGTGCCAGTACCTCTGCCTCTTATCCTGTTGATTGCTGCACTGTCCAGGTTATATCTATAGCTCCATCACAGAAGAGGTCAGAGCGCAGGAGGACCAAGGAGAAGAGGATGGAGGCGCAGGGGGACCAAGGAGAAGAGGATAGAGGCGCAGGGGGACTAAGGAGAAGAGGACAGAGGCACATTGGGACCGAAGAGAAGAGACAGAGAGGCAGAAGGACAGAAACAGGGGGGCAGAGGGGCAGAAGGACAGAAACAGGGGGACCGAGGAAAAGAGAACAGAGGTGCAGGGGGACAGAAACAAGGGGACAGGAGAACAGGAAAGAGGGGCAGAACGAGGGTGACAGAGGAGGAGCAGGAGGGACAGAGGAGAGGAGGACTGGGGTGCAGGAGGACAGAGGAGCAGCAGGAGGGACAAAGGAGAGGAAGACAGGGGTGCAAGAGGACAGGGGAGCAGCAGGAGGGACAGAGGAGAGGAGGACGGGGTGCAAGAGGACAGGAAAGGAGGACGGGGGTGCGGGAGGACAGAGGAGAGGAGGATGGGGGTGCAGGAGGACAGAGGAGAGGAGGACGGGGTGCAGGATGACAGAGGAAAAGAGGACGGGGGTGCGGGAGGACAGAGGAGAGGAGGATGGGGGTGCAGGAGGATAGAGGAGCAGCAGGAGGGGCAGAGGAGAGGAGTATGGGGGTGCAGGAGGAGAGCAGGAGGGGCAGAGGAGAGGAGGACGGGGTGCAGGAGGACAGAGGAGAGGAGGATGGGGGTGCAGGAGGACTGGGGCTGGCTGGCACTGTGTGTGGTGATATTGGCAGCTGTACCATGTGTCTGCCTCCATGCAGCTGCTTCCACCTTTCTGTGTTGTCAGGGTGTGGCATGCTGGGAGTTGTAGTTCTTCTGCCTGTCCTATATGATTTCTGGGCAGTGTGTTGGGTGCTGGGAGTTGTAGTTCTTCCAGGTGGGCTCAGTGTTGTCCCGCCGCCCGTTTGTGGCCTGTCTGTCTCTTCTGAGATGTCCTCAGCTCTGTGCTGTGCACAGAGAGTGTACCAGCATGTCCCCAGCTCCGTGCTGTGCACAGTGTACCAGCATGTCCCCAGCTCCGTGCTGTGCACAGTGTACCACCATGTCCTCAGCTCCGTGCTGTGCACATACAGTGTACTGTACACTGTGTGCACAGCACAGAGCTGAGGACATGGTGGTACACTGTCTGTGCACAGCACAGAGCTGAGGACATGGTGGTACACTGTCTATGCACAGCACGGAACTGAGGACACGGTGGCACACTGTCTCCCGCCACCTTAAAATCAGTCTGTTTCTCATCCAGGAGAGTCGGTTGAGTGTCATCGATTTTTGGTCCATTTGGCATCCAACTACTGTGCGAGTGTCCGAAATTTCTCTCAGATCACATCCGTGTGCAATCTGTTTTTTCCTCAGCAGCTATTTACTGTAGAATCATTTACAGGAACATTTTACAGTGTTTTCAGTTACAGAATGATAATGTATCCGTGAAAAAACTGATGCTTCTCGGATGGTTCGTGTGCTGTCAGTGTGCGGTATGTGATTTTGTCAGACCCATAGACATGCATTGGTGAGTCTCGCGCGGGAATCACAGACTGTCGCAGCATGTTGCGACTTTTTTCTCATCCTGAATCTGGCTGAGCAAAAAGCGTCCGACACTCGCCAATCTGCTCTCAGACATTGATTAACATTGGTCCGAGTGCAATGCGATAAAATCACGCATTGCACTCATCCGCGTTTCACGCCAGTGTGTCCGTACCCTAATAATAAAATCCATATAGTAATCCTACAATGTCTGCCGGACATGGTATGGGGAGGGTTTATTGGCTCAATACACACTCCATACTTCTTGTTATTAACAAGTTAATGCTGTCTTGTCCACCGCACTGCAGTGTCAAAAGAGGAAGACAGCGACACAGGCAGCAACATGGCGTCAGAGTGACCCTGACCTCGAAATAGAAGATCCTCAGATCCTGGTATTGTGACATAATATTAAGAATAATACTTTTTGAATTTATATTACACTATGAACTCCACAGCACTTTACATACATCATCAACACTGTCCCCATTGGGGCTCACAATGTAAACATCCTACCAGTATGTCTCTGTAGTGTGGTTGGACGAACCTTTTATATGTCCCCGTCGCTTCCAGCACCACCACCGCAGCCATGCCCCCCAGCAGCACTGTTCATGCTTTAGGTTGTACGTGTGATTATTGCTGGTCACCTGGGCTGGGGGCCCACTCATGATGTTTCGCCCCCCTTGTGTTGAACCCCTAGCTACGCCTCTGCCCTTGTGGCAACCAGACCCCAGGGGCACCACAGTTATGCTAATTGAAAATGTTTACACCAAACACTCTCATGCATACATACACGCATATATGCACAAACCTGAAAAAATACTAGTTATTTTACACACACAGAGAAATATCCCACTCATCCCAGTCCCAAAGATTGTATTCAGTCTAGGAGGCATATGCCATAATTGCCCCTGACACTGACAGTGAGGGAGAAGATCCTACATCCCTTTATTTCTCCCACTCCTCTTCCTCCTCAAGTGATGGAGAACCATAACAGAGATGCTGCAGGACAAGAACAGAGCCAGAGCACAGTGTATGTGACCCCAACCCAGCACTAATGCTAATGTCCCTTATCCACTTCAAGGGGAGAATTAAGTTTCAGTAGTATCTGCTCAGCAAAAGGACCAGGTATAGGATCAAACTCTGCAAATGGTGTAAAAGTACTTCAGGGTAAACTACCAAGTTTAGAGTTAACAGAAGAAAATATACCCTGATCCAACCCCTGCAATGACACCCTGCTCTGGGCGTGAGTGGGAAAATGGTGTGGGATTTGGTGTACCCACTGCTGCATAAGGGTTATCACCTGTATGTTGATAACTTTTATACCAGCATCTTACTCTTCCAATCCTCTCCACCAGAGCAGCTGGCAGTGCTCTGCGCAGAAATTAAAGGAATCTCCCTCGGCCGCTAATTGGGCAGCTACACAGAAAGGGCGAGAGCAGAACCCAATGCATTGACAACATGCTTCTGGTCAAGTACAAGAACAAGAATGACATCCTTTTCTTGACTACAGTACATGGTCCAGGCACCACTGCCATCCTTGTTTGAGGTACCTCAGCACAGGTCAGCAGACCGGACTGTGCCCTGAGATTCAACAAACACATTGGGGGAAGTTGATCTGTTTGATCAAGTCCTCCAGCCCAACAATGTCATGTGGAAGTTTAAGGTATGGCACAAGAAGCTGGCAGTGCCCCTCATATAGATGGCACTATACATCACTTTCATACTATCACAATGTGCAGGCCACCCTAGTATCTTCCTTCACTTTTAGGAGGTAGTGAGCAAGGCACTGATGTTTGCAAATAAGGAAGGAGCATGCCCCAGTACCTATAGAACTGAAGGTACCAGTATGGTACTAAGGCAGCATTTCCCAGGTGAGGCCCCTCAAACAACTGAAAAAGGGAGGTCACAAAATAAGTGTGCTACGGAAGGAGGGTAAGGAAGGGCATCATTTTCCAATGCGACACAAGCCCTGACAAACCTGAACTGCGTATGAAAGACTGTTTCAAAGTCTACTACACATCCATGGCCTAAATTCACAAAATGCTGTGGGATTCAACAAACACATTGGGAGGAGTTAATCACTTTGATTAAGTTCTCCAACCCTACAGTGCCATGTGGAAGGCTAAGATATGGTACAAGAAGCTGTCAGTGTCCATCATATAGATGGCACCATATATCACTTTTTGTGAAAAAAAAAATTATTTTTTCATATTCACAGCTCAACATATGAAGCACTTTGGAGTTCAAATTGCTCACCACACATTTAGATCCATTCCCTGGGGGTCTCGTTTACAAAATGGGGTCACTTTTGGGGAGTTTCCACTATTTAGGCACATCAAGGTCTCTCCAAGCACAATATGGTAACAGCAAATGATTCCAGCCAATTTTCCATTCAAAAAGTCAGATGATGCTCCTTTTCTGCCGAGCCCTGCAATACACCCAAAAAGTGATTTTCCGCTAAATATGTGGTATCAGCGTACTCAAGAGAAACTGCAAAACAAACTGTATGGTGCAGTTTCTTCTGTCACCCAATTTTGGGGAAAAGTAAAATTGTATTTTTTTCCTTCCATATTGCATTAGTTCCTGTGAAACTATAAACTGGATAGAAACACGCAATAGTCTTACCCAACAAACACAGGGAAATGATAAAAGTCACTCACTTTGCAAGGTTGTGATACACAACCAATATAAAAGTGTATGGACAGCTGCCACTGGAACCACAAGACAATAATGTAGGAACCATGAAAAATTGTGGAAAAAAATTCTGTGCTGCTGTCAAATATAGATCCAGAAGTATTCATAATAAATATTAATAATAATAACCATCACCATTTCATATTACTACTGCCTCTGAACGTATATTTGTTTGACAACAGCGCAGGATTGTTTACACGATTTCTCTTGGTTCCTGCATTTTTAGTTCCCATGAAGCACATGAAGAGTATGTTAACTTCTTAAATGGGGTTTTGAGTAGTCTGTATGGTGCAGTGTTTGGAAGGAGATTTCTGGCAGAAATGCATTGTTTGCTCTTAGTAAAGTGTGCTAATAAATTTGATAATGGCTAGGGTCACACATGCCAATCAGTTTTTTCCACTGTTTTCAATAACAAATCTGTTTTTTCTGGCTGTTCTTTGAGCCTCATGTGCAGCTATGCATTTTTTTGACTTTGCCATTTTTTGCCAAAAAATGCTAGCAAAAACGGATCCGTTTTTTTACTTCACCAAAAAAAGGATCCGTTTTTCCATAGGGCCCCATGTTAAAAAAACGGATCAGTTTTTTCACTGCACCCAAAAATGTTGCTGTTTATTTTTTATTTTTAACACTTGCTTTTACTTATGGTAAGTTCACTCAAGCAATGTATATATATATATATTGCGGGAGTGAAAGTGCCCAGCTTGCCTGCACTTTGCAGGCTCGGGCTTTCTGTGTCTGGATACGTGAAAATCATGCGATGCTTTTCCTGTCTGTGGGGTCCTGCAAAAGTAGGATCCCCATGGACAGGAAAAAATCACAATGTCTAACCAGCCTAAGAAACAGGCTGGGTGGTAAAGAAGTTAAAAGCTCCCTCAAAGTTACCAGGTTAATAGCTGCCACTAGACCAGTGGCTGGGAACTCCAGTAACCTTAAAGTCTGACTTAAAGACTCCATAAACGTTTGCGGTAGTGATGGGCGAATCCTAAATTACTCGGAATCGCTTGACTCTAGCGAGTCCGAGTCCAGGACTCGCTACTCGTTGCGAGTCTAGCGAGTCCAATGTTAATGAATGGGGAAGCGAGTAATAGCGAGTAGTGTGAGATTTACAACTCGCAGATGTGTCTCGGAAGCTTCAGCCTGAAGCAATCCTAGTTTTGTCATTTATTTGCATTGCTCGTTTACTTTGTAAGTAATCGCTGACTCGCACAGATAAGAGTCCTGTCTCCTCTGTGCTGGCTGCCAGCTCCAGGGTCCTAGAGCCTGCCTGCTGCCTGATGTAGCAGTGCTGAGATTGTTCTCAGTCTGTTCATTCCCTGTGTACAGACATGAATGTCTGTGCACAGAGATGATGTAGCAGAGCTGAGATTGTTCTCAGTCTGCTCATTCCCTGTGCATAGAGATCTATATCTATACACAGGGGATGTAGCAGAGAGGACATCGCGTTTTGGACTGCGTCGGACGGAAGAGGATTTTTTTAATTAAAGATGGAGTCCCTAATGGCTTTTTTTTTTATTTCTAATAAAAAATTTTCTTTGTGTTGTGTTTTTTTTTAAAACAATTTAATAGAAATTCATGGCGGTCATGTCTAATATTGGCGTGACCACCATAAATTTCGGGCTTAGGGCCAGCTGATAATACAAAGCTGGCCCTAACCTCTTTATTACCCAGCGTGCCACCGCTACCAGGGCCGCTGGAAGAGCGGGGTTCAGCGCCAGAGGATGGCGCTTCAATGAACGCGCCATCTTCTGGGGCGGCTGCGGGCTGCAATTTGCAGCGGGGGGTGCCCAGAAAGCTTGGGCATCCCTGCGCTGCGGATTCCAGCCCCCAGCTGCTTAGCTGTACCTGGCTAGACATAGAAATTGCGCGGAGCCCCACGCATTTTTTTTAAATTATTTCATGAAATTCTGAGATTCTGACTCTGAGACTCTGACTCTGAAATTCATTAAATAATTTTAAAAAAATGCGTGGGGCTCCGCGCAATTTCTATGTCTAGCCAGGTACAGCTAAGCAGCTGGGGGCTGGAATCCGCAGTGCAGGGATGCCCAAGCTTTCTGGGCACCCCCCGCTGCAAATTGCAGCCCGCAGCCGCCCCAGAAGATGGCGCGTTCATTGAAGCGCCATCCTCTGGCGCTGAACCCCGCTCTTCCAGCGGCCCTGGTGGCGGTAGCACGCTGGGTAATAAAGGGGTTAATACCAGCTTTGTTATACAAGCTGGTATTAAGCCCGAGATTCTTAATGTCAGGCCACGTTTGACCCAGCCACTAAGAATCTCCAATAAAGGGTTAAAAAAACACAGAGAAAATTTTTTATTTGAAATAAAAAAAAAAGCCATTAGGGACTCCATCTTTAATTAAAAAAATCCTCTTCCGTCCGACGTAGTCCAAAACGCGATGTCCTCTCTGCTACATGCACAGGGAATGAGCAGACTGAGAATAATCTCAGCACTGCTACATCATCTCTGTGAGCAGGCGGGCTCTAGGACCCTGGAGCTGCACAGAGAAGACAGCTGGACTCGGCTCGCAAAGAAACAGCAGTTACTTTGCGAGTTTCCCTGCTATCACTGGCACAGTAGCCAGTGATGACTCGCACGAGTCCAATGCAAACAATGGTAATCTTAGTTTTGTCAGCGTTTCTGACAAAACTAGGATTGATATTGATTTGCATTGGACTCGTGCGAGTCATCACTGGGAAACTCGCCGAGTACCGAGTCCTGCGAGTCCCTTACTACTCGCCGAGTAACGAGTCCTAGCGAGTAGATTCGCCCATCCCTAGTTTGCGGGTCTCATAGCTACCGGATTGTCGGACAGCGCGGCCGCCATGTCACGCAGTCCAACAGTCCGGCACTGAGTTCACCTGAGGTCACAGTTGGCAGGTCACACAGAGGGTACCCTGAGAACCACCAGAAGTAACTTCAGGAGATCTCATTGCCGGACTATCGGTCTGCATTGTCAATATGACACGCAGTTAATCAGTCTGACAGTGAGTTCACCTGAGGTCACAGCTGCAGTCTTATATAGGGGGTACCTTGAGAACTGCCAGAAGTGACCTTAGGTGAACACAGTTCCTGGCTGTTAGACTGCGATGCTGCTGTGACACACAGTGAGACAGTCAGACACTATCTTTACCTGATGTCACTTCTGGCAACTCCCATGCTGCTCTTAATGTGTCCCGAAGGCTGTGGTGAGCGGCCACGTGTCCTAATGTCACTGCTTACTGTGGCCTCTGGATATAGCAGAGCTTGGATGATCATGGGACATCATATGAATTATTTCAGACCTGCGTGTTTTTGAGATTAATACAGTAATATGGTGAAAGAGAGTATGTTTCTTTTTTTATTTAAATTAAAATATGTTTGTGTGTTTGTGTTTTTTCTTTTTACTTACAGGGTTGGATATGAGGAAGGAAGGTCTCATAGACAACTGTCCATTGCCATCCAAGGGATTGATGACAGGAGTAATTTTTGACAAATTATAGCGGGCATCAACCCCATATATTGCCCTGATTGCCACCGTGTGGCACCCCAGGGGTTAATGTGCCACAGTAACATCACACGGGTTCCCTCCCCACAACACACTGACAATATACTAGCACCTCTGGGCCAGGAGGGGGAGCTCAACCAGCTCCCTTATATACTCCAGGTCAAAAGGAAGTACGCAGTTCAGTTCCTGGGAGAACTGAGAGAGGGAGATTGTGGTGTAAAGAAGCTGCGACAGGCTTTTCCACAACCTGCTGCTCAATTCCAGGCCTAGCTAGGGTCTGAGGAGAGGAGAACTAAAGGACAGAGAAACACATCTGGGAGCTTGAGTGCCATCACCACTCGCCCCAGAGGAGTGCACAGAATGGACACCGGATCCGACACTGTGACTGACACACACAGCACAATAAATCCAGGAATAGTGGAGTTTCTAGACCACCACAGTACCAGAGCAAAGCAACACGGCGGGGTCAGTAGTACACAGAAGACTCAAGTTGCCTAGCCAAGGGGTACCAAAAAGGAGAGAGAGTGAGACAGTGCCAGCAGCTAACCTAGAAGCAGCAGCAGGGACACACCGTGGGTGGCGTCACGACAAACTATTATCCCCTGTAAATATTCCCCTTTTACTTGCCAGGGCCCGGGACACAGTCCGGACCAGGCCCTCCTTGACATCCCCAGCAGCAAAAGCGGTCCGGTACCGAGTACCCCGTCCCAGTGGGCTCGACAACCGCACCAAGGCAAGTGGGATGAGCTGGGTAAAGCGCCATAAATGGTGCATATGATGAGTGTGCCAAGTATGTGGTAGCTGTGCACTGCTATTTTTAGGCTGGGAAGGACCCAATAATCATGTATTTCCCGTCTTAGAATGCCAGTGCCCAGCTGTCTGTGCTGGTTATCAAAAATGGGCAGGAACGCACATAATTTTATTAGTTACTAGCTGTAGTACCCGGCTACGCCCGAGTTAATAAATAACTGCTGTTAGCTATAACAAAATAGAATTTGAATATGTCATATTAATGACCTGTAGGAAAATAGAAGCTGAGCTGTGATTGATTGCTATAGGCAGCCTAATAAATCTCCAGCCAACAGTAAACCCACCCCCTGGCCAGGCAGTATATGTTACCTCACACATACACAAAATAGACAGCTCATGTGACTGACATCTGCCTTAATTCCCTATATGGCACATGTGCTGCACATTGGCTGTTTTTAATCAGATGTTTATGTTTGGAAATTAAAGATAGCACACGTATGAGGCGAGTTGTGTGAGGTGATTTGTGCACATCTGTGTCTGTCCGTGTGGTGTGTGTGTCCCTGGGGTGTGTATGTGTGTGTCCCTGTGGAGGGGGGTATGTGTGGTGTGTGTCTCTGTTGTGTGTGTCTCTTTGTGGTGTGTGTGTGTGTGTGTCCCTGTGGGGTGAGTGCATGTGTCCCTATAGGGTGTGTATGTGTGTGTGTCCCTGTGGGGGGGGTCTGTGTGGTGTGTGTGTGTATCTGTGTTGTGTGTGTCCCTGTGGGGTGAGTGCATGTGTCCCTATAGGGTGGCTATGTGTGTGTGTCCCTGTAGGGGGGGTCTGTGTGGTGTGTGTGTCTGTGTCATGTGTGTCTCATTGTGGTGTGTGTGTGTGTCCCTGTGGGGTGAGTGCATGTGTCGCTATAGAGTGTGTGTGTGTCTCCTTGGGGGTGTGTGTGTGTCTCTATGTTGTGTGTGTCTCTTTGTGGTGTGTGTGTGTGTGTGTTTGTTCGGGTGCGTGGTGAGTATCCAATGTTGGGGCTGCACCTTAGCGACTATACACTTGCTGTTACTCTTTGTGTGCGTGTGGTGTGTATACATGTCCCCGTGCGTGGTGAAAATCTCATGTTGGGGCCCCACCTTAGTGACTATATGCTGGTATGTGCTGTTAGTCTTTGGTGCTATCATTAAGCCCCTCTCATTCACAACTGTCAACTGGTAACTGTTACTTTTTCCCCATTATGTAGATAGGGGCAAAATTGTTTGGTGAATTGGAATGCGCAGGGTTAAAATGTCGCCTCACAACATAGTCTGTGACGCTCCCGGGGTCCAGACGTGTGACTGTGCAAAATTTTGTAGCTGTAGCTGGCAGCTGTCGATTGTCCTCCCACACGTTTCCTTTCCCTTTTTCCCCATTATGTAGATAGGGCCAAAATTGTTTGGTGAACTGGAACGCACAGGGTTAAAATTTCGCCTCACAACATAGCCTATGACGCTCTCAGGGTCCAGACGTGTGACTGTGGAAAATTTTGTGGCTATAGCTGATAGCTGTCGATTTTCCTCCAATATTTTTCCATTCACTTTTTCCCCATTATGTAGATAGGGCCAAAATTGTTTGGTGAACTGGAACGCGCAGGGTTAAAATTTCGCCTCACAACATAGCCTATGACGCTCCCGGGGTCGAGACGTGTGACTGTGCAAAATTTTGTGGCTATAGTTGCGACGGTGTAGATGCCAATCCCGGATATACACACATTCACACATACACACATTCAGCTTTATATATTAGATTTAAATCATTAAGAAACCAAAACTTTGTAGGGGAGTATCTATTCTTGATAACCAGCCAAGATAAAGCACACAGCTGGGTGATGCAGCCCGCAACTGTCTACTTTACATGCACCTATCACAAATAGGCAGGGGACGACATGTCAAAGTTGCAAAATACTCTGACTTTATTCACAGAAACCAGTTGTGAGTCAGAAATGCATCCAGACATCTTATTCGTGCTCTTCCCATTCAAAGTCAGCACTTTTTCATCCGTTTCTAGTATTTTTACAGCCTCAAGACCACCACCTTGGAGGGTGTACCAGGAAAGTATCTGAGTTTCCCAATGATTTGCATTAGATTTGTTATTCGTTACAAATATACGAATAGTACGAAGTATTCGCTACAAATAATCTGAAGCTGAATATTTTAGTATTCACATATTACCATAATTCACGTATATATTTTTATTGACCTTTTGTTTTTTTTAATTTACTCTATTTCTTACAATTCAGTCTGACAAGTGATAGGTCAGATAACACTTCATGGTTCAGTTTCTTAAACCTGTATGTATATGTACAGTATTACACCTGTCATTGTGGTGTGAGACTTTGAAAAGCCTTAACAAATAAGTTCACTGTATATTCTGGTCTCAGGCTTTTTCCTCTCTGGCTTGACTTAGCAGGATTAACCCATTCTCTACCACTGGAATCCTCTATCTTCCATCTCAGCAGATGCTGAGATCTAGTACTTATTTAAGGTTGCCATTTATGTTCCTTTGATGTTTTTATTGATTGTAATAAACAGTTTTAGTGTCAGTATATAAAGGCTTCCAATCTTGTCAGTTAAGATCCCATCAATTCTAGGGATCATAGTTGAGCTTCGCATTAAGGAGAATCTTTCAGCAGCATTACTGTCCCTATGAGAGTCATACCCTAAAGGTATTTGCCACTAATTGTTGAGCATTGCACTGCAAGAATTATGTCAGTGAGTGTAAATAGGGAGTACTGCAGTCTCAGAGCTGTACAGTTTATAGAAAGGTTATAAAAACCTTTATCCTGCTTGAGGAATAACAGATTGTAAAACATGAGTTATCTGGATTGCTGATAATTGTTGTAAATATCCCCTCATAATCTAAATTAACATTTATGAAAAACAATGTGGGGAAGTTATTATGATGGAACCTTTTAAGGTCACATTTGCTTACTTATAAAAGTGTCACACAAATACCTTTTCACTAGAGTGAGTTTGCAACTATCTTGGGGACTTTTTTTTAAAAAGTCATTAACAATTCTCGCATTATTTGCATAGATAACCATGTTCTTTTTAAAAAGTTGTCAAGAGACGCATAAAATGGCAAAAAGTCATTTTTGTGCAAAATTTTTGAGCCACAAAAATTATGATTTTTCAGAAATTGGAATAAAATGTGCAGACTAATGGCCACTTTACACACACCAACTTATCTGTCCAACTTCTGACCAACTTACTGGTTGCAGTGAAATCATGGACACATTGTTCCATTTGTACACAGCCACAAGATAGAACAATGTGTCCATGATTTCACTGCAACCAAAGATCTGTTCAGAAGTTGGTCACAGAAGTTGGTGTGTGTAAAGCGGCCCTTAAAGCCAAACTATGATATGGAAAGGAAATGTTATTGTTAAATGGACACAACACAATAAAATTAATTAACAGCAATTAGAATTAGATGCAGGACAAAGCCTTACAAAGTAAAATATTATGCAGTTGAAAAGTATTATGCAGTTGAAGATCAAATAATCTAATAATTCTAAATGTCACTTTCTGAGTTAATCACTTTGAAACCCTTTAACAGATCCCAGTAGTTGTGAAATCAATTCACAACAAAAAAAATGAAATATGAAGAAGTCTATTGATTAATAGGTGCTTTGCAGGAATTGAAGCGACGTGGAAGAAAAAAATAAAAATGTTACTTTTTTTCCTGAAAAATATTACTTTACCCCCACATTTAGCATTTTCACAAGGGTAACAACAAAATGGACCCAATAATTTGTTTAGTAATTCCTCCTGAGTATGCTAATACCTTTAGGGTGTGTGCACACAATCAGTATACGTAGCGTTTTGGACGCAGCGTCTTGCCGCGTCCAAAAGGCTGCGTAGTGCAGTATAAGCATAGTTGTTGGGATTTCAAGAAATCCCATTCTCACTATGCGTAACCCAGGTTGCCAGCATTCCGCTCCTCCTCCGCATGTTTATTTCATGCTGCGGAGTCAGAAGCGGCTCCCATCGGGTGACTGCAGGGAGAAGCCGCCTTGCACCCGCCGCACATGGTGAGTACAGGGAGGCTGCGGGCTTCCTGCGGCCACCCGCGGCTTCACGCAGGTCCGGAAGAGCTATGTCCATCACGCAGCTCCTCCGGACCGTGAGTATGCAGCCTTATGTGGTGGAAAATTACTGTTTGGGTGCAGGGAGCAGGCAGGGTTCGCAAGAGAAGGAGCGCTATTTGACTTTTCAACCGGCAAATTTCCTGAAATTTTTATGTGATGCCATGTCTTGTTTAGAGAGCCCCTGAAGTGCATAAGCAGTGGAAATCTAACACAAGTGACCCCATTTGCTAAATTAGACCCGCTCAAGGAACTTTTCTGGATGTGTGGTAAGCACCTACAAACCCCAGGTATTTATTAAATGTTTGGCCATTAAAATAAGGAAAATCCCATTTTCTCCACAAAAATATTCTTTGACCTAAAAAAGTTTTGTTTTCCCAAAGGTAACAGGGGAAAATGGACCTCATAATTTGTTGGGAAATTTCTCCTGAATTTTACACTGATAACCCATATATGGTGGAAAACCACTGTTTGGACACACGGCAGGGCTCAGGAGAGAAGGAACATCATTCAAACTCAAAATTGGCTGGAATCATTTGCGAACGCCTTGCTGCATTTGAACAACCCTTGATGTGTCTAAACATTGGAAGCTCCTCCCAAGTGACCACCTTTTGGATACTAGACCCCTCAAGGAATTTATCTAGATGTGTGGTGGGCACCTTGACCCCTCAAGTACTTCACAAAATTTAAAAACATTGAGCCATGAAAAGAAAAAAACTCAAATTTTTCCCACAAACATGTTGGCCCAGTTTACATCTATGGGTGTTTGCGTTTGTAACGCATCCATTTACTGGATGTGCAAAACACATGTGGTTTTTGCTTGTGTTTTTGAGTGGGTGTGTCAATATTAACCCATGCGTTAACGCAATAGTTGCATTTTTGTATAGATGTATTGCGTTTTTGGTCTGCGTTTAATAATTGGAAATTTAGCTGGGTGCAGCCATATAAATTAAGGTGATTGTGATGTCCTGTGCTGTTGCCATTTTGTGCACCTTACCTGTGCTGGTTGCATCATGTGTGCTGCGTTGATCCTTGCCTTTCGACTCCATTTCCATCGCCGTTGCCAGGCCAATATTAGGCAGTTGCGATTGGGGGTACATGAAGTTAATTTGTTGAGGCCACAATATGGTGCATTCCATCGCCTGTACACACAATTGCGACATTTCTCCCACAAATTCCAGTGTTACGCCCACATGTCTGTGGCCACATTTGATTTTCTCCTGGGCATGATTCAAAATGACATCAGACAGGAGAACACCAGATTCCTTGACAGCATTTCTCCCGACGAAAGGTTACTTGAGACTCTGAGGTAGGTTTGTCTTCTCAAATGTTCTTTATTGTAGCTAGGCAAGTTCATATTAGCCTTGTGAAGGTGCCCATACTTAGGCTGTTTATGCAGTGGCCTGGACTCCAAGGTTTTTTTTTTACGTAATGCAATGTTTACATCTTGCTCATTTTTTTATTTTTTCCCTACACCAACAGATTCCTGGCCACGAGAAAAACGTACTCATTGCGGCATTACCAGTATCATCTGGGGACTTCTACAATTTGCATAATTGTAAAAGAAACATGCCAAGTTCTGTGGGACACATTACATGGCATTGTGATGGCCTATCCAACCACTGAACAATGGCTGGCCATAGCAGAAAACTTTATGGAAAAAACTAACTTCTTAAACTGCATAGGTGCGATAGACGGGAAATACATCTGTATACAAAAGCCCGCACATAGTGGCACATTATATTTCAATTACAAGAAATATTATTCTATTGTGCTTATAGCAATAGTAGACTGTCATTACAGATTTATTGTCAGGGATATTGGTCCCTATGGGCATGTTCATGATGCCCAGGCATTTCGCCACAATAATATCTGGCACAGACTAGTGTGAAACCTATTCAATGTGCCTCCTCCTCAGCTGTTACCAGGCACAGATGGCCCTTCTGTACCTTATATGTTCATCACTGATGCTGCCTTCCAGCTGAGCCACAGTGTGTGGAGGCCATATTCCACTCATACTCTTACTAGCGAGCGCCGCTTCTTCAATGCCCAGTTAGGTTGTGCAAGATGGTATGTGAAGTATACATTTGGGCTAATGGCTGCAAAATGGCAGGTACTCATGACGAGCAAGCAACTGAAGCCAGAACATGTCAACCGTGTTGTCATGGCATGCTTTTGTCTTCATAATTTTGTTGCCCAGCATGAAAGCCACCCCTTCGATGTCGATGCCTATGTGGCAGACCTGATGTGATGGAAATTCACAATAATTTTGCACGTTATTTCCAGCGGAATGCTGCCCAAATGCAGTAGGCTGATCCTCTTTTTTCATTTGTGTAGACTTAATCATCATTTTTGTGTATGCCATCTACGTCATGTCATGTACCTGTGTGGCAATCATTGTGAATGTTAACAATAGTATCACATACAGAGGTTACCTAATGTTTATGTTTGCCTTTGTATCTTTTCTGTTTGCTATTAGTGCTATTATTAAAGCTCAGCATCTGTGGGTTACACACATGTTGCACCCAACATCAGATTGCTCATGTTATTTTGGCCAGGCAACACACTCGTTGTGTCAATACTGTGTAACATACTGTGCTTCGTCCTCTAAAATGTCAGTTACTTCCACAAGATTACCTCATAATTACGGTGGTAAGGTTTGTTTTGTTAGCCTCAAAAGGTCGGTGAAGCCAAGGTTGAATGTCAAACACAAACGCATATTTCCCT
Organism: Allobates femoralis; assembly: GCA_033576535.1. Taxonomy (NCBI): domain Eukaryota; kingdom Metazoa; phylum Chordata; class Amphibia; order Anura; family Aromobatidae; genus Allobates; species Allobates femoralis. The sequence goes on from JARQOC010000002.1 coordinate 258,839,997, forward strand.
AAGCAATATGAATCATGGAATCCATATGTGTGGATGCATTTGTAAGGCTGTCTTCACATTTGCGCATGATGGGCAGCAAAACGCAGGCACTATGTGCTCCTATGTTTAACATGGGAACGCATAGTGCCTGTTTGTGGCTGCTTTCAAGTGTGTTTGCGTTCGGCTACGTAAAATGTTGGATTTTTTGTGCGTAGCTGTGTGCTTGTTTTATACGCAAACAGACAACTGCGCATAAACAATGAATGAATGAAAGTGCATCTGTGCGCATTGCCATTTGCTGGCAAGCGCACAGATGCATCAGAAGATGACCTCCTCCGAGGTCATCTGCAGGTGAATCCTGTCCTGCAGTTCTCTTCTTCTTTTTCTTCTTTCTTCTTCTTCTTTCTTCTTTCTTCTTCTTTCTTCTTTCTTTATCTTCTTTCTTCTTCTGTTCTCTCCCTGCTTCCACTGGTTCGTTTAGAATAGCCGGCGGGAAAGCTGGCAGTGAAGCCGGCTTTCCCCCACTGCTATTTCAAATGAACAGCTGATGAAGTCAGCTGTTCACCAGCTGTTCATTTGAAATAACGGGGCGGGAAAGCCGACTTCACTGCCAGCTTTCCCGCCAGCTATTCTAAACAAACCAGCGGTGGCCCGGGAGGAAGAGATCAGCGGCGGCTGTCAGTATCTCCGCCGCTGATCTCTGCCTCCCGGCCGCAGCCGCTCATTGGGAGGCTGGGCATAGTCACTGACATTTTCATGTGACCGCATGCAGACAATATCCGCTGTGTTCACATGAAAATGTTTGCGTTCGGCACTGCATATGCTTATGCGCTGCATACGCTGCAGTGCCAAATGCAAATGTGAACCAAGGCTAACATTGGCCCAACTTTCAAATACAATTGTGTGTATTCCCGATTCATAACTGTCAATTTTACTTATCACATTAAAAGGACACATTTTTAACAATGCAACAGATTTATTATTACTAACTGTTTTTTGGATATAAAACAAAATAATTCTTGAATCAGGGTGTGTTTTCACGCTGATCTAAAAATGTGACCTGCACATTGCGATCATGTGTCAAACTGAACAAAATGGATGATGTAACGTCACCAAACACAGCATATTATACGCTGCACAAACATAAATACAAACAAAGATGGTTATGCGTACAGGGATAGGGGCCAAGTAGGTAACAAAGGACATTAATGAACATTACTAGGCCTCAAAAGTAAACAAATATGGCTTTAATGGGATCAACCAGAAAAAAGAAGTCAACGTTCGTGTGATAGGCCACGTGAAAGGACCACAATATGCTACTAGGACAAAAGGCGAGATGTTCACACCTCAGGTAACCACAACCTTTACCCAAAAGATCGCTATCGTCAACTACACATTTTCCGCCGAATCCTGGTTGGATGCATCATGTGTGCCAGTTACAGCAGCCTTAGGGCCCACAAATTCCTCTATAAGGCTGTGGTCACAGTACCATTTTTCACATGCATTTTTGGAGACCTGCGTTTTCAAAAACGCATGTAAAAAACGCACCCATAGGCCCCCATGTTAAAAAACGCATGCCCTAATAGCCAAAAAGCATGTGTGACTGTCCCATGCGTTTTTGGAGCATATACAAAAACGCATGCGTTTTTGTAGAAAACGCATGCGTTTTTGTAGAAAACGCATGCGTTTTTATAACATGGGTTCCTATGGAAAACGCATGCAAAAACGCATGTACAGTTAGTACCTTTTAGTGCCATTCAAAAACGCATGCGTTTCCCATAGGAGCCCATGTTAAAAAAACGCATGAGTTTTTGAATGGCTCTAAAAGGTACTAACTGTACATGCGTTTTTGCATGCGTTTTCCATAGGAACCCATGTTATAAAAACGCATGCGTTTTCTACAAAAACGCATGCGTTTTTCAAAACGCTCAAAAAAATACTACAAGCACTATTTTTAGGTGCAGATTCAAAAACGCACCCAAAAACGCAGGGAGCCATCACACACCTTACAAAACTCATGCTGACATGAAAAAAAGCATGAGTTTTGTTAAATCACTTAAAAAAACGCATGGCAACTGTGACCACAGCCTTAGGCTGTGGTCACAGTTGACATGCGTTTTTTTTAGTGCCTTTTAAAAACGCATGCTTTTTTACATGCGTTTTTCATGTCATCATGAGTTTTTTAAGGTGTCTGATGGCTCCCTGCGTTTTTGGCTGTGTTTTGGAATCTGCACCCAAAAATAGTGCTTGTAGTATTTTTTGGTGCGTTTTAAAAAACGCATGCGTTTTTTAAGAAAACGCATGCGTTTTTATAACATGGGCCCCTATGGGAAACGCATGCAAAAACGCATGTACAATTAGTACCTTTTAGTGCCATTCAAAAACGCATGCGTTTCCCATAGGAGCCCATGTTAAAAAAACGCATGCGTTTTCTAAAACGCATGCGTTTTTTTAACATGGGCTCCTATGGGAAACACATGCGTTTTTGAATGGCACTAATTGTACATGCGTTTTTGCATGCGTTTCCCATAAGGCCCCATATTAAAAAATGCATGCGTTTTTGGAAAAGCACCAAAAACGCATGGTACAGTCACACTTGATTTTTGGCTATTAGGGCATGCGCTTTTTAACATGGGGGCCTATGGGTGCGTTTTTTACATGCGTTTTTGAAAACGCAGGTCTCCAAAAACGCATGTGAAAAATGCTACTGTGACCCCAGCCTAAGAGCATGAAATCGGCCACGAAACTCAAGGTGTCGCTGTCGTGGGATTTCTTGCATCATTTATAAGTAAGAGGTAAAAAATAGTGGCCAATCGTTGCCGGAGTACAAGGCAAGCTGGTGTTGCAACTCCATCACTTTTAGCTGTGTGTGTTTTATCTCTCCCCTTAAATTAGCCTTCAATTGCTGTACTGTGTCAATGAAAATTGACTCAGTGTGATCATTTTTTCTTCCGGTATGTCTGGCGGTGTGCTGTTGTCTTATGCGAGGACCCAGACTGCCAGTGATGGAGATAGTTGTTGGTGTCCCGGGTGTCCCATCCTGTATGTCACCCGTATGGTCACACTTGATGGCACAGAATGGGACCCTGATGGTGCAAGGGCACTATTGTCCTTATCACCGTCGTGGGCCTCTGGTTGTGGCTGCGTTGTGCTGCTTGTGGTCCTGTATGTTAAGGAAGTAGGTATGTTAGAAGATTTTGTGTCTATTATTAAGTGTAAATGTTAGATTTTAAAATATTATTCAAATACCTTATGGGTTGTATGACTTTTGAGAGAAAAAAATAATTCTTCATAGTACATATATTGTACCAGTTTGTCAGAACGGAGCCCTTCCTCTACTTCCTGAATTTGTTTAAAGTCCCTCACAAATTGGTCTTTCATGGAGCGGCCCCGGATCATAATATGGATTCCTGGGTATGTTAAAAAAACAAATAAAGGTATAAATCAATACATTACAACATGAGCTGTCATGCTAAATTTTTTGGTTCAATGGCATGAGCAGTATTATGAATGCACATGTACGGGAAACCACAAAACATGTACCAATATCTTTTTTTGTACTTGATGGGAGGGCCATGAAGGTGGGGTGCATTTTTGTAAACATTTTCTCCCACACACATTTGAAATATATCTGGTCACTATGGCGACTGTATGTTTTGTCCCACAAACAAGGATTTTTTCGCACTAGGTCTATGAGTGAGGTGTTATTGATGGACCATGGGACCTCAGAGGCTGTGGCCTATTTTCTTTTGGTAGTGGCTTTGGTCTGCCAAAAACAAATTACACTGTCAAATGCATTATGCAAAGAAAGTTACATCACATTCATATAGCACAATCCAAGAAAACTACAAACACATGTCAACCACCATAAATTTTCCATCCATTCAGCCAAAAACAAAAAAACAAACCAGGATGTACCTGTGCATGGGTTGTTGTTGGCGTTGCTTTACTGTGTTTACCACTCTTCGATCTGTGTAGGCCTCTAGTGGACGGGCCAGGCTGTTGTGTTGACATAGGAATGTAAAGGGAAAAAAACACACACAACATTACTGTTCTGTCTCCGACATACAATTCATCTCCAAATGTTTGTTTTTGCATAATGTTGTTATTATTTAGTATAGCTGTAGATTCTTAATGAGCTTCATCTCATATGTAGTGTTCTGGCTCCCTCTAGCGGCCAATGCTATTTTTGCAGTGTATTTCATCTCTATGTCTAATTCTCCTCCCTCTTGCAATGCATTCTGGTAGCTCAGTCTCCATTTTACCTTTATATCTGGAAGGAAGAAGACACCCAGTACTACAGTTCCCACAAGATTGCATTGCCGGTATGTAACTATACTTTCTTTAGCTGTGTTCCGCTCTAATATTAGCCTGTCTTAGCCAGTTGCACTCTAGGTTAGTTACTAGTTTAAAAATGTTAATGCATGTTGTGCAACTATGTGGAAAATGCATGTTTGCTGTACCCTCCACTAATTGTCTGTATTTGATTGCTTTCAGTTTTACAGCGCCAATGTACTGTTACGTTCAATAAAACACAGATTCAACCACAATCTCCTTATTGGACCTCGGTGCAGCGGTTTACCTGCCTGTATAGCTACATGAGCCCCCAGCCCATTTAGTGAGGATAGAACAGTAAAACGGCAGCCATCCTACTGGGAAACAGTGAAGCAGCAGCCATCCAGATAGTAGGATACAAGTCACCGGCTACACAGAGACTTTGTACAGCTACAGCAATCTCTGCACAGCCAAGAATTTCCCCAGAACACCATGTCCCACAGATCACACAGGACAAGATCCGTTACTTCTACCTCCTCAAAGACAACATCCATCAGCAGTGCGGTTGCCATTGCCCGCGCAAATGCTGAAGCCGCCAAAATGCGAGCAAGCTTTGCTGAACAAGAGATGCAACTTAAGTTAGAGAAGACACGCCTGGATAACCAAGACAGAAGGTCACAGTTAGAGAAGGCACATCTGGATGCCGCCTTAGAAAATCTAGTAGCGAAAAGGGAGGCTGCAGCCGCCATCGCAGAAGCAGAGTCACTAACAGCCGCTCAAAATCCGGAGCTGCATAGGCGAAACAGTGTGCTGAGTCTGCAGTTTCCACTGCAAGATCCTCCACCACGCACAGCTCAGTATGTTAATGAACTCCCTGATCCAAACTACAACCCTGATCTGGACCCAAAACACAAACACGACACCTCCAGTGATGAAAGCAGGAGCCATCATGAGCCTCAGCTCCAGGACAGACGCAAACTCGAAAATGTCGCACAAAATAACTCTGCTAATGACTACCTTGCCCCTCAACAGGTAACCAACGTAAACCACCTTGCTGACACATCGTACGTCAGACCGAGGCAACATGACACCGGCTGGTGCCACCCAGAGGATACTAACAGGTACGAACACACCTCACACCACTAACCCTTACCGGTACATCCATCACTAGTATACTCTGCTGACAACCTTTTCACAACAGAATTTGCTAAATTCTTGTCGTGACGTGAGCTGGTTGCCAAAGGACTCATGAAATTCACCAACAAAGCTGAAAGCTACAGAGCTTGGAAAGCCTCTTTCCAAAATGTCACTAGAGACTTGGGGTTGCTACACAGGGAAGAGATAGACCTCTTAGTTAAGTACCTGGGAGAAGAGTCAGTCAAACATGCAATAAGGATCAGAGACGTTAATATAAACCACCCTGAGATTTGCCTCAGAGAGATCTGGAAGAGGCTGGATGAGCGTTACGGCTCAGCAGAGGTAATAGAAGGTGCTTTCTTCAAAAGAATCGATGGCTTCCCTAAAATATCTAACAAAGAGCTACAGAAACTTACAGAACTTAGCAACCTGCTAATGGAAGTCCAAGTTGCCAAATAGAAGTTACTTCAGGGGAAATGGTGTATCAGTGTCCGCGCTACTGAAATCCCAAGAAAACGATCCGGAAACCATATGTAGGTTGCATCAATCATCCATTTATTCCTTTTCCTACGCGTTTCGGCACTGTCCTAGTGCCTTCCTCAGGGATATTACATATCAGCTCTTAACAAGGTTTATATAGCTCCTGTACATGGCATTTAGGGGTGTGTTAACACATGCTGATGATGTCAAAATCGTCATCAAAGTGGGCAGAGCCCAATCTGATGATGTCAAAATCATCATCAAAGTGGGAGGAGCCTAATTTTTGGCTCCAAAAACAGTAAAAACAAGTTTCTGTGGAGCATTTTGCATCGTACAATGATATACAAGTTGATAAAAATCTGACAAATGGCATAAAAAACGTTCTGAAATTCGCTGCGGAAAAGTAAATGAAACCTCCAGTAGCAAAAACAGGAAAAAAATATACACTCCGATATGCCTCTGGGTGTATTAGAACTCTTGGTCACTTGGATGAAAAACATCCTCACTATTGGGTTGTGCCAACAGGGCAATTCATTAGCGATTAAAAGTGCTAAAGTTTGATATTATCCTGTGAAGGTGGAATAGGGAAAAATATATGGATAATATTATCTATATCTATGTAATTAAAAAACAAGTTTATTATAAAATTATTCAAAATTGTATAAATATATATATAAAAAATATAAATATATGAAAATGTATAAAATAATGGGGGATAAGAATATTTAAAAACTTAATATTCATCATATATATATATATATCTGAGAGGGATTTTGCATAAAAGGTTTCAAATTATAGAAACTACTTATTATTTATGTGAGGGGATCTTAATAAAGATAAAATCAAGTGTTAAAATTGAGTATAAGCTAGTTTAAAATACTCATATTCATGATTCAAGTGTTGCGCACCACTTAAGGAGCAGCTCACATATCTAAAACCTTGCCAGTTCTAATCCTCCAAGAGGCATTTACATATAAAGCAAAACTCTTTCATCATAAAGTATAATTATGTTGTAAAATTTCGTTAGCAGGTGTATTACCAATTTGTGTCACAAGATGGCGCTCACGTTACACCATAGAATAATTCTGGATGCAGTTTCCATAGCAATAGGGTATCAAAGTAGTTCAATTGTTCGCCTCCGGGGGCGACCAAAATACACGTTCCTATGTAATCATACTCTGTTAGCTCATAGTAGTGATAGAATAGTGATTCCAAGATGTGTTAGGTTAAATATTTGTGTTCAATTATGATTCCAAGTAGTGATAGATTATATATATATAATAATTATATATATAGATTTATATATAGCTAAAATTAGGCTCCTCCCACTTTGATGACGATTTTGACATCATCAGATTGGGCTCCACCCACTTTGATGACGATTTTGACATCATCAGCATGTGTTAACACACCCCTAAATGCCATGTACAGGAGCTATATAAACCTTGTTAAGAGCTGATATGTAATATCCCTGAGGAAGGCACTAGGACAGTGACGAAACGCGTAGGAAAAGGAATAAATGGATGATTGATGCAACCTACATATGGTTTCCGGATCGTTTTCTTGGGATTTCAGCAGCGCGGACACTGATACACCATTTCCCCTGAAGTAACTTCTGGATGGTTCCCACGTGCATGTGGAAGGTGAAAGTCCTGCAGCAGCTGCATTTAATGCTAAATGCTTTTACACCAGTTGTGGGTCTCACAACTGTGCTAGGTGAGTGAATTCATACCCACCACATACATTAGTGTCACTAGTGATAGGGCACTATTGCGACTCTTGTTCCCCCCCCTATTTTTTACTTTGATACAAGTTGCCAAATATGAAGATGATCTACAGGGACTTGCATTCCTCGACACAGCCAGAGGTGTGAACCCTATAGTCCCAAAGTTACCCTACAATTTGCAGGAGAAGTGGCTCACGCATGGTTCCATGTACAAATACAAGCACAGTGTTCCATTCCCTCCCTTCTCTGTTTTTGTAGACTTTATACACCAACAAGCAAGAATTAGAAATGATCCCAGCTTCGACTTTACAATGTCGTATGCCGCACCGTCACCTGCAACAAATCCTCGCAAATCGTCTGTGACAGTACATAAGACTAATGTTTCTACTCCAGATTCCAATCACAGGTCTGCTGACTACTCCCAATCAGAGACAAAGATGCAGGACCCTGACAAGCAGTGCCCACTCCATCAGAAGCCTCATCTTCTTCTCAAATGCAGAACCTTCAGAGGAAAATCTATGCCAGATCGGAGAAGCTTCCTGAAAGAACACGGTATCTGCTATAAGTGCTGCTCGTTCACGGCTCATCTCGCCAAGGATTGCAAAGTCAGTGTAAAATGCACTGAGTGTGGCACCGCAAACCATAACACAGCTCTACACACCTGGCCCAGCTCCATGGAATACACAAAACATATCAGCTGACAGTGAGCATGACGGGGAGGAAAGGAACACTGCTACACCTACGCCAGAGATCACTTCACAATGTACAGAAGTTTGCAAAGGGACAATAGACAGTAGGTCCTGTTCTAAGATATGCCTCATCAGAGTGTACCCAAAGGGCCACAGAGACAAAGCTATAAAACTGTATGCTATCTTGGATGATCAAAGTAATCGATCCCTGGCTAGATCAACATTGTTTGACCTATTCAACATCAAAGGGCCAAGCACTCCCTACTCATTAAAAACGTGTGGGGGTACTGTGACAACAGCAGGCAGGAAAGCGACAGACTATCAAATCGAGTCCTTAGATGGACAATTCTGACTACCGCTACCTACGATCATCGAATATAACCAGATCCCAGACAACAGATCTGAAATCCCCACACCTGACGTAGCAGTCCACCACGCTCCCTTAAAACGCATAGCACACCTTATATCAGAAATCGACCATCAGGCCTAGATAATCCTGCTGTTAGGAAGAGATATCCTGCAGGTGCATAAAGTGAGACGTCATATCAATGGACACCACAATGCTCCCTATGGCCAAAGGCTAGACCTAGAATGGGTCATAATAGGAGGTGTATGCCTGGAGCGCAAGCACCCCCCTCTTCTGTGTCAAGCATACTGACAAGTACGCTGGAGGTAGGATGCCCATCTCTGTTTCAACCTTATAACAGCCTCAGCCTCAGAGACCTGGACTTGGGGTCAGACCCCGCACCAATACAACGTAGCCTTGGGCTTCTCTGGAATCTACGGTCAGATGCTTTCACCTTTCAAGACAGAAAAGGAGAAAAGCCTTTTACTCGTAAAGGTGTTCTGTCTATCATCAACAGTCTGTACCATTCCCTGGTTTCGCAGCCCCTGTCACAATACAAGGCAAGGCCTTGCTAAGAGACTTAACTAGGGAAACATCTAACTGGGATGCACCTCTGCCACCCAATAAGAGAATCCAGTGGGAAGGATGGAAGAACTCCTTAACTACCCTCTCCAACCTGAACGTGCCAAGACCATACACCCCTGTACCGTCAACAGAAATACAAAGCCAAAAACTACATATTCGCGGATGCTTCTGTCAAAGCAATCGCCGCTGTTGCCTACCTTAAAATCTACCTTAAAGACTCCAAATGTCAGAGCCACATTGGGTTTGTTATGGGGAAGACCAAGCTTGCAACCAGGGCAGTTAACGCAAGTCAGCTACAAAGTACAACGTGGCTTTCAGTACCAAAACTATTATATGTTGAAGAACATCTTCCGGACATCTTTGAACTAGTAGGAGAGGAGACAGATGCTGAAATCAACCCTCAGGTGTCTACACTTCATACAAAGACTTCTGCTACCCAGCTTGGATCTCACAGGTTCGTCGAATTCTCAAGGTGGAAGTCACTCATTCGAGCCATTACCTGCTTAACCCACATAGCTCGCTCGTTCAGAACTGCCAGAATTTGTGATACAGAAAAATGGAAAGGCTGGCATCTTTGTAAAAATACCTACATTACCTCCAACTTGGATTTCTCTAGAAACCACATCATCCTTACTGTTCAAAGAGAAACCTACTTTACAGAAATCCAATGTCTTATTAACAAAGTTCCAATACCAGCGAGCAGCGTATTGAGAAATCTCGACCCATTCATCGACAACAGCGGCCTGCTGAGAGTAGGAGGCAGACTGAAGAAAGTTAAAATGGAGTTTGTGGAGAAATTCCCCCTTATAATTCCTGGAAAATATCATGTTGCCTACTTAATCGTACAACAATACCACAATTTGGTGAAGCACCAAGGCAGACTGTTCACAGAAGGAGCCATCAGAACCGCCAGTCTGTGGATTGTCGGTGCAAATCAGTAGTGTCATCTTTAAATGCGTTACCTGTCGTAGGCTTCGTGGTTCAGCTCAAACTCAAAAGATGGCCGACCTACCCATAGACAAACTCAGCCCAGACATCCCCTTTACCAGTTCTGGTCTCGATGTATTTGGCCCGTGGTCAGTTGTGACACGACAGACGAGAGGCGGCCAAGCTAATAGTAAGCGTTGGGCTGTCATGTCCACCTGTACGACAATCAGAGCTGTCCACATAGAGGTCATCGAGTCCCTCGACACGTCAAGCTTCATCAATGCTCTAAGACGTCTTATCGCTATCCGTGGTCCTATCATGCATATACGGTCAGACAGAGGTACCAACTTCGTCGTTGTGGCAAAGGAATTGGGAATACCTTCAAATCTGGACTACAAGACCCTTGAGAAATTCCTCAGTGACCAAAGTTGCACATGGTCATTCAACTCACCTCACTCTTCGCATATGGAAGGATCTTGGGAACGGATGATTGGTCTAGTCCAAAGAATCCTCGACTCTACTCTTCTCCAAGCAGGAGCAGCGAGGATTACCCACGAAAGCCTAATCACCTTCATGGCAGAAGCCACAGCCATAATCAATGTAAGACCCTTAGTTCCAGTTTCCAACGATCCTGAGGAGCCCTTGTTATTGACTCCAGCTACCCTCCTTACCCAGAAAACAGGACTGTCCAGTATCCCTCCAGGAGGATTAGATGCCAAGAACCTCTACAAGCGCCAATGGAGACAGGTACAGAGTCTTGCAAATGCTTTCTGGGACAGGTGGTGCAAACAGTATTTGTCTACTCTGCAGCCATGGACAAAGTGGCAGTCTAGTAGACCCAATCTGAACATAGGTAACCTAGTTCTTGTGAAAGACTTCCAAGTTCACCGGAACCAGTGGCCACTTGGTCTAGTTACCGCAACATTCCCGAGCAATGACGGTAATGTCCACAAGGTTGGACTAAGAATGACTAAGGGAAATGAACCTAAGACATTTCTCAGACTGGTATCTAAACTGGTTCTGCTGTTACCCTCAGAAGACAGGGATAGTGACATCCGGTGATGCCAGACAGGGAGTGTTCTGTCTCCGACATACAATTAATCTCCAAATGTTTGTTTTTGCATAATGTTGTTATTAGTTAGTATAGCTGTAGATTCTTAATGAGATTTATCTCATATGTAGTGTTCTGGCTCCCTCTAGCTGCCAATGCTATGTTTGCAGTCTATTTCATCTTTATGTCTAATTCTCCTCCCTCTTGCAATGCATTCTGGTAGCTCAGTCTCCATTTTACCTTTATATCTGGAAGGAAGAAGGCACCCAGTACTACAGTTCCCACAAGATTGCATTGCCGGTATGTACTCCTTATTGGACCTCTGTGCAGCGGTTTACCTGCCTGTATAGCTACATGAGCCCCCGTCCGATTTAGTGAGGACAGAACAATTACAATAGCAGTAACACAGCCTTCAGTATGGGAAAAGACAAAGGCAACAATGTCCTGGGTTACCTTGCCCACATGTAGTTAGTTACAATGATCAACAACACAGGAGAAACCACAAAAAAAATACATTGTATGTAAGCTTGCATACATGAATACTCACATATTCATAACTATCCTCGGAATCATTGTTGGAAGACTTCTGCATTTGTGTTGCATGTTATGAAAAGGAAAAAAATATATATTACATCCAGAACCAAAAACTATGAAGACATATTTCCAAAAAAAAAAAAAAACTTACAAGGTAAATATCATAACAATAGCCGTGCCTTTAACCAAGTGACATAACCATATCAATAGCGGGTCAGGTTACCTCCTGCTCAAACCAATGGTTCTCATACAGGTCAGGTCAAATCATAACGATAGAATAGATAAAAAAGAGAGAAGTTAAAATATAACTTTTAATAAACTCAAATGTTAAAAAGACCTAGTTGTCTAGACTAACAAAAACAGAAATTTGTGCAAATGTGACAGTGCAAAAAACTGTGAGTAGTCCCCTTTACTCTTTACCAAGGGGTTAATAGAGTCAAATCCAGATTCCGTCCATATACCCAGGAATACTGGCTTATGTCTCAAGTCGTGTCTGCCTACCTACCTACAGGAAGTGCAATATCAAGGTTCATACACTTCCCTCATGGTACACAGACCACATGTATAGGTGGAAAAAAACAAAGTATGCACTCCAAATTGGAGTGATCTCACCCAGTTACTCCACCGCTTCACATGAAGTGAGTCCACATAGACTTGGATCAACCTTTCATTGATATTGTCCAGGCTGCTCAGAGCTCAGTACTTTATAGTCGCCACCATGTCATCTGATGCGTTCCTCCCGATGCGTTTCAGTTCCCTTTTCATCAGGGTTAGTAATCATAGGATACACCCACCCTTATGTAGATGATGGCTAAAGTGTCTGCAAGGAGACAGAGAATATCGATTGCAATACCTCCATTCCTGTCCCATACAAATCCACACAGCCTTACTATCATGTAGTCTAGTCCCATGCAGGGTCTCAGGGAATGTACACTTACCCAGTCTGGCCCCACAAGGTTCATCAGTCTGGATCAAGCCGCCGCTGACCAGAAGTGCCTTTTATAGCACTTCCTGATCAAGCACATGGCTTGTCACATGACAGGAAGTGACATCAGCGGCATTGCAACAAGTCACTTCCTGCTTGTGGAACACATATGCATTCCACCTGACACTTCCTGCTTCCTGTTTGAGTCAAAGGCACACTTCCACAGCTCTGTCAGAGCCGGAGGCGGATCACAGTGGCTCAGAACATCCCAGCAGAATGTGTGAGCCCCTCCCACATCTGCTGAATCGCTGCCAGCAGTTCTAGGGGCAGAAATCCACTCATCCATATATACAGAGAGTGCATTTAGACCGAAGGGTGGAAAATGGGGACTTTTGGTCACATCAGACCTTTAATATGGTTTTAGGTATTCATATGGGCATTGTTCCCATTGGAACTCGTTAGTGCAGAGTAGTCGCCCGAAGGCATCCCACACCAGCCAGGGCACAGGATTCCCCATCATTCATAGAGTGGGGCAATATGGGGAAAGAAGGGATAAGAACAATATTTGGAGTAACAGAAAAGCCTGAAGAAACTGTACATCTCTCTCTTTCTCACCCCCTAACCCTACCTTCCAGCGGAGGTCGGCACCCTGAAACCTGGCGCCCCCACTCAACGTCGGCTCTCCCTCCTATCCATCCCTATAGTGTCACCTTCACAGGAAAGGAGAAAAAGACAGAGTTTCATTCAGTCCTAGGGGCGCCACAGTATTCAAGGTGTAAATCCAGAAACACTCTTTTCTCAGGATCTTTGAACCCCAGTCTCCACCTTGAGCCCGGGATGGGGGTATGTGGTTTATACCTATGAACTTGACACAGTTCTCATCACTGCCATGCACCGCATTAACATGCCTGGCGATAGGGGTATCATAGTTTTTCTTGATATCCCTTTTGTGTTCCCACACCCTCCTCCTCAGCTCTCTTCTTGTCTTTCCCATATACTCCAGGTTGCATGGGCACTGAGCTCTGTAAACCACCCCTCGTGTCTTACAATTGATGAAAGATCTGATGTCATAGGTTCTTCCATCACCATTGTTGATAAAACTCTTGGTAGTGTTTATGGATTCACATTCGCTACAGTTCTCACACCTAAAACAGCCCTTAAGATTAGTTTTGAGCCATGTACCCGGGGTTGTTAGGTGACTGTGTACCAGCCTATCCTTGAGGGACTTTGCCTTTCAATAGGTCACTTTTGGTGTGGTTGGGAGGAATGGACTGAGATCTGGGTCCATTTTCAGGATATGCCAGTGTCTAGCAAGGATGCCCCTTACGTCCTCGGTCTGGCTGGTGTAGGTCGCAATCAGGCGTACCTCGTCTCCGCCCTCTTAGGATAGGCTGGTACACAGTTACCTAACAACCCCGGGTACATGGCTCAAAACTAATCTTAAGGGCTGTTTTAGGTGTGGCAACTGTAGCGAATGTGAATCCATAAACACTACCAAGAGTTTTATCAGCAATGGTGATGGAAGAACCTATGACATCAGATCTTTCATCAATTGTAAGACACGAGGTGTGGTTTACATTAAAAAGTCATCGACATGTTGAAGACTTTACCGCTCGATGAGAGAAATCAATGGCCAGAAAAGCTACCTGACCTTGTGGATATCTATAATCATATCCCAGTTAGTTCAACCAGCTACACACCAGCTTATCTAATGCGAGCAAGATCAGGAAAACTTCCAATTGACTTAGAGATGGGAACATTTGAACCAACACCAGATTCTCAAGATGAAGACTGGAATCAGCATCACCAAGAACAATACAGAAAAGTACAAGAGAGTGTTGAAAGGAACTTAACTCAAAGCAGAAGCAAACAAGAGCATGACTTCAATAAACATGCCTCAGCAGAACCCTTAACACCAGGTGAATTAGTACTTAAAAGAAAAAGAAAGACCAACAAACTAGATGACCATTGGGAATCAGAACCCTACACAGTTATGCAGTCTAACTTTGACAATTCCAAGACTTGTGTAATTAGTAAAGATCAAGGAAGAACAACTGTAACCGTATCCAGAGATCATTTAAAGAAATGTCCTGAAAACTTGAAACCTCAACAAACAGTTTACCCCTCAGTAACAGTTGAAGAACCAGAAGAAGGTTTAGTTCGTACTGAAATTGGAGACTTACCAGCCGACTGGCCTCAATGCAATGGTGCATTCCTCATACCAGTTATTTCCTTTTACCAACCTGTAGAAAATCAAGAACCAGTTCAACCGGTTCAAGAAGAACCAGAACCAAGACCATAAGAACCTGTTCAATTGCAAAAAATGCAGCCAGTTATACCGGAACCAGAGATTCCTATAATCGGTGAACCTGCTAGTCTCACAGTAAGACCAAGAATTGGCAGACAGCTACCTGCATTACCGCCTTTAACAAAATGTAGTTCATTAGAAAGATTACACGCCTACTACGGTATTCCTGAATCAAGTAGGTCAAATAGAGGAAGAGATAGTGCATGCAACAACCCAGTAGCAGATACAGATACACCAATACTGCGCAGATCTACACATAGTACCTTTGGACAGTTACCGTTAAGATACAGAGAATAAATAGCACAGCATCAACCTGAATAGATGTAAATAAGTGACCTTAGTCCGCAAATGTAAAAAGTAGTGTACAGAAGGGTGGAAGAACTGGGCACTGCCCCAAGTATATTAAGTTGGGAATAGAAAGTGCCTGGGGTAGAGTGAAGGTTAGACCTGGCCTCCTAAGCAGAGACACCCATAGGGAATTGTGTAAAGTTTAAAGTGTGTACCCATAGTTGTGTTAAGCCATCAGAGACTTTACTGCTGGACTTTACCCTTTTTCCCGTTCCTTTGAACCCGGACTATGGTCACAGGGCTTGTGTGACAAAAACTGCTCTTTCCTTCCCCCTTTCCCCAGCCTGCGGCAGATGGACTAGTGCCGCATGGACTGCATTTTTCCTATTTTCCTTCTTTTTCAGTGATTTTTGTGAATTTAGAATTTGAGACTTAGAAAAGGCCCTGGGAGCCTAAATCAGGCAGAAGGGCCTCATGACAATTATAGAGGGTAAGGAGTGAAGGGGTTAATATGGTTTAAGGGGGAATAAGGCTGGGCTGCACTCTGGACGTACAGGGGTTAGGATTGGTGAAAGGAATAAGGGGGCAGGTTTATGTAGGGGGATATAGAGAGTGAGAAAGGGGAGGTACCTTCTCTTGTGCTGTGGAAACGACAGAAGACATGCAGGCTGCAGCCAGCCAGCCATCCATCAATCGAGGATTGTGAATGGTGCTGCAGGAGATGGAGTCCCACAGCAGCTGGCAGGGTCTCTTGTGCTATGGAACCGTCAGAAAACAGACAGGCTGCAACCATCCATCCATCCATCCAGGTTTGTGGATGGTGCTCCAGGAGATGGAGTCCCACTCAGCTGGCAGGGCCTGTGCTGCACACTGACATCGGGGGCCAGCCGGCTCCGTGATGGGCCTTGGTGCACGGCTACTGTGGAGAGGTGAGCCGCATCTCGAGTCAGGAGCCCCCTCAGTGGGGACCCTTCGGACACTGGGGAGGTCCCGGTGCTTTAGGGGATCTTCTCTGGCCTCCGGGAGGAATCCTTATCGGAGCCGCAGAGACCGGAAGTGGGCATTCTGACCCCACGGCCTGCTTCAGGTCTGCGGCCTGCAGGCCCCGGACCAGATTTACGGCGGCCCCAGGTGATGTGCTGGCCGGGGGTTGGGTCCAGCATCGCGATGTATGGGGGAGCCTCCCTGCGTCGGCAGAGAATTAATTGACAATCCAGGGTTTTGGAATTGGTAAAGAATACATTTCACTATGGAGGCAGCCATTTGGGTGGTCTGTGGGATACTTTATGGCAACTGCTCGAGGGTTAGTTTCGTCTGGGTCAGCAGGGCCTGGATGATCCAAGGGTTGTGCGACCTTATAATGGTAGATCATAGTTAGAAACAATACAGCAGCTCTGGGTGTTCATCAGGCATGGATGTTTGTTTACTTTCCTGAGGGTGGGAATTGCATTGGCACTGTGGTTAAAGAGTACGGAGTATTCCATTCAAGGTGATAGGGGAATCATGGGGCACTGTATCCAGACGGTTGGTTTTGCTAATTGCTGAAGTGCGTTTCATGTAATGAGAGGGTTCTTTAATGGAGACAGAATGGATCTGGTGGGGCAATGGGATTTGCAAGGTGGACAAGTTGGGAGAGTGGATCAACAAGGACTGGTGGAGAGGTTTGTTTGTGGGTTTAGAGTGCAGTCTGAGGAAATAGGATGACTGCTCTATTTAAAAAAAAAAAAAAAAAAGGGGGGAAGGCAGTACGTGGTCAGTTATTCTGCGTAAACATTACTCCGTGTTCTGAAGGTGGTTGCGAACGGAGACGTGGCTTGCTGTTAGGCAGGCAGAGGGCAGGGGTATCTATAATAAGGATAAGGTGAGGGATAATATGGTGGAGCGTGGGGGCCAGGAGGCCATATACTAGAAGGAAGGTCAATCGGAGGTGATTATGATGATTAGGGTGGAGTCCTACTGGGGAATTAAGTATGATGCTCAGTGGTAGGCGCAGGGGAATGTTATTGGCTGGTTTGGATGGAGGCGTGCCCAGTGGCTTAGGACGTAGGAAGCCCAAGGGTTAGAAGGATGGTTTTGAGGTTCACATGGTTGGTCTGCTGGGCAGATATTGTATGTCCGGAGGGCTTAGTGGCGCAGAAAAGGGGCAACTATATAAAGGGGTTGCAGGTGATGTACAACAGTGTATCAGCTCTAGGTGATCCGTAATGGTTGTGGCAGCTATATAGGTGGGTGGCAAGGTGATAGTTAACAGTGGTGGTGGTTTTAGATGACCGCTGCTAGGTAACTTTACTAATGGTGGGGATTTATACAGTGATCTTCATCAGCAGTGGTAATTATTGGCATGCGGTATGGTACAGTTTACCAGGGTGTTGCAGATTTAAGCGGGTGTTGAGGACTATCACCTGACAGTTGTGGCAGCCTTCATGTGGTTACTGCTGGTAATGCCCAACACTGGAGCAGTTTTGGGGAGGGTTCCGGATGGGGCCAACTTCTGTCACATCCTTCTGCAGTAACGATTGGGGGATAGGTAACATTGTGGCGGCTTGGCACAGGTCTGCCGGGATTTATATGGGTGGCAGCAGTTTTACCCAGGTGTTGGGGTGATGCTTATTAGTTGCAGCTGGACGACAGTGGACAGTTTGCAGTTTTATGTGGTTGCTGCTGGGTGACAGGTAAGGTTCTAGCTGCTTTCGTTGGGTGCTGCTGGGTGGCAGATAACATTTGTGGTGGCTTTCTGAGGGTGCTTATAGGCACCAGTTAACATTCGAGGCAGTTTATATACAGGGTTGATCGGTGATGGGTATCACTTGGGGCAGCTTTAGGTGAGTGCTGCTGATGGGGCAGGTAACATCTATGCAGTATTTAGGTGCTGCTGGTTGGCGGTTTAACAAGGGTTGTAGCATTATATGGGTGCTGCAGGTGATGTGTTACAGCATTGGCAGCAGTATAAGGGTGCTGACATGTGACAATTATCATAGAAGCTTTCTTTGGGTGCTGCGGGTGTTATGTCATATTTTTGGCACTTTTGGTGCAGCTGGGGAAGGAATAACAGGGGGGAAGCCTTTGCTGGTGATACTTAATGGTTGTTGCACCATTATACAGGTGCTGATGGGGCTATTTTAAGGAGGGGATTTTTTAGTTACGCTCATGGTAATACCTAACAGTTGTGGAAGCTTTATTTGAGCGCCGCTGGCGCTGCTTAACTATTGTTGTAAACTTTATGTTGGTGCGGCCGGGTACTGCTCAGTCGTTGTTGCAGCAGTATACAGGGCTGCTGGGAGATACTTACCAATGTTGCTTTTTGGGTGCCGCAGGGTGTTGCTTAACAATTAGGCCGGCTTTATTTGGTTAGTATGAATGATACTTCACAGTGGGGCAGCTTCATAGGGGTGCTGCGAAGGAAAGGTTTCACAGTAATACAGTCGTACTGGGGGCCACAGGATTAATCAGTGTGGGATGTTTCTAGGGATTGGATCGGTTGGCGGTCCAGTGTTAGAGGATGTCAAGTGTGGCAATTAAAAAAATAAATAAATAAATAATAATAATTTAATATTTTACGTCAAAGTAATGTCATGGGGCTTCTTTGTGAGATGTGGAGTTCACGGTATTAAAGTCGTGTTGAGCAAATGTGGGTTGGTGGCGGGGCCAGGCCGTGTAAGGTGTCACGCGGCTGGGCCTGTGGTGGTGGATGGATCTGGCTCAGAGGCGGGATAATTGGTCATGTCCTTCGGTGAAAGCCACTCTTTGTGAATGGTGGCTTCTGGAACAGCAAGTTAATTAGCAAACGTAGGTACTGCCAAGGTTATGGAGGTATTAACCGTGGGGTGTTAATACCCCAATCCCTGGGCCAGTTTGACGATGTCCGGGGAGGTTTTGAATTAGCGGACGTAGGTTCCGCTAAGGTTAGGGGTATTAACCGTGGGGCGTTAATACCTCTATCCCTGGGCTGGAGGTAACGGCCAGGGAGGTTGGGAATTAGCGGGTGTAGGTCCCGCTAAGGTTTAGGGGTATTAACTGTGGGGCGTTAATACCTCTATCCCTGGGCCGGAGGTAACGGTCAGGGAGGTTGGGAATTAGCGGGCGTAGGTCCCGCTAAGGTTAGGGGTATTAACTGGGAGGTGTTAACACCTCTATCCCTGGGTCGGTTTGGGCAACGGCCAGGGAGATTGGTAAGGTGTGGGGGTCACTATGAGGGGTAGTGGCTCCTGGAACAACAATTAAATTAGCAGGCGTAGGTCCTGCTAAGGTTAGGGTATTAACCATGTGGGGGGTTAATACCCCTTTTCCCTGGGCTGTGGATTGTGCAGCCAGGAGACAACTAAAAGGAAGGTTTGCCTCTGAACTAGATCTATTAACGGTTGGTAGTTATATGTGTGTGGTCGCCCTTGTGGTAGGCGCCCCAGGTTGGTGTAAATATTAATAAAAGTGCTGTGGCCATTTACTCCAAGATACGACTGTTGTGTGTTTATTTTATATACATTATTGGGTATCGGTGACGAGATAGGTGTTTAGCAGAACACAACCAAATCCCTCATGATATTGTCATGTAAATACCGGTTATTAAATGTGAATGTATATAAATTGTTTATGTTGTAAAAGAAAAACTTTTGCTCAGTCCGGGAGAACTGAGGTTAACTAAGGGGCAATGTGGCACCCTGGTTAGGGCACCACAGGATCTCTTAGGACATGAATGGGAAAGTACACAGCAAGCAGACCCCACTTACCAACAACACCTTTCACCCCAGACCTGTAGGGGGAGC
This sequence comes from Allobates femoralis, assembly GCA_033576535.1. NCBI lineage: Eukaryota > Metazoa > Chordata > Amphibia > Anura > Aromobatidae > Allobates > Allobates femoralis. The sequence goes on from JARQOC010000002.1 coordinate 258,860,007, forward strand.
TCCACTGGTTGCCTTAAGCCAGTTTCCCCTATAAATACGGGTCCTGAAGGAAGAAACACCAGAGTGTGCAGTCACTAGAGAACTGTAAACAGCTAGGAGAGCTGACCTGGTATTGGAGCCACGCTAGGCCCATATCAGAGACTCCTGGAAAGTGGTAGACCCTCAGAATAGGGGTCACAGGAACAAGGAGAGTAACCAGTACAGAAAGGGGCAGAGGAGTCATCCGACTCACCCTACCAGAGGTCCGGTCACTGGGTCCGAGTTTATAAGGACACAGCACCGTTCCTGAAAAGAAACCAGCACTAAAATAGGGGGTTTAGCTCCCCGGACACCCGAAGCACCACCAAATCAGAGCTCGGAGTCTAGGCCAGACAGGAATCCCTTTGAGTGCCCTCAGTGCAGAAAATCCGGGTGTGGAGAGTCACGCAAAGAGTACAGTAACGGCTTGGTCAGGTTTCATGCCTGCCAGACTCCAGCAGAACAACGGGTATTAGGAAGCCTACAACCCTGCTTGCTGTGGAAAACCCTGAAGTGTCTCATCTCATCTCCGGTCGAGTGTACCAGTTATCAACAGTAAAAGGTACCCAAAAGACTGCATGTGTGCGTGTCCCTCTTTTCCCTCACACCACACCGACCACGTTACCCTATTCCCTCAACGTCAGCAACTGCCCTTCGGACCCCCGCTCACCCTGTAGAGAGCGGTTCCATCCAAGCTGCCGAACGTCACCCTGGAGGTTTGGGCAGCGCGGGTGGCATCACCAGACACCTACAGGTGGCATCACGAAACAAGACTTTATTCCCTAACCTAAATGTGCAGTTGACCACCGGGCCCACACAGCCCTGGGCACCGAACCGTGACCGTAGCCAGCGCCTGAGAGCTGAGTACCCGGCAACGGTGAGTCACAATTCCAACTACTGGGTTGCCTCACTCCTTGATCCCAGGTACAAGACTAAATTTGCTGAAATAATTCCAGCCATACAAAGGGACGCACACATGCAGGAGTATCAGCAGCAGCTGATACATAACCTGAGATCGGCTTTTCCACAAACCACCAGTGGTAGACAGAGTGAATCTCACAGCTCTCACTTGTCAACCACGGGACTGTCGAGTCATCATCACTTACACCGTACCAGTAACACCGTAGCTGGTGGCAGAAACACTAATTTCGTGGCCTCGTTCCACAATTTTTTCAGACCATCGTTTGCAAGGCCTGAAGACACGAGAAGTCTGACACATAGTCAACGCCTGGAGCGGATGGTACACGAGTATCTCGAACTTAACATCGATGCCATGACTGGGGAACTGGAGCCTTGCTCATTTTGGGCTTCCAAAATGGAAGAATGGCCTGAGCTCGCCACTCATGCCTTGGAGATATTCTCGTGCCCCGCAGCCAGCGTTCTCTCAGAACGTGTCTACAGCGCTGCTGGTGGTGTGCTGACAGAAAAGCGCACATGTCTGTCCACCCAGAATGTGGACAGACTAACGTTCATAAAGATTAACAAGGCGTGGCTCCGCAAGGACTTTTCTACCCCTGTGTCATCCTGGGGAGACTAAAGCCTTTTGGTTTTTGGCCTAAAAGTAACCATTTAAATTTTGCAACTGTGGGGCAATTGATGCCACTTAAGTGGTGTCTGTGCCCACATTTTTGGAAAAAATGGAGACCCTTTTTGTAGTCCCCTAAATGTTACACAATACTCATCGTCTGCATGAGCCCTTACAGATAGTGAGGAAAATCATCACCAAGTACTCCTTCTCGTCTGAACATGGCCTTACAGATATTGAAGTAAAACTCACCAAGTACTCCTCATCTGTACATGGCCTTACAGATACTGAAGTAAAACTCACCAAGTAGTCCTCGTCTGAACGTGACCTTTAGGGATGGGCGAATCTACTCGCTAGGACTCGTTACTCGGCGAGTAGTAAGGGACTCGCAGGACTTGGTACTCTGCGAGTTTCCCAGCGTTTACTCGCACGAGTCCAATGCAAATCAATGGCAAACACTGACAAAACTAGGATTGCTATTGTCTTGCATTAGACTCGGCTACTGTGCCAGTGATAGCAGGGAAACTCGCAAAGTAACTGCTGTTACTTTGCGAGCCGAGTCCAGCTGTCTTCTCTGTGCAGCTCCAGGGTCCTAGAGCCCGCCTGCTCACAAACATGATGTAGCAGAGCTGAGATTGTTTTCAGTCTGCTCATTCCCTGTGCATAGACATCTATATCTATGCACAGGGGATGTAGCAGAGAGGACATCGCGTTTTGGACTACGTCGGACGGAAGAGGATTTTTTAAATTAAAGATGGAGTCCCTAATGGCTTTTTTTTTTATTTCTAATAAAAAATTTTCTCTGTGTTGTTTTTTTTAAAACAATTTAATAGAAATTCATGGCGGTCATGTCTAATATTGGCGTGACCGCCATAAATTTCGGGCTTAGGGCCAGCTGATAATACAAAGCTGGCCCTAACCTCTTTATTACCCAGCGTGCCACCGCCACCAGGGCCGCTGGAAGAGCGGGGTTCAGCACCAGAGGATGGTGTTTCAATGAACGCGCCATCTTCTGGGGCGGCTGCGGGCTGCAATTTGCAGCGGGGGTGCCCAGGAAGCTTGGGCATCCCTGCGCTGTGGATTCCAGCCCCCAGCTGCTTAGCTGTACCTGGCTAGATGTAGAAATTGCGCTGAGCCCCACGCATTTTTTTTTTATTATTTCATGAATTTCAGAGTCAGAGTCTCAGAGTCAGAGTCTCAGAGTCAGAGTCAGAGTCTCAGAGTCAGAGTCTCAGAGTCAGAGTCTCAGAGTCAGAGTCTGACTCAGAGTCAGAGTCTCAGAGTCAGAGTCTCAGAGTCAGAGTCTCAGAGTCAGAGTCACAGTCTCAGAGTCAGACTCAGAGTCTCAGAGTCAGAGTCTAAGAGTCAGAGTCTCAGAGTCAGAGTCTCAGAGTCAGACTCAGAGTCTCAGAGTCAGAGTCTCAGAGTCTCAGAGTCTAAGAGTCAGAGTCAGAGTCTCAGAGTCAGAGTCAGAGTCAGAGTCAGAGTCTCAGAGTCAGAGTCAGAGTCTCAGAGTCAGAGTCAGAGTCTCAGAGTCAGAGTCAGAGTCTCAGAGTCTCAGAGTCTCAGAGTCAGAGTCTCAGAGTCAGAGTCTCAGAGTCAGAGTCTCAGAGTCAGAGTCAGAGTCTCAGAGTCAGACTCAGAGTCTCAGAGTCTCAGAGTCAGAGTCTCAGAGTCAGAGTCTCAGAGTCAGAGTCTCAGAGTCAGACTCAGAGTCTCAGAGTCTCAGAGTCAGAGTCTCAGAGTCAGAGTCAGAGTCTCAGAGTCAGAGTCTCAGAGTCAGAGTCTCAGAGTCAGAGTCAGAGTCAGAGTCTCAGAGTCAGAGTCAGAGTCTCAGAGTCAGAGTCTCAGAGTCAGAGTCAGAGTCTCAGAGTCTCAGAGTCAGAGTCTCAGAGTTAGAGTCAGAGTCTCAGAGTCAGAGTCTCAGAGTCAGAGTCTCAAATTCAGAGTCTCACCCTCAGAGCCAGAGTCAGAGTCTCAGAGTCAGAGTCTCAGAGTCAGAGTTTCAGAGTCAGAGTCTCAGAGTCAGAGTCTCAGAGTCAGAGTCTCAGAGTTAGAGTCAGAGTCTCAGAGTCTCAGAGTCAGAGTCTCAGAGTCAGAGTCTCAGAGTCAGAGTCATAGTCTCAAAGTCTTAGAGTCTCAGAGTCAGAGTCAGAGTCTCAGAGTCAGAGTCTCAGAGTCAGAGTCTCAGAGTCAGAGTCTCAGAGTCAGAGTCAGAGTCTCAGAGTCAGAGTCTCAGAGTCAGAGTCTCAAAGTCTTAGAGTCTCAGAGTCAGAGTCTCAGAGTCAGAGTCTCAGAGTCAGAGTCTCAGAGTCAGAGTCAGAGTCTCAGAGTCAGAGTCTCAGAGTCAGAGTCAGAGTCAGAGTCAGAGTCTCAGAGTCAGAGTCTCAGATTCAGAGTCTCACCCTCAGAGCCAGAGTCAGAGTCTCAGAGTCAGAGTCTCAGAGTCAGAGTCTCAGAGTCAGAGTCAGAGTCTCAGAGTCAGACTCAGAGTCTCAGAGTCTCAGAGTCAGAGTCTCAGAGTCAGAGTCAGAGTCTCAGAGTCAGAGTCTCAGAGTCAGAGTCTCAGAGTCAGAGTCAGAGTCTCAGAGTCAGAGTCTCAGAGTCAGAGTCTCAGAGTCAGAGTCTCAGAGTCAGAGTCAGAGTCTCAGAGTCAGAGTCAGAGTCTCAGAGTCTCAGAGTCAGAGTCTCAGACTCTCAGAGTCAGAGTCAGAGTCTCAGAGTCAGAGTCTCAGAGTCAGAGTCTCAGAGTCAGAGTCTCAGAGTTAGAGTCAGAGTCTCAGAGTCAGAGTCAGAGTCTCAGAGTCAGAGTCTCAGAGTCAGAGTCTCAGAGTCAGAGTCTCAGAGTCAGAGTCAGAGTCTCAAAGTCTTAGAGTCTCAGAGTCAGAGTCTCAGAGTCAGAGTCTCAGAGTCAGAGTCTCAGAGTCAGAGTCAGAGTCTCAGAGTCAGAGTCAGAGTCTTAGAGTCTCAGAGTCAGAGTCTCAGAGTCAGAGTCTCAGATTCAGAGTCTCACCCTCAGAGCCAGAGTCAGAGTCTCAGAGTCAGAGTCTCAGAGTCAGAGTCAGAGTCTCAGAGTCAGACTCAGAGTCTCAGAGTCTCAGAGTCAGAGTCTCAGAGTCAGAGTCAGAGTCTCAGAGTCAGAGTCTGAGTCTCAGAGTCAGAGTCTCAGAGTCAGAGTCTCAGAGTCAGAGTCAGAGTCTCAGAGTCAGAGTCAGAGTCTCAGAGTCAGAGTCAGAGTCTCAGAGTCTCAGAGTCTCAGAGTCAGAGTCTCAGAGTCAGAGTCTCAGAGTCAGAGTCAGAGTCTCAGAGTCAGAGTCTCAGAGTCAGAGTCTCAGAGTCAGAGTCAGAGTCTCAGAGTCAGAGTCAGAGTCTCAGAGTCAGAGTCTCAGAGTCAGAATCTCAGAATTTCATGAAATAATTTAAAAAAAATGCGTGGGGCTCCACGCAATTTCTATGTCTAGCCAGGTACAGCTAAGAAGCTGGGGGCTGGAATCCGCAGCACAGGGATGCCCAAGCTTTCTGGGCACCCCCCACTGCAAATTGCAGCCCGCAGCCGCCCCAGAAGATGGCGCGTTCATTGAAGCGCCATCCTCTGGCGTTGAACCCCACTCTTCCAGCGGCTCTGGTGGCGGTGGCACGCTGGGTAATAAAGAGGTTAACCATACAAAAAAGTGGGAGGTTTCAGGTCCTTTTAAACTATATATATCAGAGTCGATTATGTCATGTTTTCAATCATGAATTTATTTAGTAAATTGTTTATATATATAAATAATTCATTTCATAACACAAAATTGTACATAGGATATACATAGATTTCATTTATTTGTTTATTTCATGGAGGATCAAAGTATTAAAGTGACATTGTGACATTAAAATTTCCATGGGAGGATGATGTTTACATTCTAATAGGATCGATATGCAAGTGAGTGTATGTTATCTATACAGGGTTGACATTAACTAATACTCCCCCAGGGATGGATAAACTGCATGAGTGTTATATGGGACTACCTAACACTATTCTGCAGGATTCTCCCAAATGTGGGTTGTATATTTACTACATAGCCAACCTCTGTTCCCCACTGGAGGGGTAAACTTGATAGGCACTGCATATATAGAATGAAACTAGATCTAATACCCACAAGGTTTCTGTCCACTATCCCTGTCCATGTAAAAGGGATACACCAGCTACATGGAAATTTTAATGTCACAATGTCACTTTAATACTTTGATCCTCCATGAAATAAACAAATAAATGAAATCTATGTATATCCTATGTACAATTTTGTGTTATGAAATGAATTATTTATATGTATAAACAATTTACTAAATAAATTCATGATTGAAAACATGACATAATCGACTCTGATATATATAGTTTAAAAGGACCTGAAACCTCCCACTTTTTTGTATAGTTAAATGTATATATATAGGAGGGGTCCAGTCTGGCCAATGGCCAAATCTTTGACACACATTGTAAGGACAACATCTTTGGTTTTACTAATAAAGAGGTTAAGGCCAGCTTTGTATTATCAGCTGGCCCTAAGCCCGAAATTTATGGCGGTCACGCCAATATTAGACATGACCGCCATGAATTTCTATTAAATTGTTTTAAAAAAAACACAACACAGAGAAAATTTTTTATTAGAAATAAAAAAAAAAAGCCATTAGGGACTCCATCTTTAATTAAAAAAATCCTCTTCCGTCCGACGCAGTCCAAAACGCGATGTCCTCTCTGCTACATCCCTTTGCATAGATATAGATGTCTATGCACAGGGAATGAGCAGACTGAGAACAATCTCAGCTCTGCTACATCAGGCAGCAGGCGGGCTATAGGACCCTGGAGCTGCGGCAGCCAGCACACAGAGCAGACAGGACTCTTATCAGTGCGAGTTTCCCAGTGATTACTTGCAAAGTAAACGAGTCCAATGCAAATCAATGGCAAAACTAGGATTGCTTCAGGCTGAAGCTTCCGAGACACATCTGTGATTTGTAAATCGCACACTACTCGCTATTACTCGCTTCCCCATTCATTAACATTGGACTCGCTAGACTCGCAACGAGTAGCGAGTCCTGTGCTCGGACTCGCTAGAGTCAAGCGATTCCGAGTAATTTAGGATTCGCTCATCACTAGTGACCTTACAAAAAGTGAGGAAAAACATCACCAAATATTTATCATCTGAACATGGCCTTACAGATACTGAAGTGAAACTCACCAAGTACTCCTTGTCTGAACATGGCCTTACAGATAGTGAAGTAAAACTCACCAAATACTCATCGTCTGAACATGGCCTTACAGATAGTGAAGTAAAACTCACCAAATACTCATCGTCTGAACATGGCCTTACAGATACTGAAGTGAAACTCACCAAATACTCCTCGCTCCACGTGGCCTTACAGATAGTGAGGAAAAACATCACCAAATACTCATCGTCTGAACATGGCCTTACAGATACTGAAGTAAAACTCACCAAGTACTCCTTGTCTGAACGTGGCCTTACAGATAGTGAGGAAAAACATCACCAAATACTCATCGTCTGAACATGACCTTACAGATACTGAAGTAAAACTCACCAAGTACTCCTCGTCGTGAACGTGACCTTACAGATACTGAAGTAAAACTCACCAAATACTCATCGTCTGTATGATGCCTTACAAATACTGGAGTAAAAATGGATTTTAGAGGGGCATGACATGCCTATATCTGTGTCTCCTCCTTTTACTAGTCCATTTCTTTTCTCTTCACATTTGTATATGTACTTGTCACTTTTCCATGTGTTTGTTGTGTGTTTTGAGTAGTTTGTCACCTTTTGGACACCTTAGAACAGGGGTCTCAAACTCGGCTGGGTTGGTGGGCCGCACATAGAAAAAAAGTGATATTGGGGGCCGCATTCCTTGTAGGACTAAGTGGCATTTTAGCAATGCCAGAATTTTTGCTCAATATAGTAAAGTACAAATCCTGATCATCTTCTTGTAGGAATGTCCCCACCCTAACCTCCTTTATGTAGGAATATCCCCGTCTTGTAGTAATGTCCCCATCCTGGTTCCCTTCTTGTAGTAATGTCCCCATCCTGGTCCTCTTCTTGTAGGAATGTCCCCATCTTGATCCCCTTCTTATAGTAATGTCCCATCCTGATCCCCTTCTTGTAGTAATGTCCCCATCCTGGTTGCCTTCTTTTAGTAATGTCCCCATCCTGGTCCTCTTCTTTTAATGTTCCCATCCTGGTCCTCTTCTTGTAGTAATGTCCCCATCCTGGTCCTCTTCTTGTAGTAATGTCCCCATCCTGGTCCTCTTCTTGTAGCAATGTCCCCATCCTGGTCCTCTTCTTGTAGTAATGTCCCCATCCTGGTCCTCTTCTTTTAATGTTCCCATCCTGGTCCTCTTCTTGTAGTAATGTCCCCATCCTGGTCCTCTTCTTGTAGTAATGTCCCCATCCTGGTCCTCTTCTTGTAGCAATGTTCCCATCCTGGTCCTCTTCTTGTAGTAATGTCCCCATCCTGATCCTCTTCTTGTAGTAAAGTCCCCATCCTGGTCCCTGTCTTGTAGCAATGTCCCCATCCTGGTCCTCTTCTTGTAGTAAAGTCCCCATCCTGGTCCCTGTCTTGTAGTAATGTCCCCATCCTGATCCTCTTCTTGTAGTAAAGTCCCCATCCTGGTCCCTGTCTTGTAGCAATGTCCCCATCCTGATCCTCTTCTTGTAGTAAAGTCCCCATCCTGGTCCCTGTCTTGTAGTAATGTCCCCATCCTGGTCCTCTTCTTTTAATGTTCCCATCCTGGTCCTCTTCTTGTAGTAATGTCCCCATCCTGGTCCTCTTCTTGTAGTAATGTCCCCATCCTGGTCCTCTTCTTGTAGCAATGTCCCCATCCTGGTCCCCTTCTTGAAGTAATGTTTCTTTCTGGTCCCTATGTTTAGTAATGAACCATCCTGGTCCCCATGCTATGTTAATGTCCCCCATCCTGGTCCTCCTCATGTAGTAATGTTCCTACCTGGTCCTCATCATGTAGTAATTCCCCCTTCCTGTTCCCCTTCTTGTAATAATGTCCCCATACTGGTCCCCATCATATATTAATGTCCTCATACTGGTCCCCATCATATATTAATGTCCTCATACTGGTCCCCATCATATATTAATGTCCCCCCATCCTAGTCCTCATCTTGTAGTAATGTCCCCATCTTTTAGTAATGTTCCCTCCCTTGTCATCTTGTAGTAATGTCCCCCATCCTGATGCCATCTTGTAGTGCTGTCCCCACATCCTGATCCGCTTTTACGGTGATGTCCCCATAACCTGGTCTCTGTTCTTTTTGTTCTCTCTCACTCACACACACTCACACGTATGCACACACTCACATATACACACACATATACACACTCATACATATACACACACACTCATTCACATGCACACACATACACCCACACATTCTCAGACATATAAACACATACACACTCACACATACATATATACACACACATACTCAGACATTCACACACAAACACACACACTCACATATACACTCACAAATATACACATACATACTCATTCACACACATACTCACTCACATATACACACACACATATACGCACACTCAGAAATATTCACACAAATACATACACTCACACATACACACATTCACACACACACTAAGGGCTGCTTCACACTGCGGCATGATCCGGTCCAGTTCTGTCCGGGAGGACCCAGACAGCTGCGGACCGGATCATCACACACGACTGGGGGGCTATTATGCCCTCCGGTCCTGTGTGCAGCGCACGCAGCTGCAGCCGCTGACAGGTCAGGACCGGAGGGCATAATAGCCCCCCAGTCGTGTGTGATGATCCGGTCCGCAGCTGTCTGGGTCCTCCCGGACAGAACCGGACCGGATCATGCCGCAGTGTGAAGCGGCCCTTACACATACTCACACATACACACACTCACACATACACTCAGACATATTCACACACATACTCACACATGCACACTCACAAATACACACACTCAAACATACATACACACACTCAGACATATTCGCACACACATACTTATACACACACATATACACTCACACATATTCACACACACTCACACATACACACACACACTCAGACATTCACACACTCTCAATCACACACACCTTAACGATGCTGTGATCCATTGCACAGGGGTCCATTGTGGTACCCGCATTATTGTGACTTACGGGCACCGCTCACACAAGCTCCTTCACGCTTGTACATCAATGCAAGCCGGCGGCCGGCGGACCAATCAGAAGCTTGCAGCTGACGTCGGCGTATGACAACAACAGGAGGCTTCTGATTGGTCCGCTGGTTTGCATTGATGTACAAGCCTGAAGAAGCTTGTGTGAGCGGTGTCTAGAAGTCACAATAAAGCGGGTACCGTGGCGGCTCCATGTACAATGGACCAGGGCATGCTTTTGTTTCTATGGTGCCATGGACCGCAGTGTGAAGCCTCGTGGGTGAGACCCCTGCTCTACGGCATCAGAGAACTCCATGGCCGAGTAATCACTCAACTTTTCCTTCATCTTGTGATTCTTTTGCTGTTATTTTTGTACAAAATTCCCCACTATAGTGGCAGCAGCAGACGGATGGAAGATTGTGAATAAAGATCAAAAGCTCATGTTTTCATTTTTTTATCTTTTAATCTATTTGCATATTTTTAGATCAACTCCGTCCTCCTCTTCCTCACCATCACACCTGCCCCCTCCGTCCTCCTCCTCCTCACCTTCACACCTGCCCCCTCCATCCTCCTCCTCACCATTAAACCTGCCCCCTCCGTCCTCCTCACCATCACACCTGCCCCCTCCATCCTCCTCACCATAACGGCCCCCTCCGTCTAGGGATGGGCGAATCTACTCGCTAGGACTCGTTACTCGGCGAGTAGTAAGGGACCCCCAGGACTCGGTACTCTGCGAGTTTCCCAGTGATTACTCGCACGAGTCCAATGCAAATCAATATCAATCCTAGTTTTGTCAGAAACGCTGACAAAACTAGGATTGCCATTGTTTGCATTAGACTCGGCTACTGTGCCAGTGATAGCAGGGAAACTCGCAAATAACTGCTGTTTCTTTGCGAGCCGAGTCCAGCTGTCTTCTCTGTGCAGCTCCAGGGTCCTAGAGCCCGCCTGCTCACAGACATGATGTAGCAGTGCTGAGATTGTTCTCAGTCTGCTCATTCCCTGTGCATAGATATCTATCTATGCACAGGGGATGTAGCAGAGAGGACATCGCGTTTTGGACTATGTTGGACGGAAGAGGATTTTTTTAATTAAAGATGGAGTCCCTAATGGCTTTTTTTTTTATTTCAAATAAAAATTTTTCTCTGTGTTTTTTTAACCCTTTATTGGAGATTCTTAGTGGCTGGGTCAAACGTGGCCTGACATTAAGAATCTCGGGCTTAATACCAGCTTGTATAAAAAAGCTGGTATTAACCCCTTTATTACCCAGCGTGCTACCGCCACCAGGGCCGCTGGAAGAGTGGGGTTCAGTGCCAGAGGATGGCGCTTCAATGAACGCGCCATCTTCTGGGGCGGCTGCGGGCTGCAATTTGCAGCGGGGGGTGCCCAGAAAGCTTGGGCATCCCTGCGCTGCGGATTCCAGCCCCCAGCTGCTTAGCTGTACCTGGCTAGACATAGAAATTGCGCGGAGCCCCACGCATTTTTCTTTTATTATTTCATGAATTTCAGAGTCAGAGTCTCAGAGTCAGAGTCGAGTCAGAATCTCAGAATTTCATGAAATAATTTAAAAAAAATGCGTGGGGCTCCGCGCAATTTCTATGTCTAGCCAGGTACAGCTAAGCAGCTGGGGGCTGGAATCCGCAGCGCAGGGATGCCCAAGCTTTCTGGGCACCCCCCGCTGCAAATTGCAGCCCGCAGCCGCCCCAGAAGATGGCGTGTTCATTGAAGCGCCATCCTCTGGCGCTGAACCCCGCTCTTCCAGCGGCCCTGGTAGCGGTGGCACGCTGGATAATAAAGAGGTTAGGGACAGCTTTGTATTATCAGCTGGCCCTAAGCCCGAAATTTATGGCGGTCACGCCAATATTAGACATGACCGCCATGAATTTCTATTAAATTGTTTTAAAAAAAACACAACACAAAGAAAATTTTTTATTAGAAATAAAAAAAAAAGCCATTAGGGACTCCATCTTTAATTAAAAAAATCCTCTTCCGTCCGACGTAGTCCAAAAAGCGATGTCCTCTCTGCTACATCCCCTGTGCATAGATATAGATGTATATGCACAGGGAATGAGCAGACTGAGAACAATCTCAGCTCTGCTACATCATCTATGTGCACAGACATTCATGTCTGTACACAGGGAATGAGCAGACTGAGAACAATCTCAGCACTGCTACATCAGGCAGCAGGCGGGCTCTAGGACCCTGGAGCTGGCAGCCTGTACAGAGCAGGACTCTTATCTGTGCGAGTTTCCCAGCGATTACTTACAAAGTAAACGAGCAATGCAAATAAATGGCAAAACTAGGATTGCTTCAGGCTGAAGCTTCCGAGACACATCTGCGATTTGTAAATCTCACACTACTCGCTATTACTCGCTTCCCCATTCATTAACATTGGACTCGCTAGACTCGCAACGAGTAGCGAGTCCTGTGCTCGGACTCGCTAGAGTCAAGCGATTCCGAGTAATTTAGGATTCGCCCATCACTACCTCCATCCTCCTCCTCACCATCCCACCTGCCCCCTCCGTCCTCCTCACCATCACACACTGCCCCCTCCGTCCTCCTCCTCCTCACCATCACACCTACCCCCTCCATCCTCCTCCTCACCATTAAACCTGCCCCCTCCGTCCTCCTCACCATCACACCTGCCCCCTCCATCCCCCTCACCATAACGGCCCCCTCCGTCCTCCTCCTCACCATCACACCTGCCCCCTCCGTCCTCCTCACCATCACACCTGCCCCCTCCAACCTTCTACTCCTCACCATAACAACTGCCCCCTCCGTCCTCCTCACCATCACACCTACCCCCTCCGTCCTCATCACCATCACTCCTGCCCCCTCCGGCCTCCTCACAATCACACTTGCCCCCTCCGTCCCCCTCACAATCACACCTGCCCCCTCCGTCCTCCTCATCATCACACCTGCCCCCTCCGTCTTACTCACAATCACACCTGCCCCCTCCGTCCTCCTCACAATCACACCTGCCCCTTCTGTACTCTTCACAATCACACCTGCCCCTTATGTACTCTTCACCATCACACCTGCCCCTTCTGTCTTCTTCACCATCACACCTGCCCCTTCTGTCCTCTTCACCATAGCAACTGCCTCCTCCGTCCTCCTCACAATCACATCTGCCCCTTCTGACCTCTTCACCATCACACCTGCCCCCTCCATCCTCCTCCTCCTCACCATAAGTGCCTCCTCCGTCCTCCTCCTCACCATCACAGCTGCCACACATATACACACTAACAAATACACTCACACATACACACACACTCAGACATTCACACACTCTCAATCAAACACACCTTTATGCTGTGATGCTGTGGTCCATATGCATATGCAGGGAGCCGCCGCGGTACCCGCTTTATCGCGACTTCCGTGACCCGCCCACACAAGCTCCTTCACGGCTTGTACATCAATGCAAGCCGGCGGCCGGCGGACCAATCAGAAGCCTGCAGCTGACGTCGGCATCAGGAGGCTTCTGATTGGTCCGCCGCCTCTCATTGATGTACAAGCATGAAGGAGCTTGTGTAGGCGGTACCCGGAAGTCAGGATAAACCGGGTACCGCGGCGGCTCCCTGCATAATGAACCGGGGCATGGCTATTGTTTCTATGGAGCCCCGGGCCGCAGTGTGAAGCCTCGCGGGCCGCATGCGGCCCAGGGGCCGCGTGTTTGAGACCCCTGCCTTAGAAGGTGTTTTCTATGTGTTTGTATGTGTTTGTGTTTGCCTGCCATTGTTTTCAATGGTGTTCGACGGTGTTCGATGAACATTCGACGAACACACATCAAATTCGACGAATCGAATCGAATTTGAACACCGGGGTGGTGGCTCATCTCTAGTGCCAACATGGCAACAGGGAGAACAACAATGGTCCAACATGGACATATACTAGAATGTGACAGTGGCCACAATATTGGGGGGGAGTTGGTTGAGTAGGGGCACTGTGGGACTGGGCTGCCTGGAGGGTGTGGATCATGGCACCCAAGCGGGCAAGGTGTTGCTGCCCTTCTTAGTGTGCCCTCTCCAGATGCTGCTGTGCCTCGTAGTGGGCCTGCAGCAGCTCCTCAATAGTTGGTACACCTGTATAGGAAAGAAGGACATTAGTGAGTGACCTGTGTAGGTGTGGGTGGGTGGTTGCGGGCATTGTTATGGATTCTACGTACGCAGCATATCACCATCCCGGGTGCCATCTGTAGGAGATGGGGATGGGCTGGCAACCCAGCCTGCTGCACCAGCTCTTCCTCCTTGAAACAAATAAAAATGAGGAACACATCAGGACTCGCATACTGCTGTCTGGCACACACACAAAGAGGTAGATTAGAAAGCTTGTTGGCATTTGCAGACACTTACCACCATACACAGAACTAGCAGGCTTAATGTCAGGGTGTGGGGAAGACACCACAGCAGGGCTCGGCCAGGTGGTGGAGATGTTGGGGGGGAAGGGTTGCTCCTGGGCTGGCTGCAGCCAAGGCTTGTGGCCCTGGTGTGGAGGGACTTTTTAGGCCCTTATGGGCAGCTGAGGGTGGTTTCCCTGTTGTTGAGGGACTGCCTGGGCCCTCCGGAGCAGCTGCGGGTGGTGACCGTGGTGTTGATAGACTGGCTGGGCCCTCCGGGGAAGGGGGTGGGGGTGTCACAGGTGGAGTAGGAGCCTGTTGGCCCTCCCCAGACACAGAGTTCTCCTTATCTGTAATATCAAACATGACAACAGACCAATTTAGGCAAAGGACAACAACATAGGGCAAACACCTACTGTGTGTGTATGAATGTCATAACGGCGTGAAGGGTACAGTAAAAGGTTAGCGTCGGCCACCACCCTATGGTTACAGGCCAGTCTGTTTTAGGACATGACAACAACACCAGTGACCACATATTTGGGATGTCAAACACCTTTGGCTTGGGATGGAATAGGTTTTAAACATTAACTCAAGAGCAGGCAGTAAGCATCACGTGGTGGCACAATGTGGCCAAACGCATAGCAGTCAGGTTGTAGTCAGTTTGCCGTATTGTGATCAATGTGTTGACAAATGATATGTGTCACAGGGCACACATATGTGGTGCGAAGTGTGATGTGGGAATTCAAATTAGCATTAATATGTTGTTGTCAACTTTGCTGTCATTACACAACAAATTTTGTCCGCACTCAAGTCAACGACCACTCTAGCGGTCAGCATTGTTCTAACAAAATAGTGTATTGTACACCTTCATGTTGCAGTGTGACCAACATGCAGGTGCACATTGGTGACAGATCCACATGGTGGCTCATGTCACACTACGTGGCATGGCACAATACAACATGATGGTTGTGTAGTGTTTTGATTATTATGGTTGCCATGTGTGTGTTTGTCAATGCCACATACTCACCACGCAGCCTGGCAATCCGGGCACGAATCTCAGCAATCCACCCTGAGCACTTGTGCTTGAGGTCCGCAAGCTTTTTCATTATCTGCTTTCTTGTCCTCTCCACCCCCAGTTTCTGGAGCAGGGCCCGCTGAATCGTCCTCAGTATGCTGCACTTGCGCAGCTGTGGGTGCCAGTGACGCTGGTGACACGAGTAGTCATGGTGGTCACACAGGTCTATCAGAACCATTTGCTCTGCCAGACCCCATTTGGCAGCACGCTGTTCAGCTTCCATGACTCTTGTCCTATGTGCAGGGGAGGGGCAGGCACCTGGCAGGCAGGGAGGAAACGTCAATACGTCACCACGCACACTGATGCCGCCAAACAAAGTTTAGGGTGCTAACAAGGTCGAGGAGTGGGAGCAGTATAATGTACCCATCAGCGTCACCTAATTCACCCCGCGTAGGGTGATTGTAGTGCGTGGCCCATGGCCACAATGTGTAGGGCAACATCTGAGGTTGAATGTGGCACTATACTCGACACAGCGCAGATGAATACACACGGATGACATAGCTTGCGCGCATCTATGGCGCGAAGAACTAAACTGTGTTTGCATACGGTTGTGTAGATGAAGATGTGTGTGGTGCTGAACGGACAGCTCTTCAAATATGGCGCCCTGTCAACTGACATCCAATGGGAACACAGTAGCCACCACCAATCATCGTAGACAGGGCGCGGACTCCAACACGCTGTGGCACGCCTACGGGAAATCAGTAGGCGATGCAGATTCCATCACTATCACACGCCAAAACCCGTAAATCTCGCCTTCATGATTGCGTCTGATTTCAGAGCAGTGCTCAGGAATTAGGTGACAAGCAAATTATCGCCGCGAAATTCCCCAAGCACACGACGCAACTGTGAGACAATTTCACGGCGATTGTTTCGGGGCGACATATCGCCTTTAAGATTCCCTGCCGAGATTGTGGCGTGTAAAGGTACCTTTAAGCAGTTTTTTATATCATAAATGTGGTTTATATGTGCATTGGTAGTACTTACCATTCACATATATTTTAAATAGAGTTGGGGCGCTATCGCACTGATGTTTGGTTGGGGATGCAGTGGATTCGGGCAGGGGGCCACATCTTCCGCATTTTCCTCCCGGCCTCATCAAAATAGATGGAGTATAGCTAAATCAGCTGATCTAAATGTTTAAAAATTATGGTGGTGTAAATGTGTCTAATTCATTAAGTGGCATAAGCTTCTTAATTAATTAGGTGCATTGTATTCTAGCCATCCCATTCATTAAAATAGGTATGCACTATATCAATCCTAATAACTCAGGCCCTGAATTTTAAATCTTTACTTTTTTCTACATATCACCCCAAAAGTATACTCTAATATGCTGTAATTACACTCTAGTTGTTGTGCAAGTGTGACGGAAACAAAGAAGAGAGATATACTGCATGTTGGTACTGTATAGAGGGACTTAAGGCCACTTCACACGCTAGGATCTCGTTAACAATATTGTTGAAACATCACAGATTTGTGATCATTCAAAAGATATCGATTGTTTGTCGTTGCGTGTAAATGAACGATGTAGGAAGGAGAAATCGTTGGAACGTTCATCAAAAATTTGAGATCCTGACCTCAAATCTATTGTTCGTCGTCCAATTAACGTCCCGGGAAGCAGCAACATTGTTCAGTGTGACACCTTTTTGAACGATGTCGTTCATAATTCTCCTATTCCTGCCGCTTTATAACATCGTTCAAATGTTCTTCTTAAAATAGCTGGCGTGTTGCTAAATTTAAGATCGTTAATGATATCCTTGCGTGTGACAACGCACTAACGATGTCGGAACGATCTTGTTCACCTATATCCTAGCGTGTGAAGTGGCCTTTAAAGGAGTAATATACTGCACAATGAGTCTGTATATAGAGGGACTTAGTTGAGTAATATACCCTAGGGTGGAGATGTATATAGGAGGTTAGGAGGAGTGATATATTGTAAAATGGGGCTGTAGAATGATAGTCATAGTGGACAGATATACTAGGATGGAGCTGTATGTATGGGATTCAAATGAGTGATATGCTACAGGATGGGGCTGTTTATAGAGGGCTTTAATTGCGTGAACTGTGTTTGTTGCCCACTGTTGAGAAATCAATTAAATGATCTTCAAAAGCTATTCTGTTAATGCAAACTGTAGATGATTATCTTTAGCCACATGCATCAACAGAGGAACATTTGCAGTTTCATACCACTGATCTGACAGGTATTGCACAATTATCACTTCACCAGCTAGTTTTAGTTTCAATACTATGGTGTTTATAATCATTGGGAAAGGCTCATATAAATATACCTTTTAAAACATATACCTTATTAAAAATTATGGAAAAAAAAACAAATGTATAAAAGAACATGTACACAGCAACAAAAAATACCAACAAATAAGACTTGCCACAAGCATCTATCATAGTTTTACCTTGACTGATTATCAAAAATAGAGGATTTCCCAAACAGTTTTTAAAAAATACTTATTTAAATAATAATAAAAAATAGCATGGGCTTTGCCCTATTTTTGATCACCGGCCACTTTAAAGGAGACTTGAGGCTGGTATTATCAGTGTGACAAGGATCATGGTTATTTGGCCCTTCCTAGTCTAAATATATCAGAACGCATCAACCTCAGAAAGTAGTGTATTGCATTAGATGCACCAATACAGGCACTTTATCTGGTTGCTCTGGTGTAGTGGCAAACAGAACAATGGTTAATGGGTTTGATGTCAACTGTAAATTGTCAGCTGGCATCAAGCCCTGGTATTAGTGATGGAGAGGGATCTATCAGACACCTTCATTACTATTGTTATTACATTATTGTCAAGTGTAGAGTTAAAAACGACATAGACACACAGATTTTTTTTATTATTTGAATAAAGACTCCCCAAATGCCCTCATTCACAAATTTATTCTCCTGTCAGGTCCCATGATGTGTAAAGGGAACCAACCAGTAGATTTTAGGGCTATAAAGTGAAGCCAGTGACTTACAGGCTCTGGGATACTGAGTGCAATCATATCTTTACTTCAACAATTAAATGTATGATTGCAGAGAAAAGTGTTATCAAACATCAGGAAATCTGTGCAGCAGAGAGATGGAGTGTGCAGCACATTAGCATAAGAGGGGCTGGATTACTTTTCATTACTCCTCTGTCTGCTCTAAGCCAAACCCTCCCCCTCCTTCTCTCACTCCCGTTGCACTCACTCCCTGTCACTCTATTGACCCTGTGTGCCCCAACTCATCACTTCACCCTCCCCCTCCCTCCCTCCGTCTCCTCCATTTTCTGCTTCTGCTGGGAGTTGTAGTGTCTCTAGATCTGCAGACTGTGTGATGGAGCATGCTGGGGGTATCTCTGGACCTGCAGACTGTGTGATGGAGCATGCTTGGAGTTGTAGTGGCTCTGGATCTGCAGACTGTATGATGGAGCAAGCAGGGAGTTGTTTTGTCTCTGGATCTGCAGATTGTGTGATGGAGCATATTGGGGGTTGTAGTGTCTCTGGATCTTCCGACTGTGTGATGAAGTGTGACACCCCTGCAGGGGGTTGCCACAGGATCTACTGGTGCAAGGAGGGATTTACACCTTGGTGCACACAGCACACAACACCTTCCACCCCAGACCTGAAGGGGGAGCTCTACTAGCTGCCTTAAGCCAGTTCTCCTTTAACAGATCCAGGCCTGAGGGGAGGAGTCAGTTAGTCCCAGGAGTTAGTGAGTATCAGTCAGGCCGTGAAGTGAGCTGGAGTGAGGAGCTGGTCGCTGGGAGAGATCCAGGCCCATGACCAGGGAAGACTGACCCAGCTGTGCTGCACCCTTGGGAGTGGGTCGGAGGCCAGTGGAGAGTAGGAGAATCAAAGAAGGGAACCAATCAAGGTTTCCTTGTAGTACACCAGGACACCGGAGTCCGACGCTGCCAGCATCTATTGTAACAGCAAAAGCCCGGAAGGACCAAGAGGAGTTAACCCCTGAAAAAAGCACAGTAAGAGACACTTAAAACTGACCAAGGAAAGGACCAGGGGCCATAGGAGGAATAGGGACCCCGCAGAAGGACCTCATTGTCAGTTTAGAGCAAAGTCTGAGAGGGAGAAGGAGCGGTGAGTTCAGTCACAGGCAGGACCTACCCCAAACCACAGAGCACAGAGACAGAGGAGGCCTCACAACTTTCTAAGGTGGAAGTCCCAAGTTGCACTGGGGACCTGGCTATTTCTCTGGACTGTACCTGTTACCCGGTCACCAGTAAAAGGTACCAAAACAAAGATCACTGTGTGTGTGCCTGCTTAACCGCCGCAATTTACCGCATTGACTGCAGAGATGCGACTACTACTTCCCTCATCCATCCCCGCTGCCCTGAGGTAAAGCTCCACCTGTGGGGAGCTGTACTACACTGAGCTGCACTTCCATCACCTCAGCGGCCGGCTGCAGCGCTGGTATACCCGTTACCAGGAACTACAGGTGGCGTTACCAACCTCCTTACTCCCCACCATTCCCCGCCATTGAGCGACCAGGGACCGACCAGCCGTGATCCCCCATCAAAGTCGCCATCAGCCCCGGTACCCGAGTACCCCCTACCCTGTCGACCGCCTCAGAAGCATGCTGGGGGTTGTAGTGTCTCTGGATCTTCCAACTGTGTGATGGAGCATACTGGGGGTTGTAGTGTCTCTGGATCTGCAGACTGTGTGATGGAGCATGCTAGGGGTTCTAGTGTCTCTGGATCTTCTGACTGTGTGATGGAGCATACTGGGGGTTCTAGTGTCTCTGGATCTGCAGACTGTGTGATGGAGCATACTGGGGGTTGTAGTGTCTCTGGATCTGCAGATTCTGAACCAGTGACACTACAGCTATCAGCATGCTCCATGGACAGATCCCCACTATTGTCATCTGTGATCTGTGATGACAATAGTGGGGACCTGTCCCTGTCTGTGAGAGAAGACAGATGAGGACATGCAGAGACTTGAGGGGGCGGGACCTTCTCTTGCTTGTGAGGATCACAATCAGGGAGATGGAGAAAGGGAGAGAGGGAGGGGGACAGTAGGAGGGGCAGTGGTGTAAGTAGAGTCCGATGGGCCTCGGTGTGAAATTTAGACCTGCCCCTCCCCACCCTGAGTGCACGTTGGTCAGTTGTATGGGCCCTGTTTAACATTCTAAGTCCGATAAACACTCACAAATTGACCCCTCTCCCCCTTCGTTATGTATTTATATCCCTGATCCTGGAATATGGCCCTTTTAGTTATATGTCCCTCGTCCTGGTATGTATAGTCTTCCTCCTCCCGCCACCATAGTCCTCCAATTATTACAATACATCCCATATTCCTCCATATATTACAATGTACCCCCATAGTCCTCTATGCATCCCATTTTCCCCCATTGATAAGGTAGCCCCCATAGTCATCCAAATGATATAATGCACCCCCATTATCCTCCATATAGTATAATGTGGCCTCAAAGCCCCCCATACAGCATAATGCAGCCTCATATTCCTCCATATAGTATAACACAGCCTCACAATTCTTCATATAGTATAATGCAGCCTCTCCCAGTTCCTCTACTGCTCTGGTTTCCTTTACAAAAACTGTAGACTCAGGAAGAGGCAGTGCCGGTGTAGGTGTGGAGCCCACTGGGACGGGGTACTCGGTACCGGACCGGGTTGCTACTGGGGTGTCACGGAGGGCCCGGGTTCCGCAAGTAAAAGGGAGTATTTACAAGGGATAAATGTCTGTCGTGACGCCACCCACGGTGTGTGGTCAGTAATGGGACCACCGCTGCTGCAGAACCTCAGGGGATGATGTTGGGCAGCTTAGATGGAACGGCTCTCCATAGGTAGAGGCTGGTTGCCCCGGGCAAGCCTACGCGATACGGACGTAGGGGCAGGCGTGGTGCGGGGGAATATCGCTGGTAACAATCACCTTATGGGCAATGCCCGAGCTTATCATCTCAGTGCACAGGTCATTTCATGCTGGGCTTGATACAATTAGCACGTGCACTTTAGAGACAGTCTGTTTGTGTACTACTTGTGGATAAAAGGACTGTGTAAGTGATAACCTCAATTTGGGAAGTACTTTTGTAGTTATTACTAGGCCCATCCAAGGGCATTGATCATTCAGATGTCGTATATTACTGTGAAATATTAACCCCTGATTACTTGATAGCATTTTTAATGTACCTGTGATTGTAAACAACTGAAATTGTAAACTTGCTGTGATTTGTGATATGTTGTCATGCAAACCCCCTGTACCATGACGTTCTGATTTCGAGCATTCACTCATTGACCCATTGTAGACCCTTGTATCCATATTACTTTCTCTATATGTCTTTTATGGAAGCATTCAGCAATAAAGTTTGTATAATTGTGCAATCAATTTTCTTTTTTGGTTATTAATGGTTCCCCGGGGCAGTAGTGATTAGAGTCTATGGTGAATGTCTATGGTGAATTAAAGAGATTGATAGTGGAGACGGGATGAAGGATCACACACTCACGTTTCTGTAGTTTTCCAAAGCTTTACTGCAGATGATGTAGCAGATTGTCCACGGAGTCTGTACTGGGGCCGGGTTGTCCCACCCTGTCTGGGTCCTCAGCTTCCTCCTGCTGCGCTGTGTGTGTGTGGCCCTGCTGCTGCTTCTAGCTGAGCTGCTGGCACTGTCTCTCTCCTCACAGGTACCCCTTGGCTAGGCAACTCGAGTCTTCCGTGTGCTGCTGACCCCGCCGTGTTGCTTCGCTCTGGTACAGTGTCGATCTAGAAAATCCACTATTCCTGGATTTACTGTGCTGTGTGTGTCAGCCACAGTCTCGGATCCGGTGTCCGTTCTGTGCGCTCCTCTGGGTGAGTGGTGATGGTACTCAATCTCCCAGATGTGTTCCTTTGTCTTCAGTTCTCCTTTCCTCAGACCCTGGCTAGGCCTGGAATCGATGAACGGACTGTAGAGAAGCCTGACGCCGCTCCTTTACACTACTGTCTTCCTCAGTTCTCCCAGGAACTGGACTCTTCACAGTACTACTTCGTACTGCACTCTCCTCTAGACTAGACTCTGAACTAACTCTGAACTAACTACTTCCTCTTGACCCAGAGTATATAAGGGAGCTGGTTTTGCACCCCCTCATGGCCCAGAGGTGCTAGTGTCAGTGTGTTGTGGGGAGGGAACCCGTGTGATGTTACTGTGGCATATTAACCCCTGGGGTGCCACATATGTTCCACAGTGGAACGCATAAAGCAGGAGGTACCGGCTACTCCTAGTGTGGAGGAGGCGGTATCAGCCTGCTATATGCGTTCCACAGTGGAACGCATGTCGGCACCTCTGTGGTAAGAGGAAGGGAGGGAAGGGGCCAGGCCGGCAATAGTGGAAGCAGAAGGCTCCCCTCCTCTCCCTGACACACAGGCCCCAAAGTGGCATGTGCTACCACGCGGTAACACAGATGTGTGTGCTTGGAGACGCACATTCATTGTGAAGTGGGCACTGTTTTTGGCGGGTGCAGGGGGTCTTATAGGTCAGGGCCCCATTGCAGTCGCGGCCCCTGCAACCGCAATCATTACACCCCTGGGGAGGGGGAAGGGTTTGGCTTAGAGCAAACAGGGGAGTAATACAAAGAAACCCAACCCTTCTTGTGCTAATGTGCTGCACACTCTGTCCCTCTGCTGCACAGATTTCTCAGTGTTTGGTAACAGATTTCTCTGCAATCATACATGAAATTAATAAAGTAAAAGTATGATTGCACTCAGTATCCCAGAGTCTGTAAGGGACTGGCTTCACTTTACAGCCCTAAAACCTGCTGGTTGGTTCCCTTTAATAGCTGTTTTGTTTAACATAGTGGTGGCTTTCAAACTGAAGAATGGACAGTCACTTGTTTTAGCAGTTTTGTGGCTTTTGAGGCCTGAAGCAAATAAAAGAAGTTACAAAATATGGAACATTTGCACAAGTAATTTTAACATTGCTGTGCATATGATCATTCTGTATGCGTTTTTTGTACTTTTGAATGGATATCCAAATCAGAATCTACCTGAAAGAGACCTTGTGTGCACATACTCTAAGAGAGGCTAATTGGCTATGAAAACTGACTGTGGTTACACTGTATAAGGACACCATTACTTGTGTCTATGTGCATAGGAATTCAAACTACTGTCACGCTTCTGGGGGAAGGCGCCCTAAAGTGGACCCACTGGGCCGTGGTACCGAACTCTCCTGGGTGAGCCAGTCCTAGTTTAACCAATGCCTATACAGGGATTGTCAGGGGCAAGCCCAGGGGGTCTGAATTCCACAGCTGCTAGTACCAGGGGGGCGATTCGTAGGGTTAGCCTATACTACAGTATAGCTAAGGAGGATTCGAGGGATCAGAGCCCGAGGCTAGGAGAGCAGGAATGGGTCTACTGGAGGAGAGCAGAAGGAGGGACAGACTAATAGCCAGAGAATCAGAAGCTTACTAACTCAATAATCAGGTACCTCCCATCAGTGGAGGTGGCCTGATATACCAAAGGATGGACAGCTATTGGTCAAGGGGAGTGTCAAGTTGAGCTGTGCCGGCCTCTACATTCACAGGGGAGAAGCACGACCGCGCCTAGTGCACTGCTGATTAGGTTCATGACTCCAGCCATTGTAGTGTGCTGATGTGTGAGCCGGTGGTCAGCAGACAGGAAGGGGACCAGGCGATGGCTGAGACACAGCATGCCTGGACGCTGGATGCCTGATCGGTAGAGGAGCAGAGGATGCAGACCTAGGAGAGGTGAGCTGGGGAGCGATGCCAGGGAACCTAACAACTACTTTACTTGCATGTGCCCATGTACAATGTCTTCCTTTTTGACAAATAATTCTTCAAATTTCATTTCTTTTTGTGGAAATTCAATGGGAAAACATCTCATTTGCATTAACTAAAAAACTGTAATATCAGTAAAAGTTGACGTCTTTGCACAGAACAAAAAGCAGTTACTCTTATTATGATTTGTATTCAAATGTTTTTATTAGTATAAGAATTGCAAATCTTATTATGATTTGGAACGAGAGGATTGCAGTTATATCATTAAATTTGCTGCCATAGAAACCATTCATCTTCATTAGCTGTGAAAATTATGATTTTTTTAAAATTTGATTTTTGGGTCAAGATCTTGGCTGTAAATTGCTGAGTTCCTGGTATCCTGCCATCCAGATGTAGAACGTGTATTGAGAACTAGCATTTTGGCATTGACCTTTATCTCTATTCAAATCCAGCAGCCCCAGCCAAACTATTTATTATTACATGACAGTTGAGGGAGGATTCTCCGGTCGTTAATAGACCATCCTAATTCAGAAATAACCCCAACATAACTTAAATAATGACACAACACTGCTAGTGACTTGGTTAAAAATTTTTGGCCACAGCAGCCTTTATTGCCTATTGTTTACAGACTAATAAACCAATGGGTACACCGTCCAACAGGCGTCCCAACTTAACAATAGGCACTCCACCTATCACACCTGGATAGGTCCGGTCCAGAAGCCCCCCCTAACTTTTTGTCCCGGCTCCAGGGAAAAGGTATTGCTTACCGATAAACAATACCCCAGCCTAGCAGAACCCCGTGCCTGCCAGGTACTTGTAGCCGGAGCCACTATACCTTAAAAGTGGCTCACCTCCCAATTACCATAGAAGATTCACTGCCTCTGGATCAGACCTACCCCCGCCACAGGACAGGACAGGACAGATGACCCCTTACCTGGCCTGGACCCGCCATACACCCAATGCTTGCTCCACACCTTCTCTCAAATCCAACGCCCATAAATCCATCCCTATATCAATCAGATGCACCCGATCCACTTTCCGGTACTCCCGCGATGATGACTCCAACTCCCTATGGTGCACCACAATATCACCATTCCGGGCTACAAACGCTGCCACCACCTTGTTCACCTTCACTCTCGCCTTGTTAATTTTGTCTATCGACCGTGCAAACTTCCATCTCCCATGCGCTACAATGTCAGACCATACCACAATCAAACCAGAATGGGAACACCATAAGCGTAACAAATCACACTTGATGTCCCTGATCAATTCCCGAGACGCTCTCACCACCAAATCATTACCCCCAACATGCAGAACCAACACATCCGGAGGTCGATTAACCGTGCAAAAATATTCTAATTCAGGCAACACCCTCCCCCAGGTCATGCCCCGAAGGCCCAGCCACTTCACAGTCGCCGACGATCTGTCCAATCCCAACTGGCGACCCTCAGGGCGAACATCTGCTCGACGGGCCCCCCAAAATACGTAGGAATGTCCCAGGATCCATATTAAGCAGGGGCCTAAATAAATGGGAAATATAAACAGACAATCCAAATGTCACAACCACCCAACAATAAAAACAACTATAAACTGAACACCAACCCCCTCCTTTTGCCCCAGATCCAAAAGTGCTGGGCACCACACCGCCCACCGCCTCATCTGGACAATAAATGAAGCCGAACATACAAACAAAAACGGGAAGATTCCCACCTCCTGATCTTTCTCACCACGTCCTCCCCCAACCCCCAGCGGGAAGCTTCTGTGGCCGCCCCGTTACGAAAAGAGTGCGTCGTATTCTTCCGGCCGTTCACCAATTCTCCCCAAACATTCCTTCAACAGCGCCCCAAATTGAAATCTAGACAAAAAGGAACCATCTTTAAGTCGCAAAAATGGACCCGGGCAACCGCCCCGAAAAGACAAAAAACGCCGTAACACCGCCACCAGACATAAATGACTCACGCCGAGAGCATAAACTACGACCAACCGCCCTCGACCTTCCTGGTCCACCTTCGAACACCGTAACCAACATTTCACCCTCTCCCCCAAAATCGCCACATCTCTTAAAGCCAAACCACCTGCCCTAATCCTGGACGGGCTCACCAACTCCCCAATTCTAAAGGCCCCGAAAAAGGCTAACACAAAAGTCGCGGAGAATAGAGCTCCCTCATATTCTGAACGACAAACCCTTTGCAAACAATCTACCAACCTTTCCAACACTTCCACCGAAACTGGTCGCCGAGCATCCCTCTCACGAACCCCCCTCCGAAATCCCTTCAACGCCTGACGTACCCTAAAATCCTTAGTCACGTCATGTGTCCCCAACAGCCGAAACCGGAAAGCCAGCGGTGCAGCCCTCTGCGACACTGCAGATGCAGACCGTCCTTCCACAAAATCTTTTCTTATAAACGTCAACACTGCTTGGACATCATCTATACCACCATCCTCCCGCAGCATATGTGTAAACTCCTCCCATTCCTGCCACACTTTACCATATCGGCAATAAGTAGCCTCGGCCACCGATATGCGAATCAACCGCCTCACGATGATGTCACCAGACTCCATAAGCCGTCCGGACACTGCAGTCCCTCCTCGTCAGCCCACGGCACTAGCTCCCGAACCCTGCAAAACTGAAACCGTGAAAGCGAGTCAGCCACTGAATTGCAAACGCCCAGAGCATGCTTAGCTACCACTTGAATATTCCATTGCAAGCACCGCAAGACCAAATGCCGCAGATAGTCCACCACCGGTGGCGACTTGGCTGATAATGAATTAATCGCGTAAACTGACACATTATCACAATGAATGCACACTTTCCTGTCAGAAAACTCCTGCCCCTACAATTCCACCGCGACCACAATGGGAAACAGTTCCAGCAGCGCCAAATTACGCACCAGGCCCTGCTCCTTCCACAACGCGGGCCACTCCACCGCGCACCAATGTCCCTTAAAAAAGGCACCAAATCCGAGCGAACCCGCCACGTCTGTGTACGACTGTAACACACTATTAGGCACTATTCGCCGAGGCCATAATGTGCGCCCATTGTACTCCTGCAGAAAAACATCCCAAACTCGCAAATCCTCCCTAATTCCTCTGGTAATGCGCACAAAATGCGCTGGGCATGATTTGCCCGCCATAGCTACCGACAGGCATCTAGCAAAATCCCTGCAAATCGGCAAAATTCTGCATGCAAAATTAAGCTTTCCCAGCACCTCCTTTAGCTGCACCTTCCGTGCCCTGCACATCGCTGCCACCGTTTGCCTCAAATCTCTAACTTTGTCCTCTGGAAGCAAGCATTCCCCGGCCACCAAATCAATTTCAATTCCCAGAAAACACAACACCGTAACAGGACCTTCCGTTTTGCCTTCTGCCAACGGGATACCAAACCAACCTGCAACCTTCTGTAACGTGAACAATAAACCAGCACAAACCGAGAAACCGGCCGGCCCCACATAGAAAAAATCGTCCAAGTAATGGATAATAGAATCCATATCCGACACGTCCCTCACCACCCATTCCACAAATGAACTAAAATCTTCAAAGTGAGAACAAGAGATCGAACATCCCATCGGCAAACAACGATCAGCATAAAAACTCCCCTCCCACATGCAATCCAATATATGCTGGCTCTCCGGGTGCACCGGCAACAAACGAAATGCCGATTCCACATCCGACGTTGCCATCAATGCCCCCGGACCTGCAGACCTTACCATTTCAACCGCCCTATCAAACGACACATAACAAACTGCCGTCAACTCTGGAGCGATACCATCATGTAATGACGCCCCCTCCGGGAACCACCCCCAATGGAGACACTCTCAGGACCCCCCATACGTCCCAAATCCACCTCCTTCCTCAATTTAGACCCAACCACTCCAGGATGGGCCGCGGCCGACCTCAAATTCTTTGGACAAAACACCTCCCCCACCGTATCCGACGGAATCCGAAAACTAAAACCCAGAACGCAACAACTTGGCGGCCTCGATATCAGGATATCTACTTAGAAACGGCACCATCGCCTCGACTCTCACCGGAGTCCTCACTATTTCCAGCCGCATCCCCGCCTTTTCCTCTGCCTTTTTTAAAACATCTGGCGAAACTATGGCCGCCTCCACACCCCGAGCATTAATGCTTAAACCTGCACGACGCTCCAAACTTACACTGCCACTCATTGAACTGCCAACAGCAACCCTTGCGGAATGTGCCCGGGGCACCCGCTCCAGAACCCAACGCCCCGGCCCCCCCATGAAAGGGCTGAGCTGGAGCAGTCATTAGACGCAACCACAAGGAATTATCATTGTGGTCCCACCTCAAAGTCGGACGCAAAGCTTTGCGTTGCCTAAATTGGTTGTCATAACGTAACCAAGCCAAGCCTCCATACACCCTGTAAGCCTCCCCAATAGCGTTCATGTAACCAAACAGGGCGGAACAATGTTCCGGCTCCTTTTCCCCCACTACACTCGCCAAAATAGCGAAGGCTTGCAACCAATTAGCAAACGTTCACGGAATTAGCCGATAACGCCGCTTCTCCTCCTCCTCCTTCTCCTTCTTGGAGTCGCTAGGCTTGACCTTATCCAAGTAAAATTTTTCGAGGGGAAGCAGCGAAAAAATTTCGACATACTCCCCTTTCCATATTTTTTCCCTCACCTCTTTCTTAAGGTGAGCCCCCAATGGGCTCTCAAAACAAACGTATACCTCACTCCTGGCCTTATCATCCAACCTCACCACTTCATCCTCCTTCTCCTTTTCCACCCCAGACGCACCGACTGCCGCATCCGGCACCGTCGCTGCGGTACCCGTATCACCATCCCCCGGCTGCACCGCAGCCGCAACGCCACTACACACCAGGGCCGTGCCCGGACCCACCCAGGCATGCTACCCCCTCCTACGCCGGACAGTAAACTCTGCAACAAACTTAACAACTGACCCACTACGTCCTCCCCGACGGACACCACCGGCAACATCGCCCTTGACACCCTCCCTACACTCCCACCTAAACCTGACATACAATTATGGACAACAGAATTATTCTCACCAGGCTGCCTCGGTGCAGCCGCAACGGAGTCCTCTGGCATCCGTCCCGGCGATGACGATGACGAAAAATTTATCATGGCACATGCATTCCTAAAGGTTAAAAGTGGAGTCTGTGAGCACCCACGGTAACACTATACAAGTGTCTCCAGCTTGAAATCTATATTTAGTTCCGCTGGTCTCAGAGTTCCCAACTCATAAATCCATTGCATCTCCAACTTTTCAATGTCTTAGTCCGATTACCTCCTCGTCTATGGATCGGTATATAGTCAATTATTTGGAATTTCAACTCCTTCTCTGTATGTAATACTATTGTATAGGGTTTGAGGAGTCTGATCGCTTAAGGGCAATGAAGAGCAGAGACGGGTTCTTAGGTGCAAGGTATTTATATATACACAGCAAAACAATGTGAATGCAGTACACAGCCAAAGCACATAACATAACACGACCCCAATATATATATGTATCGTTGAGCACAGTCCTTTAAGGAAACAGTCCAAAAAACCAATAGTCCAAAGCAAGCAAAACCGGATGCCTGCAGTCCGTAGCACGGGTCCTGGTACTGGAACGACCGGAAGATATAGTCCGTGGCAAAAGGTCCCCACACCCGGATGACCGGGTAACAAGTCCAAACAAAGTTCCAAGGAGATAAAGTAACACAATTTCCAAAAGCACACAGTACATAGAGTAAGACCGAGTAGTTGCTTACACACTTGAATGTCCGAGCCTGAAGGTAGAAGCAGCGGCACCGGAAGCACGATGCAGGAAGCTGTAAGGTGAACCAGGATCTCACAGAGCTCCAGAGAAGTGAGTGGAATAAGGAGCAGGAGCAACCAGGAAGCAGTATACTCAAGCAATGAATGCTCACCTGAGCCAGGTCTTTATGTAAACGAGACAGGAAGAAGGGCAAACAAAACAATGATCTCCATGCTGACTGAGGGCAAAATGGTCAAACGGCAGGCCGGAAAACCTGGAACACTGACATTACTCCCCCCCCTGCAAACGGCCTCAGGACGATCCCGGACCAGGCTTGTCCGGATGCCTCCGATGTAACTGCGCAACTTTCTGGGGAGCGGAGATGTTACCTACCGGTTCCCAAGAATCGTCCTCGGGAGAGTACCCCTGCCAACGAACAAGGTACTGAAGCCGATGCCTATGGAGCCGAGAGTCGATGATGTCCTGAACCACAAACTGTTCGTGCCCATCAACCACCACCGGTGGGGGGGAGGCACAACACGCCCCTGAAACGTATTATGGAAAACCGGATGTACCTTCAGAGTCCGTGGTAACTTCAGCCGACAGGCCACAGAGCTCACAATCCCGGTAATCTTGAACGGGCCAATGAATTTCTGTCCTAATTTCCGCGAAGGAACACCCAACTTCAGATTCTTCGAGGATAACCACACCGAATCCCCTACCTTATACACGGGTGCGGGTCTTCGGTAGACATCCGCTGACTTCTTGTAACGCTCCTGAGCCGAGGCCAGAGACTCCTTTAGCACTTCTAGATTCTGCTGTAGAACCATCACTCTGTCCCCAACCGCTGGGACCGACGTAGCAACTGGCGACCTAGGTAAAATAGTTGGATGATAACCCAGGTTGGCGAAAAAGGGTGTTACCTTGGTGGAACTGCTCTGCATATTGTTGTATGAGAACTCTGCCAGGGGAAGCAGCTTGTACCAATCATCTTGGAGATGGCTGACATAACATCGCAGGTACTGCTCCAGGGTTTGATTAGTCCGT
This sequence comes from Allobates femoralis, assembly GCA_033576535.1. Classification (NCBI taxonomy): domain Eukaryota; kingdom Metazoa; phylum Chordata; class Amphibia; order Anura; family Aromobatidae; genus Allobates; species Allobates femoralis. Next base: position 258,890,636 of record JARQOC010000002.1, read on the forward strand.
TCCGTCTGTCCATTTGTCTGGGGATGGTAGGCAGAAGATAAACATACGTCAATATGCAATGCAGAACAAAACCCCTGCCAGAACTTGGAGGTGAATTGCACCCCCCGGTCAGAGATGATCTCATCCGGTACCCCATGTAACCGAAACACGTTCTGGACTACTAGATCTACTGTCTCTGCAGCGGAGGGGAGGCCGGTACATGGTATGAAATGAGCCGCTTTAGTCAATCGGTCTACTACCACCAAAATAGTATTGTGGCCCCCTGAGTCAGGCAACTCCACGATGAAGTCCATCGAGATAGACCCCCAAGGGCGAGATGGTACGGGTAGCGGTTGAAGAAGTCCTGTAGGAGCAACACGAGGCACTTTGCACCGGGCACAGACCACACATGAGTGTACATAGTCTTTCACATCCTTTAAGCAGGTGGGCCACCAGAAAAAACGGCTTAAGAACTCCTGCGTCTTCTGTACCCCCCTATGACCTGCCAACACTGAATCATGGACCAATTTGAGGACCCGAAGTCTTACAGCCTCCGGGACATAGATACGCCGTTCCCTCAGCCACAAACCATTCCTAAGGACCAGATTTACGTCAGTGGGTGGAGCAGCAAGGAATACGTCACCGTCATAGGCCAGCTTGAGGTCCTTCCACAGGTCCCGGTCCTGGAGTACTCCAACGAAATTGGCATCCGATAGGATGGTCTTGGATGGGGTTCCTGGCACGGAGTCCACAGCGTGGATTCGGGACAAGGCATCAGCTTTCCCATTACGTGACCCTGGACGGTACGAGAGAATAAAATTAAACTGGTTAAGGAACAGGCTCCACCGGGCTTGCCGTGGAGACAGGCACCTGGCAGATTTAAGGAATTCCAGGTTACGATGGTCTGTGAGCACTACCACTTGTTGTGAAGCCCCCTGCAAATGATGTCTCCATTCCTTAAACGCGGAAATAATGGCTAACAGTTCTTTATCTGCAATATCATAGTTCCTTTCTGCAGGGGACAACCGACGAGAAAAGAAAGCACACGGGTGTAGGAGTTCCTTGTCCCCAGTCCGTTGTGAAAGGATAGCCCCTAGTGCGTTATCGGAAGCATCGACTTCCACAATGAAAGGGAGTGCGGGATCCGGGTGTGTCAGTATGGGCGCCGAGGTAAAACAAACCTTGAGACGATCAAAAGCCCCCTGGGCCTGCGTGGACCATACGAACCTCTGCCCCTTCTTGGTGAGCAAGGTGATAGGACGCACAATCTCCGAGAAGTTGCGAATGAAGCGTCTGTAAAAATTTGCGAAACCGACAAAGCGTTGTACCTCCTTGATGTTTCCTGGTACCGGCCAGTCTAGAATCGCCTGGATCTTGCTGGACTCCATGTTTAATCCCTGAGGAGAGATAACATACCCTAAGAAGTGGATCTGCGAGCGATGGAATTCACATTTCTCCAGCTTGATGTATAGGTGGTTATCTCTCAGACGGGTAAGTACAGCCTTTACATGCTCCTGGTGTTCCTGTAGAGAATCAGAGAAAATTAAGATATCGTCCAGGTATATCACCATAAACTGATCCAATAGATCCCTGAATATATCATTGACCAGGTGTTGAAAAGCAGCGGGAGCGTTACAGAGCCCGAAAGGCATTACAAGGTACTCAAAATGGCCATAGCGACATCTGAATGCCGTCTTCCACTCGTCTCCGGGACGTATACGGAGCAGGTTGTATGCCCCCCCCGGAGATCCAATTTGGTGAAGATCTTGGCCTGCCGTACTCTCTCCAACAGTTCGGGAATCAATGGTAGCGGATACCGGTTCCGGACGGTTATTTTGTTAAGCTCCCGGTAATCGATACACGGTCTCAGAGTCCCATCTTTCTTTTTCACAAAAAAGATGGGAGCCCCTGCGGGTGAGGATGAAGGTTGGATAAACCCCTTGGCTAAACTTTCGTCGATATAGTCTTTCAATGATTGTAACTCCGGAGCCGCTAACGGGTAGACAGGACCAAACGGGATCTCGGCCCCTGGAAGTAAGTCTATGGGACAATCGTATGGTCTATGCGGGGGAAGCTGGTCTGCTTTTTTCTTGTCGCATATATCTGTAAACTCCTTATAGACTGGGGGGAGAACAGGTACCTGTATAATGTCCTCCTCATCGTACGTTACCGGTACTGCTGGACTGATGGTCGAGCCGGCCTGGGGATGGAAAGATACTTCCTTTGTCTCCCAATTGATGATTGGATTTTCAGACCGCAGCCAAGGGAGTCCTAAAATGACTGGAAAGTGAGGAGAAGAAATCAACATAAAAGTCAGTGCCACCTGATGACCTAGTTTCATCACACAGTTAAGAGGTACTGTCTCCTGATCTACAGGTCCCGAAACTAATGGAGAACCATCCACCGTTTCCATGGTTATCGGTGACACTCGTTGTTGTGTCTTGATACCGTGTCTCCTGGCAAAAGAAGAGTCCATGAAGTTACCTCCCGCCCCGGAGTCTATCATGGCAGATGTCGGAATTGACTGTCCCTCCCACTGGATCTGAATTGGAAGAGAGCAATGGGTAGAATTGTCCTTAGGTGAAGCTGACATTAGTACAGAAGGAAAAACCGCATCCAGGTGTATACTTGAGTCAGAGATCTCGGATTCTGCGTCCGTGTTATCACACTCTGTTACGGCTGCCAGAACCTTATTTGGACGTTTAGGGCATTTTGGGCAGTTAATCAAAAAATGATCAGATTGACCACAATAAAAGCATAAACGCTCACGGAGCCGGTAGTCGCGACGTTCATTGTTTTCCCGTCGTTGTAATGAGTCCACTTGCATGGGAATGTCTTCGGCCTCCCGTGAACTCCTAGTAGCGGGCTCTCTAGGAGGGAAAGCAGAATTAGTTATCCGGTTTACAGCTGCCCATTTTTCCTGTCTACGTTCCGTCAATCGGGTATCAATGCGTACGCAGTGTTGCAGAAACAGTTCAAAGTCCTGGGGAGACTCGGCCCGAGCTAACTCGTCCTTAATGGAACCGGACAGTCCCTTTTTGAACACTGATAATAGCGCATTATTTCCCCAATCGACATCCACCACTAACCTTTTAAATTCAGTACCATATTCAATGACAGAACGCTTTCCTTGCCGTAGGGAAAGCAGAGCCGTTTCTGCGGTGGTACGGCGATTAGGGTCATCAAACATTTGCGCCATTGCTGTTACAAAATTATCTATGTTATTTAAACGGATGTCATGACTTTTAATCATGGGATTGACCCAAGCCAGTGCTCGTGATGTTAACAACATGACTATACATAATACCTTTGACCGATCTGACCGGTAATAGTTAGCATGTACATCAAAAAACAGCATACATTGATTGATAAACCCACGGAACAGAGTACGGTCGCCACTGAACCGAAACGGGGGTAATTTAGGCATACTGGTGGCTGGTGTGGGTATTTTTCCCAGGTCCTCCACTCTGGTTTGCACATCTCGGAGAGCCTGACCCACAGCCTGGTGATCATGGCCTAGCTGTCTCTCCATGTCCAGGACCTTATTTTGCACCGCCTCCATCTCCTGCTGCAAGGAGTTAACTATCATTGCCCTAAGCAGACTCCTCTTTGTGGCTTGAGTATAATGTAATACTATTGTATAGGGTTTGAGGAGTCTGATCGCTTAAGGGCAATGAAGAGCAGAGACGGGTTCTTAGGTGCAAGGTATTTATATATACACAGCAAAACAATGTGAATGCAGTACACAGCCAAAGCACATAACATAACACGACCCCAATATATATATGTATCGTTGAGCACAGTCCTTTAAGGAAACAGTCCAAAAAACCAATAGTCCAAAGCAAGCAAAACCGGATGCCTGCAGTCCGTAGCACGGGTCCTGGTACTGGAACGACCGGAAGATATAGTCCGTGGCAAAAGGTCCCCACACCCGATGACCGGGTAACAAGTCCAAACAAAGTTCCAAGGAGATAAAGTAACACAATTTCCAAAAGCACACAGTACATAGAGTAAGACCGAGTAGTTGCTTACACACTTGAATGTCCGAGCCTGAAGGTAGAAGCAGCGGCACCGGAAGCACGATGCAGGAAGCTGTAAGGTGAACCAGGATCTCACAGAGCTCCAGAGAAGTGAGTGGAATAAGGAGAACAGGTGAGCAGGAGCAACCAGGAAGCAGTATACTCAAGCAATGAATGCTCACCTGAGCCAGGTCTTTATGTAAACGAGACAGGAAGAAGGGCAAACAAAACAATGATCTCCATGCTGACTGAGGGCAAAATGGTCAAACGGCAGGCCGGAAAACCTGGAACACTGACACTGTATGTCCTTTCTCATTGAAATGTTTGGGGACTGGTAAATCCTTTCGTGTTTTTTCCAAATGACGTATCTGTGTTGGTTTTGATGCGTTCTCATGTCGCACAGTGTCTCACCAACATAGAAGCATGGGCATGGATACTGAAGCATGTAAACCACGTATTCAGACAAACATGTCAAAAAATGTTTTATTCTCCTTGTCTGTCCTGTCCTTGAATTCAAGAGTGTTGGACCTTTGATCATTAGGGGACAATTTATACATGATAGGCAGGAAAAGCACCCCTGACACTTCCACTTTTCTTCTTCTTCTCAAACAGCTCATATCTCTCTATCATCTCAACTTTTGCTCTCTATCGGGATAACAAATCTCTCTCTCATCCCATCAAGTGTCTCTACCAGTCTATCCTCATTGCTCACAGTACTTTTTGCTCACAAATACTGACTAAATTGTATGGTGTCCACCATTTTCCGTGGGTGATGGCTAGAGTAATGGAGAAAGTTATTCTGTCCGTTTTTTTAGTGAATAACTCAGTGTTCAACCCCTCTCCACTCTTTATTCACCAAAACAACCAGGAAATATAATTCCTCTTTAGAATTTTCCATTGTAAACTTAATGGTTCCATTTATAGCATGTATATACTTATGGAAGTCAGCCAACTGTTCACATGTTTCAGTCCAAGTCAAAAAATGGCATCTATGTATCGTCACCAACCCCCTACTTTGGGAGCGATACATAAACTGTTCCTCCAAGGAGGCCATCATTAAGTTCACATACAAGGGTGCTGTCACGTCCTACTGACGGACTCCACACGTGGACCCACTGGACCACGTAAAGTGGATGCTGATACCGGGATGACAGAGAGACGGACCAGTAAAGTAGAGTCAACAAGTTTATTAACAACACACACCCACGCCCCAGGGGAGGGCCACACGGCCACAGCACCAGAACACCACCGAAGGAGGCCCCGGAGCGCTTAACCCCTATACAGGGATTCCACTGGTACCAACCTCGGAGGGACCGATGAAGCGGACACGGGTTGTTGAACCGACCCAAGGCAACGTGGGAAACAATACAGCAACCGGGTATAGGATCGGAAACGGGGAACCGGGAACACGGGGAATCCGGAGCCAGGCTTGAGACAGCGATCCGCTTGGAAGAGATCCGGGAAACCGGCCAGGAACACGGCGGTAAGCAAGGAGCCGGCTGGGCAGGGATCTGTAGGAAGAAACACACAGAAATTAGGTAACAAGCCAAATAAGGAGCAACCTGACCAGACCAGAAATGGCAACTCCTCAAGGAGGAAGTTGCCCTGGCCCCGACTGACTGGAAACAGGAGGTTTATATCATAGCAGGGCAGTCCTGATTGGCAGGACACAGAAGCATGGTGATTGGCTGAGGGGAGTAGCATGCTCCCTGCAGTCTCTCCAGCAGAAACAGATTTGGAGAAGCAGTTTCATGTGCTCAAGCAGTAGCCCTGGAAAGGGAGGAGAAGAGCAGCGCTACTCCAGCAGAGGGTGCTGGAACCCTGCGGCAGACCCCCGAGGGGTAACAGGTGCCATATTGGCACTCAGGGCCATCCCCCTTAACTGTTGGTAAAATTTGTCCCCAAACAAGAAATAATTCTTAGTACCAACTTTAGCAGTGCCATGATCACCTCACACGCTTGATTAGAGAAATCACATGTTGTCAACACATTTTTTACTGCTGTCATAACTTCTTCATGTACAATTCATGTGTATACAGATGTCACATCTTTTCATTTATAGTGAGCCTCTTAATCTTCATCAAAATGTTGGTCCCTTACAAATCAATTCGATTTATGTGCCAGTGGGTTCAAAATTTTGTCTAGGAGAACCCCAATGTGGCTAAGGACAGACTCTGTCCCAGCCACAATGGAGCACCCATGAAGAGCCTCAAGTGATTTATGCACTTTTGGCAATATGTATAATACCGGTTTCACTGGTAATATATTCAATAGGTAATCGTATATATGTCTTTGTCAATCATCTTACTATACTTGTGATATTCCTTATGATCTCAAATTTGGGGTCATAGTTTAGTCTTTTATACACGTCCTTCTCATTAATCTATCTCTCTCAATGCCAGATTCCCATCCTGTTTATGCTTTATTCAGAGAGCAGGGCGGGAATCTTGTGCTGACCAAAGGTCAAATGCTTTGCAGCCATTCTGACGAAGCTCTGTGTGGCAGGTTGAGTGACAAATAGCAGGAGAGGAGGAGGGCAGAGCCAGCAGAGCAGGAGGAAGTACAGAGACATAGAAGGGGGCGGAATACACAAGGAGAAGGCTGGAGGACTGTGCCAGCACTGAAGACCTCTTACTAAGATCCTACCCTTTAGACTACTTAACTGTAAGTTTTCTAATGTCTTTTTTAAAGCTTACAGGGGGGCTAGAAACATGGGGAGCCCTTCCCTGAATGCAGCAGACATGCTGCATTCAGTGCTGCATTTAGTTTGCAATGCATCAGGGGGGTGACATGTCCTCTTTAAAATTTGAAGCAAGGTCGGCCTAATGACACTACAAAAGGTATAGTGAGCGGGCCTGTTTAGCCTTTTAAAACTTGAAGCAAGAGTGGTTTGAGGACCCATACAAAAGGTGGAATGGGACCGCCTGATGGAATTATAAAAATAATGAGCAGATGCAGCCTGATGGCCCTCTAAAATAAGGAGTAAGGGCCACCTGATTTTCTTGTTGATATGGTGGAGAAGGGGAAATAAGAGAAAGAGGAGGAGAAAAAAGCAGAAACTATGAACCATATACCCTTTTTTAAGTGGGAAGAGGTGGATAAAAATACACCTGAAAAAAATGGAACATTTGAATTGGCTTTATGTTTCACTGCTGTCATCTGATAGTTTTGAGATGTTGGGATCAATCCAGGTCTTGTTAATTTTGAAAAGAGTAGCCTGTCAGCATGTTCAGCTGAAAGGAAGATGCATCTATCAGTTATTATGCCCCTACTAAAAACCACTGTCACATAACACTATTAGCAGGGCAGTTCAGCACATCCAAGGCATAAAGAAACAGCTTATGCCATGTGTTTACCTTGCATACCCAATAGTTGTATGGCACAGAGGTACCATTGAGGACACTGGTACATTTAGCTAGGTACTCCACCATTTTCCAAAACCTTTCCCTCCTTTTCAGAGTACCATGCATGTCAGGGCTTGGGCACTGGGAGGGTCTAATGAAGCTGTCCCAGATCTTTGATAATGTTCCTCTGCCTCTGATGGCCCTTCAAAATGTATGAGTTAGAGCCACCTGATGTCCCTCAAAAATTCATGAGTGAGGGCAGATTGATGGCCATCAAATAATTATGATTAAGGGCCACCTGATGATCCTCTAAAACGTGGTTGCAAAAATAGTTTGATGACCTTTTTTAGGGCGGGAATAGGTAGATGGGAATACAACAGAAAAAAGGAACATTTGATTTGGCTTTATATTCTGATGCTTTCATCCGTTGGGGTTGACAAGTCTGGTGCAATCCAGGCATTGTTCAATATGACAACAGTCAACATTTTCAGTTGACAATTCGATTGCCCTATTGGTGAATTTCCTGAAGAAAAAGTAAGGACATGCTTCAAACCATGTTAAATAAATCACCATTTCTTATTATTACTACCTCTGGATCTATATTTGTTTGACAGCAGTGCAGGATATCTTCCCCGTTTCTCCTGGTTCCTGCATTTTCAGCTTGCCACTGTGCATGTGTTTCCTGCGGCAGCTATCCATATGCTTTGATATTGGTTGTGTATCACACAACCTTACTTGGTGACCAACTAGGTCTTTTATCTTTGTCTGTGTTTATTAGATAAGACCCTACTGCTCTTTTCAATGCATAGTTTATGGTCACTTTTTTGGCTTAAATGGTCAATTTTTACCAGTAGCAGCAGTCTTGATTTGTTTGCCAGTGAAGGTCATGTATAATCTGGTATTGTCAGATTCTACTCTATATCACAAAGAGTAAACCTGAAATGTAATACCATAATCTTTGCAATCCAAATTGCTATACCAGTGTAAATTTACCTTAATGTGGTTTGAACTGCAGCAGTTATGCAATCATGATACATTTTTCAATCTGTTGCTATCCATTGTGATGTTCCTATTGTTTAGTAGCCCTAGCCTGATGTTGTACAGGCGTTATTGAATTCTATGTTATTTCATATTTTACATTAAGGCTTGTTGAGATGCAATTTGTTTACTAAAGCAGTGTACTTGAGCATTGCTACGGTGGTGAATAACTCGCTGTGTTCTCTGATAGCAGCTACATTTTTAAATTGCATGTTCATAACAACCACAGGTAACAAATAAACTGCTAATTTTCAGCTGCGCAATGACCACCAATCACTCCCAGAATCCAAAGGCAGACAAGTTCTCAAAAGGAAAAAGTATTGTAATTAATGACTTTCAGTTTTGTGGTTGTCAAGTCCTTTTGTGCATCTCTTTTGGCAAACACTATGAGACATGGAGTGATATTAAATAGACCATCTGCTGGTCTTTATTAAGCCTGCACTCATCAACAGTGCTATTAAATAAAATTGAACAGGCTAAGAAAAGCTTTGACATTAGGTCTTTCAATCGGTACACTGATCAATATTAATAAAGGCTGATTGTGAGCTGAACTTGTTCAGCATGGTCATACAGTTGAGTAGTCACTTGGTACATTCTCCTGCTTCAGATCTTTCGCAGTGTTTATTATTTGGTACAAGTTATGTATAATTAACGTTGTAAAAATTCTCCTTTGGGAGGTTTCCAATTATAGTCAGAGACTGTGGTGTTCACTGAGAATATAGGAAGCAGGGCCGGCCTTAGCCTAAATGGTGCCCTGTGCAAAACTGCCTTTTGGTGCCCCCATCCTATTGATTTTTGTACCCAGTTTCCCAGGATACAAATGGGAACAGGACGACATTTTTTATATTCTAAGGCCCCTTTCACATCAGCGTTTTTTGAAATTCGCGGCAGATGTGGTGAAAAAACTGCATCTGCCGCGATTGCTGCATAACCGCTGCACTTGCGGCGTGGTTGCGGTAATCCCCATAGAAAGTATAGGGGGACTTGCGGCAGGTGCGGCAAGTGCGGTTTTGCACTTGCGGCAGGTGCGGCCGCGAAAAAAACCACGGCTGACTGCGGTTTTTTTCGCGGCCGCACTTGCCGCAAGTGCAAAACCGCACTTGCCGCACCTGCCGCAAGTCCCCCTATACTTTCTATGGGGATTACCGCAACCACGCCGCAAGTGCAGCGGTTATGCGGCAATCGCGGCAGATGCGGTTTTTTCACCGCATCTGCCGCGAATTTCAAAAAACTCTGATGTGAAAGGGCCCTAAAATAATTAATTTATTCACATATATTGTACAATAAACTCTTCCAAATTTGTGCCCAGGAATCTGCAACTCAAATTCATATTAATTCCACTATGTCTGAATTTACACTAAAAAGGATAATCTAATTCTGTATATTTATACCGTATTCATGGATATTACATGCGGATCTCACCAATAGGGCAATGTGTATCTGAAGAATGAGGCGCTGACGCTCTATGTGGAGATTGATGGGACTGTTCTGTCATCTCTTGGCTGAGAGCAGCGATGTTCCTGGCTCTATTGATGGGATCAGCATCTACTATACGTTTCTCCCAAATCCTGTAGATCTGCCATAAATATACAAAACTAGAAATAGACCTGGTGCTATTGCATCGGGAGTGCGGTGAAATGAACAGGTGCCATAGAAATAGCCACTGAATAGTACAGTCCTCTCTCCAGAACATACGCTGCTGTTGCAGGATTTATATGTTGTATACGGTGGCTCAGTGGTTAGCACTGTATATGGTGGCTCAGTGGTTAGCACTGTATATGGTGGCTCAGTGGTTAGCACTGTATATGGTGGCTCAGTGGTTAGCACTGTATATGGTGGCTCAATGGTTAGCACTGTATATGGTGGCTCAGTGGTTTTCAATGTATATGGTGGCTCAGTGGTTAGCACTGTATATGGTGGCTCAGTGGTTAGCACTGTATATGGTGGCTCAGTGGTTAGCACTGTATATGGTGGCTCAGTGGTTTTCAATGTATATGGTGGCTCAGTGGTTAGCACTGTATATGGTGGCTCAGTGGTTAGCACTGTATATGGTGGCTCAGTGGTTAGCACTGTATACGGTGGCTCAGTGGTTAGCACTGTATACGGTGGCTCAGTGGTTAGCACTGTATACGGTGGCTCAGTGGTTAGCACTGTATACGGTGGCTCAGTGGTTAGCACTGTATATGGTGGCTCAGTGGTTAGCACTGTATATGGTGGCTCAGTGGTTAGCACTGTGTACGGTGGCTCAGTGGTTAGCACTGTATACGGTGGCTCAGTGGTTAGCACTGTATGGTGGCTCAGTGGTTAGCACTGTATGGTGGCTCAGTGGTTAGCACTGTATATGGTGGCTCAGTGGTTAGCACTGTATATGGTGGCTCAGTGGTTAGCACTGTATATGGTGGCTCAGTGGTTAGCACTGTATGGTGGCTCAGTAGTTAGCACTGTATATGGTGGCTCAGTGGTTAGCACTGTATATGGTGGCTCAGTGGTTAGCACTGTATATGGTGGCTCAGTGGTTAGCACTGTATGGTGGCTCAGTGGTTAGCACTGTATATGGTGGCTCAGTGGTTAGCACTGTATATGGTGGCTCAGTGGTTAGCACTGTATATGGTGGCTCAATGGTTAACACTGTATAAGGTGGCTCAGTGGTTTTCAATGTATATGGTGGCTCAGTGGTTAGCACTGTATATGGTGGCTCAGTGGTTAGCACTGTATATGGTGGCTCAGTGGTTAGCACTGTATACGGTGGCTCAGTGGTTAGCACTGTATACGGTGGCTCAGTGGTTAGCACTGTATACGGTGGCTCAGTGGTTAGCACTGTATACGGTGGCTCAGTGGTTAGCACTGTATGGTGGCTCAGTGGTTAGCACTGTATACAGTGGCTCAGTGGTTAGCACTGTATGGTGACTCAGTGGTTAGCACTGTATATGGTGGCTCAGTGGTTAGCACTGTATATGGTGGCTCAGTGGTTAGCACTGTATATGGTGGCTCAGTGGTTAGCACTGTATATGGTGGCTCAGTGGTTAGCACTGTATATGGTGGCTCAGTGGTTAGCACTGTATATGGTGGCTCAGTGGTTAGCAGCACAGTATATGGTGGGCAGGCGGTTAGACCAGGATGAAGGCTGGGGGGTGAGCGAAGGAGGATAGAGGCTGGAGGGGTGAGGGCAGGAGGACGGAGGCTGGAGGGGTGAGGGCAGGAGGACGGAGGCTGGAGGGGTGAGGGCAGGAGGACAAAGGCTGGAGGGGTGAGGGCAGGAGGACGGAGGCTGGAGGGGTGAGGGCAGGAGGACGGAGGCTGGAGGGGTGAGGGCAGGAGGACGGAGGCTGGAGGGGTGAGGGCAGGAGGACGGAGGCTGGAAGGGTGAGGGCAGGAGGACGGAGGCTGGAGGGGTGAGGGCAGGAGGACGGAGGCTGGAGGGGTGAGGGCAGGAGGACGGAGGCTGGAGGGGTGAGGGCAGGAGGACGGAGGCTGGAGGGGTGAGGGCAGGAGGACGGAGGCTGGAGGGGTGAAGGCAGGAGGACGGAGGCTGGAGGCCCCCATCACAAGCACAGTGCAGCCAACTTTATCTTTATTTACATTACATTCATTTTACACTCACTGTGATGCTCTGACTCTGCCTCCAGCCCCCCACAGTCCACAGGGCAGCTGCACAGGCTCTTCTGCTCTCGGGGCCGGCACTGCAGCGTGCACTGTGTAGCATTGCACACACACACATTGCGCACACACACACACACATTGCACGCACACACATTGCACGCACACACACACACATTGCACGCGCACATTGCACGCACACACATTGCATGCACACACACACACACATTGCACGCACACACATTGCACGCACATTACACACACACACATTGCACACACACACACACATTGCACACACACACACACACACACACATTGCACACACACACACATTGCACACACACACACACATTGCACACACACACACATTGCACACACACACACATTGCACACACACACATTGCACACACACACATTGCACACACACACACATTGCACACACACACACACTGCACACACATTGCACACACACACACATTGCACACACACACACACACATTGCACACACACACACATTGCACACACACACACACATTGCACACACACACACACACATTGCACACACACACACATTGCCACACACACACACACACATTGCACACACACACACACACATTGCACACACACACACACTGCACACACACACATTGCGCCACACACACACACACACATTGCACACACACACACATTGCACACACACACACATTGCACACACACACACACATTGCACACACACACATTGACCACACAACACACACACAACACATTGCACACACACACATTGCACACACACACACACATTGCACACACACACACATTGCACACACACACATTGCACACACACACACACACACATTGCACACACACACACATTGCACACACACACACATTGCACACACACACATTGCACACACACACACATTGCACACACACACACACACTTGCACACACACACACATTGCACACACACACACATTGCACACACACACACACAACATTGCACACACACACATGCACCACACACATTGCACACACACACACATTACACACACAACAACATTGCACACACACACACAATTTCACACCTTGCTACAGCCACTGCACCTTCTTTCCTAGGGCCTCACTCACCTGCTCTCTTCTGCTGTTCCCTCATCTTCATCCCTCTCCCTGCCGTCCGTTCACCTGACGTCTGTGCGCAGGCCCGCCGCCTCTGAGTTGACCCCTCACTCAGCACTCGGCCGGGAGACAGTGCTGCTGCTTTGACTCCCAAAGAGGGGAGGGAGGGAGGGAGCTGCGGCGGTGGTCATACTACAGTAGGTGCCAGGTGGGGTGCGCACAGTGCCACGCTCACCCGGGGCAGCCTCTTGGGGGGGGCAGCCTCTTGGGGGAGCAGCCTCTTGGGGGTGGGGGGGCAGCCTCTTGGGGGGGGGGGGGGCGGTGCCCCCCCCCTGCCCCACGCTGGGTACGCCCATGAGTGCTTTCGATTTGGGCGCACCAAGGAACAGTGAGGCCCCTACAAATCCAAGTGACTGCTGTCTCCCTGCAGCGCCCCCTGGAGTGTGGCGCCCTGTGCTGCCGCACAACTCGCACATGCCTAGGGCCGGCCCTGATAGGAAGGTAAGAGGAAAGGGCGGCATAAGAAGTACAGATGAGTGGAATATTTCAAATTCGAATTTACCAGCTTGGCCAAATTACAATTATCACCTATAAATATGGTTGTCAGAAAACCAGAGCTATGAAATAGGGTATTCATTTACTGTTTACCAATTCAGTCTTGAACAATCAGGCAAGAACACAACAGCTAAAACATTTTTAGTCTGAACTCAGATTATGATAATTCATATGAACATTTATTATTTCAAATTTTATACAAAAATTAATACTGAACAATACAAAAATCATATGCAATACACAGAATATAAATTAACAACAATCACATAGTAATTTTAATGAAGCTCAATATTAAAACATCACATTTGCAAAGGAGAGAAAACACCCTCTTTCTTTTTCTTTTTTCCTCCTACTTTCTTCCTCTTTTTTATTATAAGTACATGACATGTGTGGAACACTAATGAAATATAAAATGCAGTGTAATTCAGTATGTGTATTATAACCATTTACTATAAAAATGAAAAAGACAATGCAATAATAAAAAAGTTTATAATATAGTGAAAAAAATGGCAAAATACCCACAGCACCCACACTAAGTGTACAAATCTAATATATAAAGCTGAATGTGTGTATATCCGGGATTGGCATCTACACCGTCGCAACTATAGCCACAAAATTTTGCACAGTCACACATCTCGACCCCGGGAGCGTCATAGGCTATGTTGTGAGGCGAAATTTTAACCCTGCGCGTTCCAGTTCACCAAACTATTTTGGCCCTATCTGTGTGGCGCCCCTGCGGGTATGCGCCACAGAATGGTATTACACTTAAATATAAAATGTGTTTTTCCTTGTAAGTTGCTAGGTTAGGATTTAATGCTTATGGAGTCTATTTTTAGCACTCACTTAGGACCGTACCACTTAGTGTAGGGGAAACTAACTATATGGTAGGTTCCACAGGTGGTGGGCGGAGCTTAGGATAGAGTAGAGTGACAGTTAAGATTTTACCTCAGACGGCGTTGGGAAGGCAGACAGTGTGGTCACGCCTGGCAGCCTGAGCTGAGTGGAGGGTACCCCAACTATATGTGGGGGCCCAGGACAGATGGCAACGGACCTAGACTGGTAGGAACCAGCTGGTCATGTTGAGGGTTCACAGGTGACACGGATACCGAGGCAGCCAGGAGTTCAGCCCTGACTGCGAAGCCGACGAGCTGCAGGCCCAACCAGACCGGGTTGCTGACAGCACCACAAGGTACCTCACCCCTCATGCCCAAAAGACGGTCCTACACTAGTGAGGAAAGACTGAAACCCGGTGTCAGGTGGGAAACTTGTGCGTTCCTGCTGTTCCCATTTGGACCGGTAATAGTCAATTTAAGCCTACTAGACACAGACTGCAGGACTGGCGGGTGAGCTCTTCCAAGGTGGGAAAGAAGGAAAGATCTAGAAAGAGGATAGAAACCCTGAAAGACAGAGAAGGAACATCTAAAGACTCCTTAAGAGGAAAATCCTGATTTGGTGACAGCACCCTAAACCAAACTGTACCGTGTATTGTTATGTCATCAGCCGGTACCGAGTAAAGCAAAGTTAAACAAGAATTGGTTTCTGTTATTCTTCCTGCCGCAGCTCAAAGGACTCATCATCATCAACATCAACAGCAGAAGGGTAAGAACTGCACCACCATTACCATCACTGCCCTCCCTCACCGTCTCATATACCATCATAGCTGCCCTGAGGTAAAGCTCCACCTGTGGGGAGCTGTACCACACACTGCTGCCCCCTCCATCACCTCAGTGGCCGGCTGGCAGCGCCGGTACCACCTTACCGGACTCTACAGGTGGCGTCACGTTCCCCTGTAAATAACCCCCATTTACCCCCACCGTTTACCAACAACACCTGGTACAGTTGTTCGCCAGGGCACGGTACCGGGGATACCGACCACCCGTGACATCCCACACAGAAGCCCCGGTGACCGAGTACCCCACGCACCCCAGCTCTGGTCAAAACAAATTGGCGTCACGAACAGGACGAGCCAGCCTGGTATCTACCAGGTGAAGTGTGCCTTAAGAACTTTATTACTGTTTAACTGTGTGGATTATAAGAACTGTGCCGAGCCGCCATTACATCGCCTCACAAAATTCAAACTGCGTCACTGCAGCAGGAGAAAGAGCGGGAAGATAAGCCCCGCCCCCTTCGCTCTGCCGAGGAGTGACGAAGGCAGTGGCGGGCTCCGGAAAAGCCCGAAGGAGTTGCCCATTAGAACTTTGTGGCGGGCTTAAAAGTGCAGAAACAACAATGTGCCGGCCTAGGGTGTGCCTCGGCCCCTCAGCATACTTGGGCCATTTAAGAGGCGTCAGAAAGTCTCCCCGCCCCCATTGCTCTCAATCAACCAAGGGGGCGGGTCGAGCGCCAGCCCACACCGGTTATGGACTATAAGAACTAAGCAGGATGCGGCCGGGAGCGGACTCAATATACCTGGTCAGGCTCCGGACCTGTTACCTGTAACCGGCTGTGAGGCAATGGCAGTCCCAGCTGCTGATTCCCTGGGACCGATTTATGCACCCCTTGTGGAGCCCGGAGAGGAGGATATCACCGAGGCGGAGGACTTCATCCAGTTCCTGAAGGAGCCCGAGCTGACGGAGGAAGGAGCCGTCGGTGGTACGGAGGAGGCCGGGCCCCGCGAGCTATGGAGGGTCGCGGTACCAGCATCAGCAGCAGCGGTTGGAGAGAGGAGAGTCCATCTATCTGCAGTTCCCCAGGGCCACCTGGACCGGGACCAGTATTGTGGGGATAAATAAACGCCACGCAGGTCTCAGTGGGAGGTTTGCAATCCGGGACAGTAAAGTTGAGCAGTAAAGAGTTAACCCGGTATTGCACTGTTCAAAGTGTGAGCAGAATCGTTTAAAATGCATATTTCCCTTGCATTGCACTGTTTCTTTTTCCTTTTCAGCACTTGATGGACAGTAACCAAAGAACTTGTTACCTGGTCCCAGTTGGGCCAGTATGGACTAGATTATAGTCAAAGTTTGATGCAACGTTATAAGCAATGCGCCTCCCTAATAGGGAAGAAAAGAAGCAATCTTATTGTTGATATCTGTTTTAAATGTTCAATGTTATATGTAAAATGCATTTTATTCCAGGTTTGGTTTGACACCCGCGGACGGGTGTGTTTCACCAAGGGGGTGTGTGGCGCCCCTGCGGGTATGCGCCACAGAATGGTATTACACTTAAATATAAAATGTGTTTTTCCTTGTAAGTTGCTAGGTTAGGATTTAATGCTTATGGAGTCTATTTTTAGCACTCACTTAGGACCGTACCACTTAGTGTAGGGGAAACTAACTATATGGTAGGTTCCACAGGTGGTGGGCGGAGCTTAGGATAGAGTAGAGTGACAGTTAAGATTTTACCTCAGACGGCGTTGGGAAGGCAGACAGTGTGGTCACGCCTGGCAGCCTGAGCTGAGTGGAGGGTACCCCAACTATATGTGGGGGCCCAGGACAGATGGCAACGGACCTAGACTGGTAGGAACCAGCTGGTCATGTTGAGGGTTCACAGGTGACACGGATACCGAGGCAGCCAGGAGTTCAGCCCTGACTGCGAAGCCGACGAGCTGCAGGCCCAACCAGACCGGGTTGCTGACAGCACCACAAGGTACCTCACCCCTCATGCCCAAAAGACGGTCCTACACTAGTGAGGAAAGACTGAAACCCGGTGTCAGGTGGGAAACTTGTGCGTTCCTGCTGTTCCCATTTGGACCGGTAATAGTCAATTTAAGCCTACTAGACACAGACTGCAGGACTGGCGGGTGAGCTCTTCCAAGGTGGGAAAGAAGGAAAGATCTAGAAAGAGGATAGAAACCCTGAAAGACAGAGAAGGAACATCTAAAGACTCCTTAAGAGGAAAATCCTGATTTGGTGACAGCACCCTAAACCAAACTGTACCGTGTATTGTTATGTCATCAGCCGGTACCGAGTAAAGCAAAGTTAAACAAGAATTGGTTTCTGTTATTCTTCCTGCCGCAGCTCAAAGGACTCATCATCATCAACATCAACAGCAGAAGGGTAAGAACTGCACCACCATTACCATCACTGCCCTCCCTCACCGTCTCATATACCATCATAGCTGCCCTGAGGTAAAGCTCCACCTGTGGGGAGCTGTACCACACACTGCTGCCCCCTCCATCACCTCAGTGGCCGGCTGGCAGCGCCGGTACCACCTTACCGGACTCTACAGGTGGCGTCACGTTCCCCTGTAAATAACCCCCATTTACCCCCACCGTTTACCAACAACACCTGGTACAGTTGTTCGCCAGGGCACGGTACCGGGGATACCGACCACCCGTGACATCCCACACAGAAGCCCCGGTGACCGAGTACCCCACGCACCCCAGCTCTGGTCAAAACATCTATATAATGGGGAAAAAGTGAATGGAAAAATATTGGAGGAAAATCGACAGCTGTCAGCTATAGAGACAAAATTTTGCACAGTCACACGTCTGGACCCTGAGAGCGTTATAGGCTATGTTGTGAGGCGAAATTTTAACCCCGTGCGTTCCAGTTCACCAAACAATTTTGGCCCTATCTACATAATGGGGAAAAAGGGAAAGGAAACGTGTGGGAGGAAAATCGACAGCTGCCAGCTACAGCTACAAAATTTTGCACAGTCGCACGTCTTGACCCCGGGAGTGTCATAGTCTATGTTGTGAGGCGAAATTTTAACCCTGCGCGTTCCAGTTCACCAAAATATTTTGCCCCTATCTACATAATGGGGAAAAAGTGAATGGAAAAGAGTTGGAGGAAAATCGACAGATGTCAGCTATAGAGACAAAATTTTGCATAGTCCTACGTCTGGACCCCGAGAGCGTCACAGGCTATGTTGTGAGGCGACATTTTAACCCCGCGCATTCCAATTCACCAAACAATTTTGCCCCTATCTACATAATGGGGAAAAAGTGACAGTTACCAGTTGACAGTTGTGAATGAGAGGGGCTTAATGATAACGCCAAAGACTAACAGCACATACCAGCATATAGTCACTAAGGTGGGGCCCCAACATGAGATATTCACCACGCACGGGGACATGTATACACAACACACGCACACAAAGAGTAACAGCAAGTGTATAGTCGCTAAGGTGCAGCCCCAACATTGGATACTCACCACGCACCCGAACACACACACACACACACACACCACAAAGAGACACACACAACATAGAGACACACACACACCCCTAAGGGGACACACACACACTCTATAGCGACACATGCACTCACCCCACAGGGACACACACACCACAATGAGACACACATGACACAGACTGTAAAGACAAAATAGGGAGGGGGACAAGAGGCGCAATAGTGCCCTATCACTAGTGACACTTATATACAGTGGTGGTGCTGTGAAGCTGCTCACCTGGTCCAGTTGTGATCCCCACAACTGGTTTGAAGGCGTTTTTGGAAACGATGTTCCAGCTGCTGCAGGACCTCCACCAGCCACTGGATAGTGGTATGTATCAAAGAAATGATGGGAGTGCTCGTGTCTCACAGTCCGCGCTGCTTCAGGGTTAAATAAACTCACCAAAGAGCCAAATCGATTTCCATCCTTTTATTCCTCCTCTCTCCTACGCGTTTCGGCGGCTATCCTGGCACCTTCATCAGGGATATTACCTAATGAAGGGTAATATCCCTGATGGAGGTGCCAGGATAGGCGCCGAAGCGCGTAGGAGAGAGGAGGAATAAAAGGATGGAAATCGATTTGGCTCTTTGGTGAGTTTATTTAACCCTGAAGCAGCGCGGACCGTGAGACACCAGCACTCCCATCATTTTTTTGACACATGACACAGACACACACACCACACAGACCCCCCCCACAGGGACACACATACATAGCCACCCTATAGGGACACATGCACTCACCCCACAGGGACACACACACCACAAAGAGACACACACACACCACACAGACCCCCCCCACAGGGACACACACACATACACACCCTATAGGGACACATGCACTCACCCCTCAGGGACACACACACACCACAAAGAGACACACACCACACAGAGATACACACAACACAGACATACACACACCCCACACAGACACCCCCCCCCACAGGGACACACACACATGCACACCCTATAGGGACACATGCACTCACCCCACAGGGACACACACACACACCACAAAGACCCCCTCCCCCCTTTTTGTCTTACACACCACAAAGAGACACACACAACAGAGACACACACCACACATACTCCCCCCCCCAGGGACACACACATACACACCCCAGGGACACACACACCACACAGACAGACACAGATGTGCACAAATCACCTCACACACCTCGCCTCATACGTGTGCTATCTTTATTTTCCAAACATAAACATCTGATTAAAAACAGCCAATGTGCAACACATGTGCCATATAGGGAATTAAGGCAGATGTCAGTCACATGAGCTGTCTATTATGTGTATGTGTGAGGTAACATATACTGCCTGGCCAGGGGTGGGTTTACTGTTGGCTGGATATTTATTAGGCTGCCTATAGCAATCAATCACAGCTCAGCTTCTATTTTCCTACATGTCATTAATATGACATATTCAAATTCTATTTTGTTATAGCTAACAGCAGTTATTTATTAACCTGGGCGTAGCCGGGTACTACAGCTAGTATCAAATAAAGAGCAAAGTGCAAATATCAAGAGTAATACCCTCTACTAGAGCACTTCAAAAGTTGTATGTGTTTTAAATCAAATATCTTTTGCTATAAATAAACATCCCAATACAGGATTAAATGTATCAATAGTCTATTGTCCCTTATTAATGCAAAATAAGATTAAGCGCTGAGCCTACCCTCTAATCTTAAATACAATAGTTAATACAATAAGGTGTAATAAGCATGTTCAACACCTAAGGCTTCCTAGCAGCTAATTAGGAAGAGTAGTAGTGTACTCCACCCATATACACGTTAGCTCCGGTGTCCACAATCATATAAAATCTGACACAGTGATGAATTAAAGACAATAACAAATGAGCAGTTATGACATATCAAATTTTAGAACGGTTACTGTATTAAAAAGAATGTAGGTGTTATGTTCTCGCCAAATTACAATATACAAATAAAAAAATGGTTCATTTGCTGTACTGCAAACGAGATAATGTAGAAATGCATGTACAGTTGTGCTCAAAAGTGTACACCATGTTTGCTTTCTTGGACTTTTTTCAGCGAATATGAATGATAACTAGGGATGGCCGAGTCTACTCGCTACTATTCGGCACTCGCCAAATAGTAGCGTTATTCGTGTACTCGCTACTCGCAGAGTAAATTAGGATTACTCGGGAGTAGCAAGTACCGAATACTTTTGCAGTGTATCAATAGATACACAGCAAAACTCCTGTAAAATAAAGGAAAAGTGGTTAAAAAATAAAAAAATCGGATACTCACCTTAACCGATGGCTGTACCGGGACCGGCCGATGCACATCCATTCATGTAAAAGGACCTGTCACTCTCTCAGCCAATCAGATGGCTGGGAAAGATCTGGCCAATCAGATGCCGCAACGTCACAATGACGTAATCGCTAGCAGCCACCTGATTGGCCAGATGGAAAGGTCCTCTCAGGTACACCGAGGACCTTAAGGCACTAAAAAAACTCATGCCAAGTGTGACCCCAGCCTAATATGGATAATATAAATCTTGAGCAGTGCCGTAACTTGAAGTTCATGGGCCGCGATGCAAAAAGCTGCAAGGGGGCCCCTAATTATTGCAAATATTTAAAGGAAGCCAACCACGAGGATTTTACTATTTGTAAATCATTGCAGAAGGTGATTGATGTGGGCAGCATGACATCACTATTTGGGTTTTTTCATTTATTCCTCCCCTGTGGGCTTCTCTTTCTGCTGCAAGCCAAATCTCCCTGCTCTCCGGGTGAGTCTGGATGAGAGGGTGGAAGAGGGTTCTGCTGACAGCAGAAAGTCAAGCCCACAGTGGAGGACTAAAAAAACCCAAATAGTGATGTCATGCTGCACACGTCAGTCACTTGCTGCAATGATTTACAGGTGGGTAAATCCAGGTGGTTGGTTACCTATAATAGCATTATTCTTTTTTCTAAAGCAACTGCCACTTCTCAAATTGGTCAGTGGTGCCAACCCAACATGCCAACCGCAAACCACACCTTCATGCCCACAACTTCATCAATGTGACCTCATTCCTGACAAAGAAGGTACATAGGTCTTTGGGAAAGGTTGTCATGCTGCTCAGTTGAGCGGTTGACGTAGCATCGATGTTTAGTGCCATGTTCCACTAGAAACCCACACCACTTACTCTGCTGGAATGCCACCACCTTGCCTTGGGTTAATTGGTTAAGTAAGCCATTAGCCTTATGTCCATGTAACCAGTCCCCAGTATTTGCATCTACAAGTTGAATCTCCTCAATAAAGGACACAGAAGGATGATGTGGTTGATGCCTTGTTGGATAGTTGCTTTTATAGGGGTCCCTCCATGACATTGTTCCAGTTGAATGACACTTCAGGTGGTGAGGGTGATTCAACTGCTTGGAAACAGTGCCTTTTCCTCAGGTTCCCCATAAAGGCCCTGGTCTTGGTGGTTTTGGGTAATGGGATCCAGTAGCACCTGCGTCACTGGCTGCAGTTGGAATCTGGCAAGACACACTGACAGATCATCTGCAGTCTGACATGTGCTGCTCCCGGTCCCGTATGCAAGAGGGTAAAAATCATCTGACTGCTGGGACTCGCTCCTCAGGTCCGATTCTTGCATCGGAGCCCAGGATTAGATCCACACATCATTGTAGATGAGGCCCAAATTGGGAAATGTGGTGGAGCTGCAGCTCACATATGTCTCTATCTCCTCTTCATGATGCCACTCTGGGTCTGGTTCTCCTGACCCACCTTCTGTCCCTGGGGTAGTTAGGAAGATGACATCTTCTGAGTCCAAGTCACCCATGCCTTGCAGAGGATCCATCAGTAAAGTACTTTGGAATGTAGACAGTGTACCTAAATGCCACTGAGAATAAAGTATTAAAGGAAATAAACATGTTTATAAGAAAATGTGTAATTGCTAAAATTTTCTTAGAGAAATACTTCATTTTCTGAAACAATTTCAAGGGTGTTAACAATATTGAGGTAAATATATTTTCTTTCAGTGTGATAATTTCAAGTCTCAATAATAAACCTCTTTTGTCTATTATATAGGAGAGTAGAAAATATTACAAGTGGACACAACAATGTTGTCAATAAAAACTTCTTAATTTTAATTCAGACTATTAAAGGGAACCTGTCAGCTAGTTTATGCCTCCCCAGCTATTACTGTCTGTAGCTGCAGCTTTATAATACTATTCTAATCATCCTTATCTGAGCTCAGAGTGTAATGTGAAAGGTGAAAATAAAGCATTTATACACTTACATTTCCTTATGTAATGAAGCAATCAGTCCCCAGCTTGGAGGACGGGGACTGTTTGGCAGGTTAATAGTTAACATTTCAGCCTTTGTGCTAGAACATGTTGGGAGACCTGATGTGATGTCACAACCATGTGACTACAATATGCGGAGCTAAGTTCTCATAGAACATAATACATTTGCTGGCATAGCTCCGCCCACTATGGTCACATGATCATTACATCACACAGGTCCTTTAGCCATCCAAGTTAAAAGTGAGCTAACTATTATCCTGCCAGACAGTCTCCCTCCTCCAAGGTGGGGACTGAAATGTAAGTGTATAAATGCTTTTTTTGCACCTTTCACATTACACTATGAGCTCAGACAGGGATGGGTAGACTGGTATTATAAATCTCCAGGGACAGACAGTAATAGCTGGGGGACATAAACCACCTGACAGGTTCCCTGGATCTTCCTTTGCATATAGTAACATGGGTTATGATGGTATAATCTGGGCATATTCTGGTCTATAATTATGTTCTGAGATCCAAAAAATGAACTTGAATGCAAGTATATGCATGCAGCGTGTAAGTGCATGTTCACACAGGCCACAAAACAGCAAAACCTAAGAAAAGAAACAAAAATGAGCAGGTATCCTAAAATAAGTAAATATATAAATTGTAATAGTGCATGAAAGTAAAAATAGGGTACTTGGTAACATTATTTTGATTAAAAAAAATGTAAAAACCAACCCATTCGACATAATAGGTATGTCCAGGAAAACAAAGCGTACCCGATATTGGACGCACCCAGTACATCATGGTGATTTTCGGGCACCACGGCTGTGTTTGCACAGTCGCCTCCGGGTCTGCAACTGTGGTGGCAGCTGACAACATTCAAGTCACCCCATTGGGACAGTCCTATCCTAATATCAAATATTTAAAAACCTTATCAGAAGGCAAGTGACATAACTATTATAAGGACTGAGCATGACCTGGGCCCCAACAGGGAAAACCCAGCAATGGGAAGCTAATAACAATCTCCCACTCAAAGAAAGGCACGCTACACCTTAGTTTGTATTAGCTGCAAAAATCACAAAGAAAACCAAAAAATGAACTGGGATGCAAGTATATGCATGCGGCATGTAGGTGCATGTTCACACAGTCCACAAAACAGCAAACCAATCATGTACTGTATGTACTGTTGATAAAAGTTATATATAGTCTTGAATAGTTTTACAAACACTGTCGGTATACCTTGTGTTTCTGCTTTCATTCTAAATCTACAATGTGCATATGCTATTAAAATGAAGGAAATCTATTGTATGAATAGCTGTGTCCAAATGTTTGACTGATACTGTACATCTTTTACATATAGTGATATGAGTTATCCTGGTTTAAGCTGGATATATTATGTATATAATTGTATATGCACAGCTAATATAAGTTACTATATATGTTCTTATAAAGTTATGGACCATGCTGGCACAACCTGGCATTTCCTTGTATTTCATTTTACATGTACAGCTGGTGTAAACAACAATTTACTGTCACTCCCTCCACTTGTCCCACTTATATTAGTGCCCCATGACTAAGCATGATCATAATATCTACGATCCTGAATGGTTGGCTTGCCTCATAATAGAAAAATGAATAGATGGCTGATATTATTTAATCTATAACACTGGTCAACAGCATTTTTGGTGCCAAAGATATTTCATTGAATTTAGGGTAACTTTGGGGTGCTGATTCTGAATATGTCATCAGTTTTGCCAGATTGGCTCAAGTTTTTGAGATTTTTCGTAAAATGTGTAACAAAAAAGACGTTTTTTGCTACTTTTTTAACGAA